>OY744517.1:15591521-15614021 GCA_963556195.1 Sepiola atlantica | reverse complement strand
TATGTTAGATCAATGCTCTTTCTGCTTCTTGTAAAGTCGCTTTTCTCTATCTCTCCAAATACTTTCTCACAGCTGAGGCTATTTCCTATCTCTATAAATCTAGTATCAGTTATGTATGTATTAATGCGATCATATTTGGGCTGGTTAATCTCTGTCTTATTTTTAGGTTATTGATAACGTGCAGAAACGGATCTGTAATTTGATTGGTTCGACCTTTTTTCTCCTCTGCACCCTCTATCTCGCAGACGTAATTTTACTAGTCTTGGTAATTTCTATAAATACGGGTGAAAAATGTATTCTTTAGAATTATCTGATTTATTTCCTGATTTCTTTGTTCCAGCTCGTTTTACCCGTGTGTCTCGGTGTTTCCATGAATTCGCTAGTTTGATATCTCATTTTAATACAAGTTCGTATTTCAGTAGCTTCTTTTCAAGAATCGCATGCTTGTGTAACTCTCTTCCTGCTGACTGTTTTCCTCCTATTTCAAGCCTTGATATTTTCAAGACTAAGGATAATAGGCGTATCCTGTCTCTGGGATAATCATATTTCATTCCTGTTAGCACGTTATATCAAGTTTGTTAATGCCTTCTCCTGAGTGATTCCCCTGAAATAAAGCTATTTTTGCCAGTTAGTTTTACCAGACGTGTGCGCGATTGTGGTATGTAGAAATGGCCACGCATCAAATTTAGTCGGCATTCTTTCACGTGCAGCGCACGTAGAGATTCAGATAAACGACAAAAGCAGGAAAGAACTTCTAATCGTATTGCTGTTACTCGTGTATACATTTTAATCCATCATTTTTGTGTCTATCAGAATGGCTGCTAATCACATATTGGGTGAATAACTGCGCGGGAGAATTTCACATAATGTGTCTGAAAGCAACATTGATCTGAGGTTAGGATCAAAGTGTAGTATCATTTCTGATGCTAAACTTCATAGTTTCTGGTCTCGGTCAGTGAAGGAGAAAGCTTTCTAGACCGAACCGTCTTTAAAACTTTTATTTCAATCCAGAATGCCCCGTATCAAAGAGTTTACCTTTTCCCACATTAAATACCGATATTGTGTCTTACTTCGTCTTCCTTGGGAGGCAAGTAACATGATGGGTCTGGTATGTAAACGGGGTGCGTTAGGATAACACTTATGGTACTGCTACAATTATCACACCTACTACAACTGAGCACACTAAAAACAATAAACTTGGCCTTGAAATCTATTAAGCGTCTGAAACGGAGCAACTCTCAATAGATGCAACGGCTCTCTGCGATCAAATAATCTGTAGTGCGTATCACTATGAATATGTGTTTGGCTGAAGTGGTTCAACACTTCTTGATTTATCACAGATTCAACCAACTTATTCATAGCGCTCAGAAGACTGATAGGTATCTACTGAGACGCAGAAGACCGATCTCATGTACTTTAAAATACTAGGCGGTTTGACAATATTTTACAATATGACGCGAAAGATATCTCCTTTAAACGACGAGTGAACAGCTTTATGAGAATATGAGCAAGTGACTGTTTCAGTTTTTTTAACACTATGACTACAATGTTTTCAGCATTAGCTTTTTTGGCCTCCCACTAACTAGGGTATGAATAAATATACAAACTGTTTCTGAATATCCGAGCTTTAAATCCTAATAGTCATTAAAGATTTCACTATAAATCGTACTTACAATTTTCGATTTGTAAGTATCAATCTAAATATATCCTATAGATACTATTTTCCCAACAAATTTACCCTTTTATAAATTTTCCAATTTCCTTTTCCTATAAATTCTATTAAACTAGAAATAGTTTTTGATAGAGCTTCTTACTAAAGCTAAAATAACCTTTTACACATCCACAAATAATAGACCATTTGAACGTTAAAGGCTTTTTCACATTGTATGATAATATATGTGTATGGCTTTTGTGTTATGAAAACAAGATAAATGCGGTTCCTCTTCCTTGTGATGTATTTCTACTTGCATGTTATATTACACCACTTTATTCAACTTTGAGTGTCGCTGTACAGCCTGAAAAATGGTGTGTCATACCCGGGCTGTACTGAGTTGATGTATTCCTACCAGTAACACTGTCTTTGTTTCTGATTTACTGTATAATTGGAAGGGTTAAACCCTAAAGTCTTGAGGCTGGCTGTATGCTTTGAAATTGGTGTCTATACTTTGTGATGAAAAAGATAACCAGTATTGATAATTATGTATGCGTATATATATGTATATATATATATATATATATATATATATATTATATATATGCATATATATATATATATTATATTATATATGCATATATATATATATATATATTATATATGCATATATATATATTATATATGCATATATATATATATATATATATGTATATATATATATATATATGTATATATATATATATATATATATATATATATGTATATATATATATGTATATATATATATATATATATATATATATATATATATATATATATATATACGGTCTAAGAAACGAGCATACACATTGTGTTATTATCTTGAATTCTTAATGTGCAAATAAATTATTATGTAAAAAAATTTACATTAGGTAAATGTTATATATATATATATATATATATATATATATATATATATATATATAGTAGGGAAAGACTACAAAGCCGGACGAAAACGCCAAAATATATTCATAATAGAGGGAATGAAATGAACTTACCCGAAAATACACAGAGGCAGTAGAGATTGTTTTCGACTTGCTCACTTACAGCCGTCTGTATGCCGCATGGTTTCCGGTATCGCCGTTACCTTTCCACCAGACGTCCAGGTCGAGGAGGGTTTTAAAACAACTTACCCATCTCCGCTTCGACCCAATAACTGACAAACTAATTTATGGCAACTCTGGGGTAAATGTATAACAAATATAGGGGAAAACCCAAAGAAAAAAGTTCCCAAAATTACCCCCCCCCCACTTAATTTTACTTACAAAGCAACAGCCGGAAAAAAACTCCTCAGACGTGTTAATATATTTCTTCATGAGTATTGAGGGGAGCAGATTAGAATGTCACCAGCAAACAACGAATCAGGTTAATAAAAACAAACGCTCTGAATTAAATCCCTTGTTATGATTTTACTTTAGTCAAACTGTCTAAATTGAAACAACCCTTTATGATTATTAAGCATGTAATAACAATGAAACGTCTTTATCTTTTAAGAAAAAGAGAAGAAAAAATGAAAACTATTTGGATAAATATCCATGTGACAGCCTCAATACAAACAAGATGGCATCAGCTAATTCGGGCAAATGTAAAATAACGGAGCGATGAACATGGTAAAAGGAAGGCAGAAGCGTTCATTTGCCTTGGACTTTCTAATCGGTAAAAACGTTGCCTTATCCACAATTAAAGGTATGCTCTTATTTAGCGATTTGTTAAATTTCTTTCTACCAAACTAAACCAGAGATAATATATATATATATATATATATATATATGTATATATATATGTATGTATATATATATATATATATATATATATATATATGTATATATATATATATATATATATATATAGTACCGTCCAAAATCAAGGAACAAAAATAAAATCTTCCTAATCTCAAATAAATTATATTTTAATATTTGTGAAAATTTCACTACATATGTGAATTATGTTTTTGGACTTTTACCGAGATGTTCAGATGAATTAAAAACATTATGTATAAAAATACATAATGTGTATATCCAGTGAAATTCTCACAAAAATTAATGTATAATTTTGTTTAGATTCAGAAGATATCATTTGTGTTCCTTAATTCTGGACGCTAGTCTCTCTCTCTCTCTCTCTCTCTCTCTCTCTCTATATATATATATATATATATATATATATATAGAGAGAGAGAGAGAGAGGGGGGGGAGAGAGAGGGGAGAGAGAGGGATACAGCACTGCAGACAGACAGACAGAGAAAGAGAGTCAGATAGAGATAAATGGAGGGAGAGAGAGAGGGAGAGATAGACGGATATATATATATATATATATATATATATATATATATATATATATATATATATATATAAGGGGTAGATATAGATAGATAGATAGATAGATAGATAGATAGATAGATAGATAGATACTAGCTTTCAATACTAGTGAAAGCCCATCTGTTATTCGTTTAAACCAATAACACATTTTAATGAACTATTCGAATAACACACATATTTCTCAAAATTAATTGAAAGTTTTCATGGTAGCCAGCTATTAAAACATTAGATGTTAGTTAATATCTTATTTGATTAGTTTATTGTATAATTAATTATTTAATAAATAATAATGTTACAATAATAGTGTCAATGCCTGAAATAAAAAAAAAAGTATTTTTTTTCTCGCAGGGACGCTAAAAAAAGAAAAAATAAGTAATGTTCAATACTGTTGGAGGTGTTACCAGCTAAAGATGAAGAAAATGAAAAATATGACATTTCTACGAATTGTGTCGAAAAACCAAAGACAATGTGTTTTTTTTAAAGATGGAGGGGAATGCAGCATAATTTAAATTTGTCACAATTTAACGACAGCCGCGCTAAGAGGGTTTAGAGCGAACCAAAGAATACTATTTCAACGGAAATCAGCGTAATTGTCATCGTCCAAATGAATTGAGACGTCAACCTACTTTGAGAAATTAGAGTTTCTGAGAAGAAAAAAATACTTTTGTGAAACGGAATGGCATTAGTAGCTGTCATCGTTCGAATTTATATAAAAGTCGACACGCACACGAAGAAATATTCGTGTATGGCAAAAAAAACAACACTTAACTAACGAAAAATCGAATATGTTCTAAATCGTGTAAATTGAAATCGACAAAGAGACCAATGTGAATTTAGAAACAATAACACTTGTTTAAGTTAAATCTTAAACGCACTATTTTCAGCTGAATTTTATGTTGCAGTCTAAAACTTATTTTTTCAACATAGTCAATGCTTTTGTTTTCAAATA
Source organism: Sepiola atlantica (assembly GCA_963556195.1). Taxonomy (NCBI): domain Eukaryota; kingdom Metazoa; phylum Mollusca; class Cephalopoda; order Sepiida; family Sepiolidae; genus Sepiola; species Sepiola atlantica. The sequence goes on along the minus strand of OY744517.1, from coordinate 15,609,064 downwards.
AAATGTTGAAGTTAATTTAACATAAGGAAATTTATGTTTTGAAATATTGTAAAGTGAAACCGATTGATGATAGATATTAATCGAGACAATCCACAATTGCCGGTGCATGTAAGAAATAGTGTACTATGTATATATTTACCTGGTGTATATGAGTGAAATGGTGGATTTACGGGTTCGGAGTAAATATCATATCACCTACATCTAAAAGTATACTATGAAAAATCAAATATTTAGCATGATAACATAAGAATTCAGGAAAGAGGCCGATAGTAAAAGTGTATTACTAAGAACACGGAGTAATATATGCTCTATATGACTAAGGAAAGCGATTTCCATATCTAGCTTTTTCTTATGAAGTTATAAAACACCAATGTAAAATTCACTTTATCCCGTGTATTTTATATTACATGTAAAATTATTTTAACGCAAATGTTCGAATTAAACCTATCTATTTACAAGTAAATTCATTTAAACATGAATCTAAAATAACTCAAATATATATCAAATGTAATAATTGTTCCGATATCAACTCTAAATAACATTATTTAGCGTTTAAAGAAAAATGTTCCCAACGCCAGATAATATTTTCTATGGGTTGGTTTTCATATTATAATTTACTTATTAATGGGGTATGTTATAAAATACAATAATTAGAAACTAAAGCCGTTTACTCTGTTAATGTTGTCAAATCAATTTAGGGCATTAAAAAACAAATATATGTTCAAAATATGTTTAATAAACCAAAATATAATCATTTCAAAACTAATTATAATTTAAATAATGTATTGAATTCTTGGATGTTTTGCGAATCTCGCTTAATATGCTAAATCTACCAGTATATAATTACCTTATGACTTTAATAGAGTATGCCGTTAATGACGTTTATTTTAATATCGTTTGTCCAATTCTAGAGTTGATATGCCGTAAAACAAAACTACCAAACCAAAAACGATGATTAAACATTTGAAGATATAAAGAACTTGAAGCATAAAAACTTTTACTATAATGACCAGATTCGGCATTAAATAACCCAAAAAGGGTTGATATGCCGTAAAACAAAACTACCAAACCAAAAACGATGATTAAACATTTGAAGATATAAAGAACTTGAAGCATAAAAACTTTTACTATAATGACCAGATTCGGCATTAAATAACCCAAAAAGGGTTGATATGCCGTAAAACAAAACTACCAAACCAAAAACGATGATTAAACATTTGAAGATATAAAGAACTTGAAGCATAAAAACTTTTACTATAATGACCAGATTCGGCATTAAATAACCCAAAAAGGGTTGATATGCCGTAAAACAAAACTACCAAACCAAAAACGATGATTAAACATTTGAAGATATAAAGAACTTGAAGCATAAAAACTTTTACTATAATGACCAGATTCGGCATTAAATAACCCAAAAAGGGTTGATATGCCGTAAAACAAAACTACCAAACCAAAAACGATGATTAAACATTTGAAGATATAAAGAACTTGAAGCATAAAAACTTTTACTATAATGACCAGATTCGGCATTAAATAACCCAAAAAGGGTTGATATGCCGTAAAACAAAACTACCAAACCAAACCATACCAATTCTAGACTCTATGAATGTTGTGAGGACTTGTTCATTCAGGTGAACATTAATATCCATAGTCGAATTATGACGTCACAAAATTATGGCGTGCTTGTTATGGTCGGAAGATTACCGTTCGTAAATAAGTCGAAATATATACGCATACTATGCTAACTATAGGCGTCAAAAAAATCCCAAGACTTTTTGTAAATAATAATACTAAATATATAATTAGAACATTTTAAGAAAATGTATGTAATTGTTTCACAATTCATGAAGAAAAAATCTATGTATTTTTTATATAATTAAAAGAATATGTACGTACACAACATTCATTTTGAGTTTTCTAAATTCATATTTTTGAAGACACACTAAATTTCTTCAAGAAACACAGAAAAATGCAGAACGTTAATTTTAGTTGTGGTCCTGATCTTTTATGTTTTTATTAATATATATTATGAAGTAATTTCACTATTAAATCATTATGTAAATAAATAGATATTTTCAATATTTAATGTGTCCTATAAAAATGTAATGCTTAACGGGATCCACCGATGTTGTGATTATTGTCTTTTTAGACATCCATATTTACAAAAGCTAGACGTATCAATTCTATTTTTGATGTATCGGTTAGTATGCCGGAGTACTAAAAGTGTTAGCACTGGATGCAGTTTGGTAGGATATGATGAACAAAAAAGAAGTCGGTTTAAGTTTGGTTATATCATTATCTTTTGTGATCTGCTTCTGATCTCTATTTGAACAATAGTGACTGTGATAATAATTGCTGTACTAGACTTGGATCGTTGTTTTATGCTTTATAGTGCGTTATTGTAAAAGATTCCCAACTATTAAGAAAAAGATGCCACACGTTTCGATCAGTTCTCTACTGTCTACATGTTTTTTTTGATCATGCACATAGCTGCTATATTATCTATGTACGAACTTCTTCTTATTGTAAACAGGACCTTCCGTGATGCGGCAAGTTTCACCATATATTGATAACTCATTTGTATTTTGGAATCATTAGATTATGTTAGGTTTACTCTATTATTTTACTAAGAATATATTTTTATTCTTATATCACTAGACTTTATAAAATTCATCTATTTATGTTTATATGAATAGATTTATATTTTTATTACTATTGAATTACGGCCTGGCAAGGCCAAATCCAATGTTGGATGATGATTAATGGAAGTGTAAGTTGGATGATGAACAATGTTATGAGAGGATTGAAACCAATTGCTGGATGAGGGCAGAATTTTATAATATAATGATAATCAAAAGTCTCAATGTTGATCCATTTGATTTAATCGCTAGAAATTTATTTATTTAAGAAACTCGAATATAGTTTGTCTATTGAGGACTAGTTGCTCTTAGTTCATAGCAGACGTCATTGAAAACGCGTAACTTGCCCTGTATATTCAATTAGAACTCATGGTCGTGACAAGATCCTGTATGTCTGGTACATTATAATAGGCACGATAATAAAACAATAAGAAAATGAATGCGAAAACATTACGTGATAATACGTCCTATATAGTCTGTTCGTTCGAACTTGCCTATTTATGTATATGTGTGTCTGTGAGTAATACAACGTTTTGAAAGTGACTTGCTTTTACTATATAAAGATGCAATATATATATATATATATATATATATATATATACTTTAAAGTCCTTAACCCATGCGTTTTCAAAGAAAATCTTCTCCTCAGAGGACCATTACCGTAATGTCATTACTGCAGGTAACAAATATTAAGCTTGTAACATATATTAATATATATATATATATGTATATATATATATATATATATATATATATATATATATATATATATATATATATAAATACATAAAGGTATATCAAACATCAAATATATCGGCCCAAAACATACTTTTTTGTAGACTTATACAGTTCATCGAAGTCAAAAAGTTCAAAATAGGTCCGGGAAAGATATCAAATAGGTTGATTAAAAAATAAGTTTTAAAAAAAGTGGTGAATGCTGGTCTAAAAACGAAAAAAGTTATCCAGGCGGGAAATGTGTTTGCTACTGGTGCAGTAGATAACAGTGAACAGTGTATTCAAGGTGTATGCAAATTAATAAAACGATAGAGAAAACGGTAGATAAAACAAATCCTATGAAAAGTTCAGATAACTCACCTGGTGTTTAATATCAGGATGTCCAAATTCAGGGTTCTTATGAGCTGATAGGAGTAATGCAAACCATAACTTCCTGGTTATATGCAAAACTCCGCTAAATCCAATTCGAATAAAATTAAACTGACCTGATGTATTCGGCCATTTTCTCTCCCGGCTCCGATAAAATTATTCCAAAGTAAAAAAATACATTTGAAAGTGATCAAGCTCGCGTACGTCCAGTAGACAGGGTAACGAATTCGAAAACGAAAACTTCTCTTTGATAATACAACCGTACGAGAGAAATTGAGCCTCCACTGATCGAAACCGCGTGTACCAATGGATGTTACATGTCTGCGTTAACGAGGAAAACGCCCACACACAGTGAGTGATGTGTAAATTCAGTTATATGTATACCGGATGTTATATGTCTGGGTCAAATAAGTTATGTATATATTGGAATATTAAAAGTCTGGGTCACACAGACGGATTTGTAAATTAAGGTCAGAACCTCGATATACCCCCTCCTCCAAACTTTCTATTTATCGTCTGCTTTAAGTATATACACCAAATGCACACATCTAGCACTATCATATAATTTAGAAGATTTATGAAATTAATAATTAAGAAGTTGTTAACACATTAAGAATTTAATAATTTAAAAATTTAAATTTTTTTAAAATCTAGACGCCTGCAACTTAATACTTTAAAAATTTAATAATTTAAAAACCTAGACGTTTGCAACTAAAAAAAATGTAAAGAGATATAAAGAGATATTTAGGCATATTTAATGTATAAACCTTTTAGGCAGGCAAGATTCAATACACAAATCTCCAAAACTGGATACTCCGAAGCCGATCCCGACACTCATTCAAACAGCTACGGTGGGTTTTGTGGTGGGCTGAATTATTCATACTTGAATTTCCTCCTATGGCGACATTTGGAAAGTTATTCATTTCTAGAGTTGATTAAATTTAAACGTTTAGGTTCTGTGGCAATGATCACGGCCTCTGAGTTGAATAGACCGCAAAATATAGATCCTGGGTTATAAGAGTTTGACTTTTTCAGGTTGGCAAATGTTATACTATTCTCTGAGGAGAAGATTTTCTTTGAAAACTCATGAGTTAAGGACTTTAAAGAACTTTGCCTGAAAATTGAACTGTAATAAAATTTAATTCGCACCTTATTTTATTCTTTTATTTCATGTATTGCTATAAATAAATATATATATATATATATATATATATATATATATATATATATATATATATATATATATATATATATATATATATTAAGGTATATGTATATGCTGCTTTTATCTTTTTTACCACCTTGCCTATATATATATATATATATATATATATATATATATATATATATATATATATATATAAATGAGTGTTTTAGTTAGCGTAATGCAACACTTTACTGTACAATTAATTGCGTTCTTTCTGTGATATGTATCATACAATTTGTAAACAAATAAATTAGATAATTAAAAAAAAAACATACAATTTATTTTATTTGTGTCGAGTTTGTTAGCTAATATGGTAAGACATTGGACAATAGTTGATTACATTTAGTATTAGCTTGGCGTACGGGTTAGGCAATTTCGGGATTGATTTGCTCGCAATGTTTAGTCATATCGCTGAGACGGTAAATGACGAACTAACATTATGTATATATATATATATATATATATATATATATATATATATATATGTGTGTGTATGTGTGTGGGAGGGGGTGTTTGTGTGTTCGTTAGTACCTGGCTGCATATGTGAAGCTGTTGCAGAAAGGTTTGCCTTACATTAGTAGAGCGTATGTCGGAGAGTAAAAAGTTGACTTTAGGTTTATTTCTGGCGTCCTCATAACTCTCGCGTCTCTTATTTTTCCCGTTTGTCTCTACATTCCATGAGTGATTTTTTATGACAAAGGGTGGAAAAGCATTGACTTTACTCGAGCGATTTCCATAAAAAAGTAAACGAACGCCACACATGAAGTAACATCTTAACAATTGCAAAGTTTAATTCATACAAATAAATAAAATATACAATATAAAAAAAACATTCATACCAAATTGATAAGTAAACAAAAAATTTTCGCTTGATGTCAGTGTAAGTTGGAATATAACTGATTGAAATATGGAAGAGTGTTCAATATGTCTGAGTTAGTTGCTGTAATACTTATGTTACTGCATACCTAAAATACCAACAGAACCTTCATATACAAAGTGTCGTTCCATAAACACCAACTGAGGGCATTTCATCGCTGTAATGTGTCCGTACAAACATCAACATGACCGTTTTCAAGTCCAATGTAAACAAATATCTGTCGAGTCGTCCTGTGAATTAATTATAGTTCAAACCCCTTTAATTGTACTGTTCCATCATTTAACTGAAAATTTGATTACATTTTATCGTCGTGTGGCTTTTGTGTCTTGGTAAAATGTGAACCGTTAGTAGAAAAATCACAGTCACATGTTATGCCTGAAAGTAATAGTTTTCTTAAAGTAAGCTCTTAAAACAAGAAATATATTTTTGGGTGTTTCTACAGGGTGGGCAAAAATAAGGGTCCTATTTTTAAAAATTCATAACTTTTTTATTTATTGATTGATTTTTTTTTTTTTAGAATAAGTAAAGGACCCCTTCCGAAGCAAGCATGAGCCGTATTAGCCCTAAGGAACGTACCCTCATTTAGAAAACATTATTTTTGCTTAAAAAACTCAAAACAGTATAAAAAACAATACTTTAGTTTTTGTAAGTTTTAAGAAGTGTTTTTCGGCTAAAATTTGTTTTGTTTATTTCACAAAATCTCGGAAGGGTCAGTCTACACACACATAAAGTTTGGTGAGTTTAACTTTTATTTTGTGGAAGTTATTCAAATTCAAGTTATTCAAATTTAAAGATAGGACCCTTATTTTGGCCCACCCTGTATTTTCCAGTGAAGGAGTAAATATAAATAGCTATAATGAAGAGAATTTACACTTAACATTATAGCATTCTGCTTTGTTTTGCTTTAAATGTGAAACGGTGAGTTTTTTTATTTGTTTTACACGCGTAGTTATGCGTTGACATTGAAGCAGGGTTGTTGCTCAAAGCAGAGTTGCATCCATCGGTTTTAGTCACTATATGATAACATAAGTCAGCAAGGATACAATAAAGACGTCAAGGAATGAGCTCATTGAAATCACTTAAAAATTGCGTCTCAGTTTTACAGTGAACTCGTACAAGTACGATAACTAAACATGAAAAGGTGTGTAACGTTATAGTGTGTCTTATTCTTTCAAAGAGTTTAATGAACGAGACAACTGTGTGTGTTCTATAAGTTATTGTACGTCGTTGATTTATGAGGAGGAAATTGAAAGATGACTAGTAAATCTAATTCCCTATGGGGTGAATACCGGATTATTCTTTTACATGAACGAGTAAACGACTTGTCTTTTATTCTATTACACCACTATCAATTAATATATCATATATAACAAAGTAAATAGTTGTTAGTTTGTTTTTTTCTGGGTAAAATGCGTTGCTTGGTTTGGTCGTACAGAAATTGGTTTGACTACCGACAGGTATATTAAAAGTCAGTTGTGCAAAAAATGTTGTCGTTTCAGTTTCAATTCTGATGTTGATAAGAAATATCATTAAATACTCATGAAGTGTAGAGGAGGATGTGTACTTGTTTAAATTGTGAATCGTCTGCACCGCACATCCACACTGGTGGTATTGTTTTCCTTCTATATAGAAGAAGACAGCACGTCCTCGTTTATGGAAGTTTCTCTTACACGAACGAGACGGTTTCCTCCGACTGGTCCATTCATGAGGTCGTTTGGCGATCTAATTAGTATATAATATAAAATATATTTACACATTGACCAACAATACGGTCACTATCATAAGTCCATATAAACTCGGCGTGAGCATAAGCGATTGTAATAAGAATGCACACATAAAGTAGAAATAGTGTGGCGCATATGCGGTATTATAGTAATGGTAATGACGTAGGTTTCTTTTTATCTAGGTAAAATATGTTTGTTGAACATGTCTACATCAGTTCAAGCTAGGGTGTACTGAAATCCTTTTGATTATTTTTGTTGTTAAAAGCTGATAGCATGTTCAGGCGAAGGCGTCCATGCGAGCGCGGTTATATTATTGACAAATTTAATGGTAAACTGCTTAAATGTCATTGACATTGCAACGAAAATGCGTACTATGATAAACGTGATTGATATATACGCACCCATACTAATGACTAATCAACTGCGGGTAGGTTAAAATAAATTATTACAAAACTACAAAGTAATCTTTCGTATTTTCGCTACACATTAGTTATATATATATATATATATATATATATATATATATATATATATATATATATATATTAGATATACACGTGCCTCATTGGATCACTATCACTACCACTATCTCTTCTTGTTTGACATATTCCCCTAATTAAACATATAATGTTCTTCTATATTATTATTATTATTATTATTATTATTATTATTATTATTATTATTATTATTATTATTATCATCATCATTGTTATTATTATTATCATAGTTCTTTCTAATTATTTGTATGAATTAAATATTTTTATTGTTTTACTATCAAATTGTATATACATGTGTGTCAAATACGCAACTATTAATTAGACATCGACGCAAAAAGATTCAACATAATTATGTATGCAAATGCTCACTGATGCATTAAACCATATGAGAGAATTGTTGAATCCACAATGAGTTAGATGAAGCAAGAACAATACAGATCACAGAGAGAGAGAGAGAGAGAGAAAGAGAGAGAGAGAGAGATGGTTGATTGGTTCAGTTAATTATGAATTACGGTTAATTAAAACAATTTTTAAAAAAATATCTCTTCATTAATAACATTGTTTTTAAAGGAAAGTTTTATTTAGCATGTATTTTGATCATAGTGAAATATTTAGGAAACACAAACCAAGGTTTCTTAATTAAGCTTCAGTATAATAATCGGTAGCCAATATTGCAAGGGTCAATAACAGAAGGGCATTTTTAATAATGTAACATCATTATGTATAAGGTTGCACATTTGTTGATTGAATAGAAAAATAAGACAAGGTAATAATATGTCAACTTGTATAGGACTCTTCCGAAAAAAACATAAAATGTCTGTGTGATGAATAATTTATTTACATCGAACGGCCCCTGTCAGTGATTAAGTAAATACAAGATAAAACATTTTCTTATAGAACTGTCAACTAGATACCATATCAATGTTATGACGTCTAAATTTTAAATAAAGTCAGAGCGAGAGATTACATTACCATAAAACATTGAAGTAACAAATCAAGTTCTGTATATGACATCAGTGCACGCACAAAAGTGTATAGTCAAACATTATTTGTAACTTGAAACATTGTTCAATAACTGACTAGACAAAAGATGTATAATTAAACTATTGGGTAATTTAACATAGCTATACGAGATTCTGACACTCCCGCACAGAGGGCAGTAGACTTTGCCGTTACTGCCTCGCAAGCCTACCAACCGCGACTAGGACAGCACTGCACAAATTTGCTGGGCACACCACGTGCTGACCTCAAGCAGGCGAGACTAGGACCACTACATACAGCGAAACAACTTCATTGCCTACGATTACTTGCGCATTAAAAGGCCAGATGGCCTGGGACTAGCATAGAGGACTGATTGCAGCTACGGGATGTCATTTGACTACCGTAGCCGCACAACACAGTTTTTAATAATAAATAATACGAGAACACAATAACTATATATATATATATATATATATATATATATATATATATATATGTATATATATATCATTATATATATATATATATCATTATATAAATATATACAGATGTATATATATATATGTATATATATATATATATATTTAAATGTTGAATTAAATTAAATATAATTGAATTATCGTTTAATAATAATCTATCGTGATAATATTACGCTCAATATATTAAATATAGCAATCAAATCTAGAGAAGAAGATGAGAATAAAAAATTGTAAGGATACAATATTCATAAGAACATCAGAAGTTCAGAGCAAAGACCTCCATATCCTTAATCCATGGATTTTCACAGATGAAGTCTTTTCATCACAGGATAGGTAAAAGCCGACAATGTAATTGTAAATATTAACGGCAACAGTTTACTTTGAAAAATTTACATGAAATAATACAATATATATATATATATATATATATATATATATATATATATATATATATATATATACATATACACATATATATACATATATATGTATATATATATATATATATATATATATATATATGTATAAAATGATAATTTCATACGATTGTTTTAACTGTTGATGTTAGTGTCAGTTATATTGCTTACTACTATTTCGATTGTTAACTGCCTAAGTAATACAGGTTAATGCAGAATATTGCATTATTATTCGTCTTTAACTTTATAAGAAGTATTTTTTGTTAATATATACATTTTTTTTATTTTATACGTTCACTAAAGTAATCCATGGACACGTGTTCTGGTTCACAGCCGTCATACTATGGGTAACTTTAACCTGGATCAAATCTTCGATATTGATGTTTATAATCAGGCGTTTTACCTCTGAACTTTGACCCCTTACCTGGAAATATGTTTTGAATAACCTTGACGCTTCTATATAGCTTACTTGCCATATACATATGTTCATACTACTAATACACAGCTTTACTTACTTTTGAAGAAAATACGCAAAATATATTAACAATATATTACCGTGTACTACGATGTGTATTGCAACAAAGGTTATAATAGGGTGTATATATATATATATATATATATATATATATATATATATATATATATATATATATATATATATATATGGGAAGAGAAGGATGAAGGTAATCCGACGTGATGGTAAAATGAAAAAGGAAAACCAAAAACTGGATGTTTTTTATGTGTACATCAACGTTTCGTCTTTATTTATAAGACTTCATCAGGATGATAATATAGGGAAAAGATATCATGCAAGCACAGATACATGTAGGGTAGACATGTTGGGAAGAAAGAGGTGGGTGATGAGCAGGGGTAAAATGGATCTGCCATCCATTTTACCCCTGCTCATCACCCACCTCTTTCTCTCATCGCCAGCCACAGTAGTCCTTGCTCCCTCCACCCTTCCCCTTTTTTCTCCCACTCATTTTCATTCTCTAACAAGTACGGACGTCCAGCTAGACGCTGCCATTATTTTTCATTTTATTTTATTTTTCTTCCCAACATGTCTACCCTACATGTATCTGTGCTTGCATGATATCTTTTCCCTATATTATCATCCTGATGAAGTCTTATAAATAAAGACGAAACGTTGATGTACACATAAAAAACATCCAGTTTTTGGTTTTCCTTTTTCATTTTACCATATATATATATATATATATACACGATATGTGTATATATAGGATATTATCTATTGTATATATATTTACACACACACACACACACAAATATATATATATATATATATATATATATATATATATATATATATATAATAGCGAGAGAGAGCGAGAGGGAGAGAGAGAGAGAAAGAAATAAAGAGATAGATACACAACACTATCAATGTTTTAGATTAAAGTAATTAAAGAAATCTACATTTACACTATTAGTAATTAATTTAAGATATACACAAAATGATGAATACAAAATGTTACTAAATTACTGGTTTCAGCTTCAATTAAACGCGTAGTGGTGTATAAGGCGAAAAACGAAACAAACGGCTAAGTAGTTTGCTTGGGCTAATTAAACACAAATTATTGCCGCAATCTGAGATTCGAAAGCTAACTTACTTTCTACTAATATTAAATTGGAGATAAACATTCATCGTATTTTGAAATAGTATCTGTATGTCCACATATTGTGAGCACATAAAAAAATCTCAAAATTACGACTAAGGAACAACCACAGTTTTGTAGAAAAATAGTAACCAACCGGATTAAGAGGTAATTATGAAAATAACAAGTCAGCTGGCAGTCTGCAACTACGCATTCAGGTCAAAATAGTATCCTCTCCACCGAGAACTCTAACGATAAGCGTATTTTATATAAAAATGATTCGACACTTACAGGCACACATATAGAAGCAGCTCATAATTTAGAAAGCAAAACGTTACTAGCTCAAGGAAGGAAGGAACAAAACTGATAGGAACTTCGATCCCACAAATACTCACATACTGACAAAATCAGGCAAACATATACCCACACTTCTTATATTGACTAGTGCCTTTTCTCTATTTGAGAAACAAAGAAATAATAATTGTCTTAACGTATGCACACCCAAACATCATTTATACATACACCCTTTTATACCATGTCTCTTTGTGGATATATACATGTGTTTGTTCCGCTAATCAGACAACGTCTTACTCAATCAAACTAAGAAATACTTCGTTCGAAAAATGTGTTCATATATATTTTACCTCGGTAAGTCGGGTAGCAGTAAGAAGATATGTGAGTTAGAAGAGGTTATTCTCTCATCTATAACGATAGTAATAAAACCAAAACTGGTGAGCGGATTAAATATAAAAGATATAAAAGCGATTAGACATGAACAATTTTTTTTCAGAACATAAACAAATTGATGCTGAATGAAGACATATTATTTTTAACAAACTACTTACTAAGTCCTTAGTCGTACATATAGACAGCATGAGGACGTGAGTGCGTCTAAATGGGGAACTATTTGAAACTATTACAATTTGGACCATAGTATAGCACGAACATCTTCTTTCGTCAATACTTTCAGTAATCAGAGCTGTGATTTTCTTCTTTGACATTCGATGTTTCCACACGTACATCCTTCGATTTGTTTCGTAATATTTTACATCATGCCTAACAGCGCTACACGGCATTTTCTGCGTATTATATGAAAAACTAATACTAGACATTAATACAAATTATCTAATTCTTAGGCTATATTGAACATGCTTTCTCTTAAATTCAAAGTTGCCCTCTTTTAAAATAAAATTACGCAGATTTTTGTGCGCTCCTTTATATGCGTTTTTCGAAAGTTTTCTTTTACCAAGTCGCTACATTGCCACTGACGGTTTACTAGACAAAACCATTCTTTTCACGATAGCACTAACACTAACGTCGAGTGGCAACGGCGCACCTCCGAAATAATCTTCTTCACTAACTGAAAAAATAACTTATGAAAGTATTCCACTAATCTGGGTCCGGGGTCGACGAGCCCAATCCAAGTAAAAAGCCCCCGAACAAACCTTAATAGAAAGAAAGTTGCTAATACAAGTTAATTATTATATGAGTGGTTTCATCCGAACCTAGGATTAATGGAAAGATTAATGAGTTTTTTTTTTAATTTGCTGATAAACACTCATCTTAAATCATGATTCGTGATATTTGCAAAATATAAATTAAAAGAAGAATTATCCGCAAATTTCAGAAAATAAAAAATAATTCATCTTGATACTCAATAAAAACGAGTATCGAACATTTTAATTAAGAAGTGAAATGGAAAAACCGAGCGATTTGATTTCAAAAGAGGGCAACTTTGATTAGTCACCGCTTAGAACAACAGAGAACACTATTTGTGTAAAAAGTCCCTCTAATTTAGGAGTCAACATTTTCGATTATAACCTTAAATATAAACATTGAATTGCTTAGGGAAACACCATGAATAATTTCCATCACTCCTGCTTTAGGGAATAATAAGTGTTTTCAAATAGTGCCGGGAGATTTATTCGTGGTTAGGATTCTTGTAATCTTTATTTTTACCAAACACTTGAATCATATAAGTTGATGTAATATCATATAACTCAAAAAAGACGAATATACCTTAAGAACCACAAAATAAAAGCGCTACCCCAAAGCATGCCCTTATTCTTCAGATGCCACGAATGCAGTAGAAATCTATGCTGCAAAGATTGAGGTATCGGAATTATTCTTGTGGTTCTGTTTGCCATGATGATGTAAATGAAAGATAAATGGGTTGGAATTGAGTTTTTCACTTCTTTCGCATAAATTGTACAATGTATTACTAAACAGGCTGCGATAACGGAAGATATAATAGAAAACCGGGGAAGATGTATGAATTCTTAAGTATGTCTATCTTAGAACATTATTTATTCAACAAGCAATCATTGGACGTGATAAAAACAGAACATCTTTTCGTTTCAGACGTTACTTTTTGTATTTTTATATAATTGCGAATGACAAACATGACAGGAATAAGTAAAGACGGGAAATACGTATGTTATACGCATATATACGCGTGTGTATCTAGTGAGACCGACAGCATAGCTGTAGAGATAAATTAGAATATTTTCAGACCGAGTGTGAATTAGAAATGATGAGGAAGCGTTTCATTCTCTCTAATCCCGCGTAATGTCAACACTAAACTAAAACAACACAAAAGTTTAATGAACATATGTGTTATAATTTAAGTGTCCGTACTTGTAAATATTTCTAATAGACCGTCATATTATCATCATCAGGTTGTTCGCGGAATATTCTTATATTTGTTATAGCACTTGTACAAAGTTGATGCAGCTTGCAATATATAATCTTTGATAATAATTCTTACATGGTTAATAATGGACGAAAGCTACACCGTCTTGCTATCATCACGAAGAGTCTGCGTTCGATCTCAGCAAAGTTTGCTTACATTTCTAGCTACACAAAATAGCTTTGATACAGCGAAACACTATTCTATAAATACTTATACACAAACATATATATAAATATATATATGATTGTTTTCATTTACACAGACATGTACAAAATCAGCGACACTAGCATGTCGATGTTATCGATCAACAGCTATTATAAACTGAGATCTCATCAGAGAGAGTTAGAATCCGGTCTTAACCTTAGATCATATTTGGAAAGACCCATAACATCGACATGCCAGTGTCGCAGATTTTTTACATGTCTGTGTAAATAAAAATCATCATATATAAAAGGTATATTTTATATTGAGCACTTTTTATGAACATAGTTGAAATTATTTTGATTACTACCATGATGATCTTTTACCTAGATTATTATATATATATATATATATATATATATATATACATATATATATATATATATATATATATATACATATATATACATTACCTAAAATAATATGTCATTACCATGGTTTCACGTTCTCTTGTTGTTGTCAGATGGTAAAATGCACGAGGTCAAATTCAGGCTTCATTATAGTTCTTCAACATCATTACTTGTATGACGATCATAAAATCATGATAAAACATGCATCTCTTTAATTCGTGCACTGTTCGACCTGACGATCGCACGAGTACGTGTACCCATTGTAATGGAAAGTAAACTCACACAGCATAGTTTTGAGTATCAGTAAGGTCAATCTGGGATAGTTTCGAGCACTGCATACATGTACAAATAAGTAACAAAATAAAACAAAATGCCGATTATTCTCTCTCTCTCTCTAAATATATATATATATATATATATATATATATATATATGTATATATATATATATATATATATATATATATATATATATATATATATATATATATATATGAAACTAAAACTATACTTTTAGTAGATAGAACCTATAGTGAAATGGCGTAAGCTCAATATACGAGATAGAGCGATTATACAGATAGATGAGAGAAGAGGGATAAACATGTACAAATGACAACTTTATTTAAACTTCGACTGTTCAACGCAAGGTGTACTCGGTAAAAAACATGTTTATTATTTTTTTTACCGAGTACACCTTGCATTGGGCAATCGAAGTTGCATAAAAGTTGTCATTCGTACATATTCATCCCCCTCTCTCTCTTTCTCTCTCTCTCTCTCTCTCTCTCTCTCTCTCTCTCTCTATCTATATATATATATATATATATATATATATATATATATATATACATATATTGTATAATTAGGCGACATTCCTTCTTTTATGCATATCTGATTGAACAGGAGTGCTAACTTCTGTTTATTCCTTTTGTCATCCAATCTTTCTATTCGTCGAACGATAGATCTTGTACTATTAACCATGGAGTGAAGGAACTCTCTATATTTGACATGATAGTAGATCAACAAATAAAACACTTACTAAGCGCCATAAATAAAAACACTAACAACAACATTACTAATAATAATATAAACGTGTTCTATTGCAACCAGATGCACTCCAACCATAAAGTAGATGAAAACATCATTAGAAATATTATACATAAATATATATCCCCTGTAGATAACGAAATTAGATTTATTATTAACAACAAACGGTTTTAAACTAGCAATTTACTCATAAAGAAATAATCCTACCGACAATGGCTTACTAAAAACTAGTAATGCCATATACGTGTTCAAATGTCCTATTGGAGAATGTGTCTCTGCCAACAGCACGTATATTGGCATGACTAGAACCAGTTTTTCACGTCAATTAACTTGTCACCTGAAAGCTCTATTTACAAACACCTTACACCAAATAACCTCTCCAAAGATAAGTTTAGAAATATCTTAACCGGTAGTACATACATACTTGCTTTGTCATTTTGCGGTATTCGCCTCCACAGAATGGAAGCATAGTTCATTATTTTAAAAAAGCTCAACATCAACCATGCTCGTTATGAGGGGTGCGAGGGCGTGTTGAAATACTGTTGAATGTTTTTAATGTTTTTAATCACATGGAAACGTCTTCTTAATAAATTCACCAATTTTATATTGCATTGATCAATTATCCGCCTGAAGACGACCAATGATGGTCGAAAAAGTTTTCGTCAAATATGGAGAGTTCCTACACTCCATGGTTAATAGTACAAGATATATCGTTCGACGAATAGAAATATTGGATCACAAAAGGAATAAACAGAAGCTGGCACTCCTGTTCAACCAGATATATATATATATATATATATATATATATATATATATATATATATATATATATATATATATATCAGTTTGGAAAGAAAGTAATGTCGTATTTTTTACTTCATTACTTTGCAGCCTCCTAAGTTGTACACAGTTCTAGATTTTTGCTAAATTGTCTTAATATCTTGTTTTGACTTTCAGATATGGTAATTAGTTGGAATATATTAAGTTTAACGACATCAGTCGTCAAAAATGGGTATTAGTGAGGAGCATATGAGACATTGAATTCTCTATGAATTAAACAAAAAAACTCAATTGCAGAAGCTACAAGGAATATTGCAATTGTCTATGGGATAAATGTTCTGAATGATCGAAAATGTCAACGGTGGTCTGCAAGATTTTCTTCTGGAGAATTTAACCTGTCAGATCGGCGACGTTCGGTAAGGCCAAATCAATTGATAAAGACGCCAATCCAAAGTTAACCAGCAGATAATAAGTTCAAAAATGTCATACAACCGATATCACAATTATTTAATGCCTTCTTGAGTTAAGAAAACTTTCAAAACTTGGACTCTGGGTTCCCAATTATTTCACAGACGCTCAACGAAATTAAAGATTGACTGTTTGCACATCTTTGCTTTCCATGAGTCACCAATAACCATTTTTGCAAAGTATTATGACTGGAGATGAAATCTTACCTAGAAAAAGGTCATGAGTTTCAATTTGGGAAGTTTTACTTCATCCGCCTTATGTACCTGGCATTTGTCCATCCGACTAGCATCTTCTCAGGTCATTGCAGCATCACTTAAACAATAAAAGTTATGAAAATGACGACCAACTGAAAAATGACCTTAATTTGTTTTTCTCTCAAAAATCAAAGGATTGTTTTAAAGAAAGCATCGATAAACTAGTTGATGGTTGGACAGAAGTTATAGAAAATGGGGAAAATTATTGTAAAGATTAA
>OY744517.1:15576521-15589021 GCA_963556195.1 Sepiola atlantica | reverse complement strand
TAACACGTAAGAAACTGATGAAATAATTATATTCTATGATAGATTTGGCGTTGCAGGAGGGGAATGCACACGCATATACTTTTAAAATGTAAAGTTTTTTGGTGTAAAACTAAGAATGGTAAGATTAGTGTATCAAAAACTGGTCAGCCAATAATTATAAACTCACCTTATTAAGAATAGGGATTTTAAAACAATAAGGAAAATACTACCTCAAACTATAGGCATTCTAATACCTGCACTATTTTTGGCTAATCACTATCTATATAGACTTGAATATATTATCCTTAAGAAACAATGATATATCTAGAGCCTATAGTTTTCATGGTTGCGGGCGATTTATTGACAGCCTTGTATGTATTAATGATAACGAGGAGTTTAAACATACAAAACATTTAGTATATCTAAATGAGTTAGAATTAAAGTGTGAACCCATAGGAACACACGCAACTTTTCTTGATTTCGATACACACATCGAGTAGGGGATATTTATACATAACATATTTGAGAACAAAAATGTTTTCCCCTTTTATATAGGTCGTATGCCGCAAGAAAATAGTACGTGCCCTGTGTATTACTTTTATGTCTGAAACTAAAAATAGTCTAGGCAGCCGTGCCAGTATTCCTCGGTAGAGGCGCATCAGGCAGTTCGCAAAAAAAAAAACTCCACCACAAAACCTGGCGCATGGCATGGGAGGGTTGACTTTCTAGGACTACCCAGGACAATACCTCAGCCCGAAAGATAAAAGCCTACCGAAATGGCCAAGGTTCTGCTGGACTGATTGTCGAGATCGGATCCTCGACCGGTATGTATAAAGACGAAGAACGGCAGTTGACTGACGCCATGCATACCACGCACTCAGTCATAATTGTATTAATAATTTCGTGAAGAGTTGATAAACACTCGAAATATGGTTGATTGTCATCACACCATAAAAGTTAATGTTACTGAATTACTCTGTCAACACTTTTAAATTATTTAAGTATTCTCCGTAACGTTGAGAGTAACGTAGTTCTTGTGTGTTTTTTCGTAATTGAGGTGACTATATGCCAATATTTACGCTTTCCTTCGTGATATGAGTTAAGTTAGTTGGAAGATAAAATAAAAAGTAAAGAAGATTCACGGCAACAACTAAAGTTTACAACATATACTATTCACAGTATAACCTGTCTTACTTAAGCATGTAAAACTTTTGAAGCGAATGAGCGACAGATAAAATACACCGACACGTAAAAGAATCAAGACATCCTTATTACTATTAATAATGAATACCTCTGCTAGAGTGTCCTGATAGATGTAAGCGAGAGAATACTGATTATTTTTTCTTGATGCTGAAGTGAACAATCAATACGTCATAAGTGGAAAATAAAATGGTGAGGTCTGCGGCGATGTAATTCTGATTTATTCTACATATATATATATATATATATATATATATATATATATATATGTGTGTTTGTGTGTGTGTGTGTGTGTGTGTGTGTGTGTGTGTGTGTACACATATAATATGCGTCATCTAAATCCATCAAAATTCCTATTTTTCCTTGGCCATTGAAATGAATAATTAGCTATATATGATAGATATATTTACATCCGAAACCCACAAATATCTCAATCCGTAAAAAATAACGACATTTCAAACTTTTATGCTACTTGGTTCGACCACGAATGCTAGCCATCGGCGAAACAAGCAGACACGTTAAATGTATGCAATTATTTTTGCGGGGTGTCTATCTATTTATATTATGTGTTTGTAGATACTTTTCATCGGATTATACTTGACAGAATTATGCAATAAACAGAGGGATCGCTTGCTACTAAAAGAGTCTCCTAATTCGACTGGCTACTTCTCAACTTTTAAATGACAGACGCTCATATATAGGCCCGGTGAAACTTTTTATTAGAAATATAGTGTAGGCAGGCTATCTGGTGTCAGGAAACCAGTGCGTTTGCTTTATTGGAGTCATGTGTGTGGAAAGTCAGCTCATCTAAAAGAAGTAAAAAATATCCCAACACCTTGTTGATAGCCAAAACATGACAAATATTTCAGGAGGTAACTCATGTGAAAAAAATCCCGAAGTAAAGTCTCCAAGACAGTCTGAGAGGGTATACATCAACGTTCTTGGAATTTTTACAACAATGTAGGAACAATGTATGTGAAAGATTGCCTTTCGATGGACAATTCTAGCGATCAAGAGAAAGGGTATTGCATAGGTAACAACTTACTGTCCATAGCACTCACACAAGCCTTTTGCGTTTTGAGCATAACTACATAGTTTTCGGAGACTTAATGATGTCAAATAATAAATGAAAGTATGTAATAAATATCGAGGTGGTTGATAATTTCAAAACGTTTTTTCTTGACAGATAAACAAACATGGACTCTTTTTCAGCGAAAATGATCGTGTTTATGATGGATGATTTTTAATGAAGATTGATTAGAATTTATGATACGATATTGGATGTAGTCAACTATTACTTTTGGAATATGTAAACTTATGCCAAGATGCTGCATGTCGATTCTGTGGAGGAACACGTGTTTACGAAGAATTACGAAAAAACTGTCATATTTTGAACAACAATTCTTTCACATAGATGTGATGAATTAGTTTTTTCTTGGGATCTGTTTTAGAAGATTTATGATATCTTCACTAATTCGTTCATGAGCTTTGTTAATACAAGCTAACTTAATAATATGTTTCTCGTCTGTCATATTTCTCGTTGCATCGGAAAAAGGTTTTACGGAAATATAGTTTATGTTAATCGGGAATATATATATATATATATATATATATATATATATATATATATATATATATATATATATATATATATATGGATATGGATATATATATATAGATATATATATATATATATATATATATATATATATATATATATATATGGATATGGATATATATATATATATATATATATATTCTAAGGTAATGTTGTATAGTTACACGTTTAAAAAACTGTTATACTGATCAAGAATATTTGCGAGTACAACAGACTTCTTTTTGGGTGAAAACTTAAAATATTTCTTATTGATGAAGTATACAGTATTCTTTGATAGTATTGTATCCCAATCAGTTATCAATAGGAGGCAGTCCTATTGATAACTGATTGGGATACAATATCGATCTTTGACGGTAACAATTTGCTATGAAAATCCACTATGTGTAGAAGGATGTTGTTTTCTATGTCGTACAATAAAAAAAATACTACACATTCAACTTAGCACAAGAGCTGCCAAAACGTGTTATTTCTTCATTCTGCTTGTATTTTATTTGTTTTATTTGATTCTATAATAACACTAGATCGCTTTCAAAAAGGTAGCAATCAGTGTTGATCATTTTGAGAGAGATTCCCTTTGTAAACACATCACACTTCATTTGTAAATGTTGCGATATGTTCGCCTCAATTTGCAACACATAAACAAAAAAAAGATATTGTGACCCATTGTCTCTTAATCGTTATCATATACAGCAAATAAGAGAAGACATCGTTTTCAATAACCGCAGCAAGTCGATTACTATAACAATGCAAATACACTTATGTTTATATTACAGTGATTAACACTAGAATATAACCAAAACATCTATTTGAATTGAACTCAGCTCTTTAGATTATTGGCATCAATCGTAAATATTTCATAACGATCTCATTAGTTATTTTTATGTGAAGATGTTAATCAAATATACAGATGAATACATAGAAAACCAGACATTAAGTTCAAACACCTAATTATCTTATGAATTATTAATATCGAATATCTGATTTGATGGTAAACATTACTATCAAAGAAAATCATATTCCGATAATACTGTGCTGTTTATACTCTAACAACCACAAAAGTACACACATATATGAAAACTTAATAACACACGTACACACTTAAGCACACACACACGCACACACACATATATATATATATATGTATATATATACATATGTGTGTGTGTGGGTGCGCGTGTGTGTGCGTGTGTGTGTGTGTCTGAGTGAATGTGTATGTGTATGGAATTGGAATTACAGGAAGATTTCAATGTTTTCAACATATGCGAACATACACAGTCTTTCACTCACACACGTATATATATATACCTATATACACACATATATATATATATATATATATATATATGTGTGTGTGTGTGTATACATATATATGTAAAATATATTAAATATACATATTTATTACTACCTACAGACAGCTGTGGTTCATGTGTATGTAAGTTTCGATGTAAACATGCCAATAGCTGGCAATCGAAGAATTCGAATCCAATTGCAAAGTAAACTTTGACTTTTCAGCCTGATAGTCAACCCCTAGGCCACCACCAATTAACACGGGAAAAAATGACTTTAAACTCTATATAATATCAAACCAATGGATTTATACAGTTCGCTTAGTCATAGACAGTTCAACGGTAAAGGCGAGGCCATCGCTTAACGCCTAATTTTGACTTTTTTTTTTAATAAACTAACCTAGAGGGGAAATCCTTATGTTTTAAGACGGCGATAACAGTATTTTTCATATAAATATTTATTATTAGTGTAAACTACAGACGCCAGTGTAGAACATGCTAATTACTGCCGATCGATTTACACCTCGTGGCAAATTCACTTTACAATGTGTAGTCTGATATTTAACTCCCAAACCATTGTGAATTCACACGAGATAGAATGGTTTCTTTATATACTTTTTATTATCATTAGCTGCAGACTCCAGTGTTTTATGCTTATGTAATCTTCAGTATAGGAAATTCCGGTCGGCAGATTATAACCCAGTTGCAAAGTCACATTTAACTCTGTAGCCTAATTAAGACAGAAAGAAGAGAATTTAAACTTTATATCATGTCAAATCAGCGGACCTATACAGTAGGCTTAGTGATAACATTTTGAACGACAGAGGCCAGAAAAATAGTTTTACGCCTTGTTTAGACTGCTTTTTTTATAAATTAAACTTGGGGTTCGATCCTTGTTTTTAAGTGGGGTGATATCAATATTTTTATATAAATGTTATTACGAATTACCTTTAGATGCCAGTGTGGCATGCTTATGCAATCTTCAGTATAGGATATGTTAATTATCTCTGGTGGAAGTATATGCATATATATATATATATATATATATATATATATATATATATATATATATGTATATAGTAAGTAAATTATGCAAATATATTTATGGTAATAAAGCTACAAGGAGGCGTCTTCGTTTCATCCCCGTAGGGAATCATCAGGCTAAAATGCATGGATTGTGTTTTTTATATGCACGTGGGGTTTAGTCTAGCTAGCTAATCAACAAGAGTTGTTGTTACTTACTCCAACGGATTGAAATTTCAATTACCCAATAGTAGGGCTTCTCACAAATAAAAATTCGGATGATTTTACTTCCTATTATTTATTATTTTTCATATAAGAGTGACTTAGCCCTGTGTGTATGTTGTATCGAATTAATATGTGACATTATTCTACCTACTATTGGTTAATGGGAACATTTACCCGTGGGAAGGAACAACAAATACTCTGATTCGTTTACTGGCTAGACTAAACACCACATGTGTATTTATGAACACACACTACAGCACAAGCTCCATGCATTTTAGTCTGACGAATCCCTAAGGGGATGAAACGCGGAAGCGTCTGTGTAATTTAATAGCCATAAATATATTTTCATAACGTACTACCTAGCTCTACTCGTGTATTGAGCACTGTTGAAGTAAATACTGGAATTCGATACATCAAATAGTATACATCTTTATGACATTTTATATGAATACATGTAATGTATATATATATATATATATATATATATATATATATATATATATATATATATATGTGTGTGTGTGTGTGTGTATATATATATATATATATATATATATATATATATGTATATATATATATATGTATATATACATATATATGTATATATATATAGATATATATATATATATATATATATATATATATATATATATATATATATATATATATAATTGCGTGGGCTAAGACGTTATAATCTGAGTGTGAAACATGACTTGTGTTCCGGGGTACGAGTCTAGCGACCGGTATGAATAATCTTTTCTACACTGTCGATTCCTGCAAAACGTATACGTATGTAGATCAAAACAAATATTTATAATTATCTGTTGCACCCAACTCTAGAAGTGGCTCTATTGTTAATGGTATTAACACATCCGTTATCGTTACTTCAATGCATGTTTTTTCTAGTTATCAAAAACTTTGACGGCGGCTGCCTTTAAATAGGATTAAGCTCTCACTATTTTACTGGGTTGTTAATTACGACCGTCTTCAATAAGAGGTCGGCATTTGAGTTTGAAACATAGTCCGTGTTCGTGGCTAGCGTCTGGATTACTACTGTTCTCTACACTGACGATTCTCGAAAGGATAACACGTATACGTATGTAGATCAGAATAAATATTTATAATTATTTGTCGCACCTACATCTACGTTTGGCTCTGTAAGTTAGTAGTATTAACACGGCCGTTATCGTGGCTTCAATGATCGTTCTTTTCAGTAGTCGTAAACTTTGATAGTGGCTGTTTTTAAAAAAGATTACGCTAGCACTAATTTATCGGGTTGTTCATAACGGTCATGCTGGCTAAGACGTAGGAATTTGAGTTTGAATCATGACTCATGTACGGCGGTTCGAGTCCGGCGAACGGTATGAATAAACAAACACTGCATGCATAACGTATGTTTGCCAATCATGGTCCGCCGTGTCAGTAACAACTCGATTTATTTTTTTATTTTATTTCATCGACTATTATATTAAGCCCTGATAGACCTTTTCTCTCAAGATCGCCATCCATACAAGATGTCGAACGAATTTTTAGTCTCACGCTAAGCTCTATTACGACCGCCACACCTGTTTACTTGGGAGAGAACATACAGGGCACATACGTTTGTAGTAGAATGTTCATTTCATTTTTAAATCTTGCAATGGTATATTAGATACTTGACGTTTTCAAATAAAACAAGAAATGATTCCTCTACTTTTTATTCCAGAAGAGTTCTGATTTGTTAATTGAAATCAGTTAGTTTATATTATCTCTTACCGGAATAACGTATTAATTGATTAATATGTATAGAACATTTCCTGCGTCTGGTTATCCTATACTAATTCTATCTTTCCCAGATACGAAACCCGTCAAGACTATTTTCATCATGAATTCCAGTTAATATTTAATTTTATAATATTATAGTATTATTGACCGATTACCATTGCTTAAAAAATACACATTTTCATTTCATTAATTTTCAATTATTTCATTCCGTTCTTCCATACACGATCGGTTATGCGATTATCTTATCGGCTTCTTTTAAAACACGCATTGACTTATCTAAAATATTCATGCCGCCATTATTGGATCATTCTTTTTTCCATACTGTGGCATTTGATGTATTACATTAAGTGATATTACGTGCGAACGTGTGCCCCTAGTTTAGATGCAATAAAGTGTAACAGTCCTAAATATTCTTATTGTAGCGCTAGCCAAGAAAGATGGCCAAATGTTACCACCTCGTTTTTAGCACGTCTTTCACTGCGTCTGCAGAAAACATATGGATTTACACACGCACCAAAAATACTTACTATTACGTTTCTATGAAAGATTATCACCAATTGAATGTAAATTGTTTAAATAAACGTTCAAAAAGGAGTCAAATACACACTTACGTGAATTCATTACGACATGCATTACATTATTGTGCATGTTGTATCTTAAAAAAAAAACGGTAACATTTGTGATGATTTATTTCTTGGAATGAAAATCGTATTTGGAATAACTATTTTTACAAAAATTATTTTACTGGTTAAATTACATCCCCGGTAAAGTATTCAGTTTATTCATATAACATATATTATTTCACAAGGAAATACTTATTGCATTTATTTCACTAGAATATATTCCGTTTCTTTGAGAAAACAATTTATGAATGTTACTAAATTCGTCAGGCTGTCTATTATTCGTTACTTACTGACGACCCATGGGTATCGTAACAACAACGCTGTGTAACATGAGGGGACGCTTAAAGTGCTGTAATAATTCTTATCCAGCGCTTATGTTTCAGCCGGTAAATAGAAAGATTATTAAAGTGTGTACATCGAGTTTATTTCACATATAACTCAGGGAAACATTTATCATGCGATATTTACTGCTATAAGTAGACACGTTATGTGTACTTATACTATGTGTACGCATTGTATAGCACTTAAAGCAGGATCAGTTTCATGAGAAAACAGTTATAACCGAATACATTCAATGACACCTGCAGGTTAATTTCGGTCGATCAAGTTTAATTGTTAATATGGTTTTCTGATGTCCAGATCTGCGTTGCACTATCATGCATTCAACTCTTTGATAAAGTGCGTATTTTATAACACTCTAGAGACGTAAGATATTCAAAGCAATATATGTGAGTAAATATATATATATATATATATATATATATATATATATATATATATATATAAATATATATATATATATATATATATATATATAAATATATATATATATATATATATATATATATATATATACATATATATATATATATATATATATATATATATATATATATATATATATATATATATATATATATATATATATACATAAGTTTATTAGGAGAAAAAAGAAAATGCCAGCCGACCGGTTTCGCTGTCTCTGAACAAAGGCTGTATCGAGTGATTTAATAAAAAAAAAATGAGGGATTTAAAATAGAACATAAAATAGCGTTATGTTATGTGTACAATGGAGGATGAATCTTAGAGACTGATCACATCTAGTCTGAATAGATCTTCCCTTTGCAAGCAAAGGGAGGGACGTTCGAGACGAACGTGGATATATATATATATATATATATATATATATATATATATAAAACATCATTTTATTACAGAATATACCTTGCATTGACCATTTCAAGTTTGAAATAAATTTGGACATTCGTGCATGTTTATCACTCCTCTTCGTCCATCTATCTTTATATATATATATATATATATATATATATATATATATATATATATATATATATATATATATATATATATATATATATATAAACAATTATGATACATATTCCTGAGAATGTATTATCAGTGAAGAATAGGGAATATTAAATATTCTCATTTTATCAAGATAGTTAACTTGTTGGTAGAGTATCAGAACAAATCCTCTAAACACACGAGTAACAAAAAGTATTCCGTGTGATATTTAAACGGTATACACGCATCGGTAACACAAGAAAATGAAGAGGATTTGTTAACAGAATATACATTCATTATGCTTCGGACTTGTCATAAATACTGTTATAATTGTTTGCATTAACAAACTATATGAACGAGTAAAAGGGACATACAAGTAATATGTGTCGCAAATGTAATTGGATGCACTTCGTTGTAGTAATAGGAAAGTCATGTGAGGCACACACAAAACGTTACAGAAGCGTCGTGATAGATGTGTCTATAGGGGCAGAGCTCAATCACGAGAACGTTGCTTTGTTCAGTGACCAGTGAATGTAGCGTTTATAAATAATGACTTATTTTTCTCTATGAGAACTCTCTCCGGTAGATGGTATGGTCACACACTGACCAATCAGCTTCCAGAGCGCATTTATTTCATCAGTCACAATAACAACTACCTTTGCAAATTACCGACGATAATATGAGAGTTTCCTGAAAGACATCAAGATTAACGCCTTCTCCCTCTTTTCTGCATTGACTCACTAGATTCTGAGCATCAACTAACTTTACTCGGACATAAACTGCTCGTACACTTTCAGCAGCCAAATAACTGTCTTATATTATTTCTTCACTCGGACACTGCCCATCTTTCTTCAACCTATACCAAACGGTGTAGGTAACTTTAATAAATACATGTTCGTTGTTGTTCCTACAAGAAGGTTTGTTTTTCTTTTCGTGTTTTTTATTAAACAGATTATAGTTGGTCGTAACCCTCTATGCGAAGTACAGCCTTCATTCGAACAAATAGAGTATAGAAAATTGTCTACTCTCGGACCTCGTGA
Source organism: Sepiola atlantica (assembly GCA_963556195.1). Taxonomy (NCBI): domain Eukaryota; kingdom Metazoa; phylum Mollusca; class Cephalopoda; order Sepiida; family Sepiolidae; genus Sepiola; species Sepiola atlantica. The sequence continues at coordinate 15,578,958 of OY744517.1, read as the reverse complement.
ACTCACGAGAGCAGCGACAAAGTGTTGTGTTCTCCCAGCATTTAAGGTCTATCTTTCTGATCCAAATGTCTATTCTTCCAAAAAGAGATACTTTTGAAGAAAAATAACTTCGTCGTCTCTACATTATATGCGCATGGAAGTCGTTTTTTCGTCTCATCATTTTAATAATTGATACAATAGTACAGAGTAATATACGGCACTGACTACGATAAAGAATGAAAATATATACACATAGTTGTAACATGTGCTCCCCGTTGTTGTACAACGGGCAACCATATTGTCTTTATATATTACTAATGTAGAGTTGGTAATTGTCTGTCTGAAGACGAAACGATATTATTACTCTTATTAATTGTAGTAATGTACTAACTTTCAATATTCAATCCAAGGGTGGGGCTCGTACTTCACTATATAAGTGTTTGTCATGATGCCATATTCCCAGACATTACTCTGTTCTTTTCGAAGGGACGAGTGTAGTATATATTCCGTTTTAATGAGATTATTGTCGCAGGTGTTACTGCCCTTGTCCCTTAGGGATGTTGTAGCATCTTTTCTGTTCTCATGAAATTATACTCCCATGCATTTCCTCCTCGTTTAATAGGTGGTGTAGCATCTGTTCGTTCGCCATGTTATAGTTTTTCCAAGGATTACCTCCTCCTTTTTTAGACACTAGTGTAGTATTTGTTCTGCAGTCATGATAACATCCTTCCTGTGATTACTTACTTCTTTTTATAAGGTAGGGGTGTGATAGCAAAAGTATGCGCATACTTTTGCTAGGATACATCAGTTTTGATTTAACCTAAGAAAATATGTACGTTATATACTCATGTAATACACTACAGGTTATAAGTTGTTAAATCATTACAGCTTAGCTTTTTTTTTTCAAAAAATATTATGTGTAATGAATAATCTTATGTTTCGTAGAAATAAAATTGATCTAAAATATTATTCATTATCCGAATATATCCGGTAAGTCTACATTTGCTTATTGGCTTCAAGAAATAACTCGCATAGTTATATTCAGTTTATTAGTGATATTTGTATAACATTAACTTATTTTTAGATGCATCAAAACAACGCCAATTATTTGTGTCACAGATTGACGGTTGTTTCCAAAGAAATGTAAACACATATTCTCATTAGATAAATCGAGCCTATCTGATTAGTTGGTGATGTTTAACAATAAATAATAATATACTGTGTCCTCTTACTATTATATAAGATTGTCGCTTGTATTTTGTTTATGTTTCAGAATATCATAAACGATTAGATGAAATGAAAAAAAGAAATACCCAGGCACAATAAGAAAAATAAATTGAATATCGTTGTCTTGTTAATTCTATTGTTTCGAATATTGCAGTGTAGCGTCTGAAATGAATTATTGTTCGTGTGTCTGGAGATATTGTTGGCGTTTTCTCAAGTATGAAAATGCTTTCAACAAACACTCCTTGATTGTCTTAAAATAATAATGGATTAAATCATGCGAGACATTCTATTAGACAACGGCGTTGAGCTTGAAATTCTTCCCGATTTTACACCGAGTCTCAACCAAACAATTGGATGTTTCCGTTTTACAAATAGTACATACTAGCATCGTACGTGCTCTTAATTTATGGAAATTCCGAAGAATACAGTAAAAAAAAATACAAGTAAAACAAAACAACTCACTTAATATTGTAATTTACAATTTTTAGTTTGCTTTTTTGGTCGGAAAATTTGAGTAAATTTACTCATGTCCGGGTGAGAATCTAACTTTCACTAAATGATTGTACCCCTTATGCCAATTAATACACTGATCACCTTATTATGTATATAAACTATAACGTGTGGCCATTTTGGTGCGCTTCCATATGTGATCTTCCGAATGGTTTCTAATCCAATATGTAATCTAGCAAGTGTTTTACATTGCAATATGTATCTACCCGTGAACCCTAACCCTACCGTTCATAACTAGGTAGACGCTCTTCCATTATGTGATCTACCGAATGGTTTCTAATCTACCGAGTCGTTAGGGTTAGTTAGTTAGGGGTACGGTAAATGTGTAGGGCACATCTTGTAATGTAATACACTGGGTAGATCACATATTGGATTAGAAACTATTAGATCAACTATTGGAAGAGCTCTGCTATTTCTATACCCCCTCTCTATCTTTCTACATTTGTTTAGCACAGTCTATATTCTTCTAGGGTTATTGTTCTTTTCCCTCCTTCTCTTTCACTCTTTACAAACTATACCGTCAGCTACCTCATTCAGTAAAAACATAAAACACTTGTAATATCGGGAAAATAAGTACGCTACACTCTGTTTAGTAATTAATGTTTAAATATGATATTAAATAAACATTTTTAAACACGCTCGAGTTAATAAACTGGTGGGTTTTGTAGCGTATGATGCATTGTAGTGTAGTCAAAGTTAAAAGGAGAAAACAGTCTACGTG
>OY744517.1:15554021-15574021 GCA_963556195.1 Sepiola atlantica | reverse complement strand
TATTTAATTAGTTAGATCATTTAAAGTTATTTGTTATATTCTCACCGGAAAGCTAAATACAACTAAAATCAATTGCTTAAACGTAAAATAAAAATGGGACGTATAGAAAAAACTATATATTAAATTTAAAAAAATAAATAAATGAGATAATTTGCAGATTACCACCCCGAAAAAAAGACTTTCTACTTTTTTAGGGGAGTTCGTGTTTACACCATAGAAAACGGAAAAACAAAAACACAAAATATTTTAGAATGTAGAGTGACGGATCAGTTGTATATATATTTAAAATAAAATGTTCACATATTTCCAGGCCATTGTATTTTTTTAGGGAATTTAACAATTGTTGTTTACCACAAACCCTAAGTCCTAGTGGCGGGGTCATAAAACCACACGTAATCTCCTAATAAAATTATCGGATTTAACTCCCATAACAAAAAAGAATTTACTTAACTGTCCTAAAACTGTCTCGAAAAATTAAATGATGTATGAAAGTTTTCCCTACAATGAATGATGAAATAATTATTATTTTTTAATTTTCTTATTTCTCTCTAGTAAAAAAAGGTATGATTTTTTTTTTGGGGGGGGGGGTGAGAGTTTTAACGGAGGATGTTAATCTACAATCATACCAAAATATCAATTTTTTTTTCATAATCTGGACAGATCACAGTGCTACTAGACTTTTGTTTTTATTTATCAACTAGAATAGTGAAAAAGGTTTGTGTAAACATTAAAAATAAGTATGTTGTTTAAATGTATAAATTAGGCAACAACTTAATTAATAAAACAAGTAATTTATTTATTTTTGTGCACGGAAAATGTAAAAACTGCAAAAAGAAGGCGAGAGAAAAGGGGCACAGTCCGAGAGCGAGCGAGACAACAACACTCTCCCCTCGACTCCCCCTTTCTCTTCTCGCTTCTGTCTAACTCGTAGTAAGCCACAACAACCACACTCTCCCTCCAATTCCAAGTTTCACTTATCCCTGATGCCTCGATCGTAACAAGCCACCACTTTTGGCAAGGTATCAGTGACTGCATGGAGTTAAAACTTAAGGTGTTATAGTTATGTTTGCGGTTTATTTAGTAAATACATTAATTTAATTACTGTTTATATAGACGAAACTATTGCATATTGATAACAAACGTAAGTCAATGCAATTCTAAAATAACAATACAAAACATTCATTAATTATGAACTGTTACAAATAGTTATGCTAATCAAGCAGTAAAAAGGTTCTCTCTTAATCTCATATCTTCACTAGATATACAGAATATAAAGATGTTATGTTATCGGTTTAAATAACAATAACATGTTTTGATTATAATATTGGAGTGATGAATGAAACACCATTTTGTATACATAAATAAATATTAAATTATGTATATATATATATATATATATATATATAATTATGTGTGTGTAGAGTGAGAGAGGTAGAAAAAGAGAGGGACACTAGAAAATGTGACTTGTTGTGTTACAGATCGAGCTCGACTAAGATTGTTTGAATAATGAAAACGTCGACCGGCTCTAAACCAACACCACCATCGAATTAGGAGACAAAGCCTGTGAGCATGACCCGGGATCGAACTGATCCATATATAATCAAGACAAAATTGGCGATCTACTTGAAAACCAGATTCTAGAACCAGGGTCCCATCAATAAACCAACCTCCTCGAGAAATAAAGAGGCAGATCATCTTTTAAACCCTGATCAAACTAGTGTCTATTTCGGAGAGTAAGGTCTGTCAAAATACATAGTTGTCAGAAGGAAAAAAAAGATCGTTTTGAAAGATAGTTACAATTCAACAAAAAAAGACATCTTCCAAAATTATATATTCTATTAGTTATATCTTCTGATCCCCCCTCTCTCTCTCTCTCTCTTTCTCTTTCTCTCTCTCTCTCTCTCTCTCTCTATCTGTCTATCTCTCTCTATCTGTCTATCTCTATCCGTTTATCTCTCCTTTTTTTCAGGTATCGGTAAATAGTATTAATACTTCTCCTGATATTCTGTCTTTTATAACAATCGACGGAAAATAAACAGAAGAAGGTAGAAAGAGAGAGAGAGAGCGACAGAATTGAGAGTGGTAGATACCGTATAGATTAATTAAGAGTGGGAAGGTCAAACAACATACAGAAGATGAACGTCATAGTTAAAAAGTACGTAAGAAAGGGGGTTCTTAATAGGTCATTGTAATTTATGCCTAATTAAAACAATTATAATGCAACCATTTTCTAAATATAACACAGTTCTACAATTGAAGAATATATACTGTGTGTGAATCAAATATATAAGAAAACGCCTAAGTTAAATAAACGTCGATTTACTCAGTTTTAGTATACTCTCTTCATAATGAAGATTATGTATCTGTCTGTCAGAAGCTGAAACAATATTATTTAGTACTACCGTAATCTTGTACTCAGTACTGAATAGTTTAGTACACGATACTATACGGGTAGTGTATTGCATGATACTATGTTCATGCAATGTTTATCTGCAATATATATTATAATATGTAATATATTGATGAGTAGTGTTTTATTTATCTGTTGTCATGATATTATCATTTAAAGCAGTATCTCCTACTTTAGGGTGTTGGCAGTATGGTATTTATCTGTTGTCATGATATTATCATTTAAAGCATTATGTCCTACTTTAGGGGGTTGGCAGTGTGGTATATGGTATGTTGTCATGAGACAATCCTCACAAGCATTACCTGCACCATTAGGAGACAGTATATAGCATTACAATTTATTTCTTTTAAACTGGTGTCGCTTAGATTCTGTTGCAAATACCTTTGTTTTCTTCCCCGTAGCTTTTTTTCAAAGATTGAAGTATTGTATCTTTTCTCACTTCGTATGTTTATATTAAAAGTTATCATTGCGCTATCTTGTCATACGGGGTAGTGTTATATCTGTGGGTCATTTAAAAGAAAATGGTCTTGCTATAATTATAAAAGATTACATCTAACCAGTAGGATCAATATTTACTTATGTTATATTATGCAAGTATAATTTCTTTTTTTGGCAATGATCATTTGTTGTTATTTAGGTATATCGCTCTTTTTCCCTGAACCTATTTCTCTACTCAAAAGAAAATGTATTTATGGCATAAATATATTTTCCAAACTTAATACCTAGCTTTACTCACGTATTGAACAGTGTTGAAATTGATACATAATACATTATATCTCCTTATTATATTATAAGTGGATACATGAACTAATATATATATATATATATATATATATATATATATATATATATATATATATATGTAATTATGTATATACATAATTTATTTTTGTATAATAATAATTCATTTTTATTAAATTCTGTTCTTCCCTTTTTTCCTTCTCTTTTTCGCTTTCTTCTCCGCTCGACAATTGCATCAATTATATGATGATACAAGATCAATCCTTTTTTCTGTGACGTTATAAAAAATACAATCTCTATCCCTTCTAAAAAAACTGTCCAATGGATATACTATACAAGACCACTTCTGACTCATTACGTTAGAATTTTTTTTTTTTGCATTATTCGATATATATTTTTCCTTGGAAATATTCATTCGTATTTTATGTGATCTTCCACTCGCTCCCACTTACCACTCTTTTCCTCTCCAGAAAATTGACTTATATAATAATCAGATTACTTCTGACGTGTTGGATCCTTTTGTATTTGTTATATATGACATTCCTTTTTTGATAATGATCATGCGTTGTTTCCAATCTTCCCCTCATTTTCTATTTCCATCTACTCTCTCTTTAAAAAAACAGCCTTGTGTGAGGGTGATCTCGTATCCGTCTGTTTGACACCAAAATAATACTAGTAATTCTATTCATGCATTATTGAACTGCTATCGTCTACGCACACATATATATATCTAAATATATATATATATATATATATATATATATATATATATATGCATATGTATATATATGTGTGTGTGTATATTTATATGCATATGTATATATATATATATATATATATATATATATATATATATATATATATAAATATATATATATGTATGTATATATTAATGTATGTATATATATATATATATTTGTATATATATGTAAGTAAATGTATATATATATATATATATGTATATGGATATATATATATACGTATATATACACACATATATATATATATATATATATATATATATATATATGTAAATAAATATATATATATATGTAAATAAAAAAATATATATATGTATGTAAATAAATATATATATATTTATATATATATGTATACGCATATATATGTATGTAAATAAATAATATATATATACGTATGTATATATATATGTATGTTAATATATATATATATATGTATATATATATATATATATATATATATATATAATATGTATGTATATATTAATGTATATCTATATATATATCTGTATATATATATATATGTAAATAAATGTATATATATATGTATATATGTATATATATATATATGTAAATAAGTATATATATATATATATATATATATATATATGTAAATAAATATATATATATATATATATGTATGTAAATAAATATATATATTTATATATATGTATATGCATATACATATATATGTAAATAAATATATATATATATATATATGTATGTATATATATATGTATGCAAATATATATATATATATATGTATATATATATTTATATATTTATTTTATATATATATATATATATATATATATATATATATATATATATATATATATATATATATAGCTATACACATAGCTATATACGACATATATTGTGGTTAATATTTTTAGTAGTTTTGTTTTATTCTGTACGCCATTAATAGTAAGGTCATAATTACGTACCACTAAACACATTTTTAAACCTTATAAATTATTGTGTACGATTAAAAAGAAAAAAAGAAACACATTGCGTAATGTTGAAATAAAGATTTAAATCATTAGTCAAGTATACATCAAGGGAGGTAATTCTGGTTAGTTACAAATGTTTGTTATTTCCCTTGCATCAGTGGGTAAGAATTAATTGAGGGGAAGTTTGTTGAGGTGGGCGATGGGGGGGGGGATAGTTTCCCTGAATGCATGAATGACTTAATAGAGATGCTTTTAACGCTAACAAAATGTTACAACACAAACACAATAATGTTAATGCGTGTGTGCGTTAATATTGGCCACACTTTTAATTGTATTACACTTTCAAAGTTTTGAAAATCGCAATTATATTAAATTTTAAAAAATACATTTTTTATAAAATATATAGTTTCCCGAATAAATACTAAATTGTTCAGTAAGATAAAATAACTCTATGAGTTTTGTTATTAAAATATATAACAAATGTGTTTTTATATACAAAAAAAAACACCGTCTCCTACTTAGGACGAACGATATTTGGATTGGTCAGTAATTTTAAACTCTCGAAATATGTTGTGTAAGATCGTACAGTGAAAGTGGGAGGTGACGGACTGATGACCTGGGTGTTCCAAGTTCGAATCCAGTATGTTCCACAGTACCACTTTCACTTAGGGATGTTGGCAACCTTCTCGTGGTCCTTCCCGTTAGTACCCGATGTCTTTCCAGAAATATAGCTAACTGGAAAAACATCGGGGAAACGAAAGAAAAGGGACAGTGAAAGTTACAGTAATTTAGATAAATTTATACATGACAACTTTATGGTAACCCCTTTCTTAACAAAAAGTAGATTCTGCTCTGTTAAACGATCGCAGGTAATTGGCCCAACAGATTTTTCTGATTGAACAAAATCCACCGAAAATCGGATAATCTGATCTTCATGATATTTTCAGAATTGATTAAATAATGTACTAATTCTAAGATATCATATATAAATAAAAGAATGTTAAAAATATTTTATTAAAAAACGAACTTTTTTTTAGATAACTTCAATTACTTTACCCCACCTTCCCTTCAAGGAAGAGCTATCTTTTATTATACCCGTAGTAAGGATTCATTAACAACCTTAACTTTAACAAAGAGATAATAGCTTGAAAGTAAAAATGAAGAAAACAAATTAACGGAAAATTAAATATAAAATAAGTTAACGTCTTGAGATATTTAAGTACTAGCAAACTTATTTTATTGTTAGTGTGTTTTTTTCTTATCTTTCTGTTTTTCCTGGAGATGGGGCATCCTACCGGATGCCAGACATTCACCGGCTATTTCAGACACTCCAGCCTAGAGATCGTTTTAAGATTCTAACCGTCCCTTTAAGTGCAGTTGTTTGTATTTCTCTTGCACTCGGTTCACCGGGTATACTTGCCAAATAGCTCTTTAAATTCTTCTTCATTAGTCCTGTTGCTCCTATAATTACTGGTATGATGGAGATTTTTTTTCATAAAATAAATATTTTATATAAACATGTTCGAATCAGCAGCGGCAAAGAAATGTTCCTTTACGTATTGACTATCACTTGGACAGTTTAAATAAGACGTTTCTATAAGCCAACCACATAAGCGAGTTGATATTAATTGCCGCAAATGTGTGATGACTATAAACCGAAACACAGCTTTCTTTCTATTTTTCTGTTTTTGTTTTTTTACACATGAAACACACGTGCACAGGTTAATACCCAGTATAGCAGCTGGAGACGGGAGAGGGGCGAAAAACCATTAGCTAGTAGAAAAATAAGAATAAAGAGACAGTTTTCAGAGAACAATTACACATAGTGACAGCAAATACACGCCGCTGAGTGAACGCAGACAGAAACAAGTTTGAACTTACATTCTCTCACGGGCTTATACACACACACACAAATACACATACGCATACATATATATATATATATTCATGACATAAATACACGTATAAACACACGGCGCTAGCCGAAATGAAAACGAGTACTCAATTTCTCTTTAGACAAAAACCACCCCTTTTTTCAGCTAGAACATTCCGTACACTCTTTGAACTAACATTCGTTGCCAACAATTTCAGTAGCATTGTCTTCAGAAGTTGTCAGTAAATATTGATTATATGATACGGGATCCGATAACCGCTCACAATGTTAACTAACATTATGAACTTATACACCTCTTTCAAAGCTAACAATTAAAAAAACAAAACAACAACTTTGCCCTGGTAATTTTCCACTGAGGGCACCAGCAGCAACTGTGGTAACGAATTGGTCGGGTTTTAGCATCGCCCACAAAGTTCAGCTTCCTACATCGCTTTCTGACTCTAATGCGAAATACCAGCATCTGAGAACTGGTCTGGGTATTACGTAAACACGGTCAACTAACTTTCCATCTAGTTTTGACTGTGACTGTTTGCACCAGCACCAGCATCCACGTTAATCACACGGCTCTTTTCTGCCTGCCCAATCCACTTATATCCCGTTTGCCGCTCCAGTATCCTGCTCCAGCCTACTCCTGTACCAGCGGCTCCTACTTCGATCCGAACGTCTGCTCCAGCTCCTTCCAGCAACGCTTGCTCCAGCAGCTCCTGCGCCAGCTCTCTCCAGCAAAGCCTGCTCCTTCTAAAAGTACTTGCACCAGCTTCCTGTAACGCCTGCTCAAAGCCCTTCCCAGCCGCTCCAGCCTCTCCTGCTTCTAGTGATGTTATTCCACGTTCTATCCTTCCTGCCTCAAGTGACGTCACCTCGGCTTTCCTTTTCACGTCGTTACCTTTATGGTAAAACACATCCTTTGACTCGTTCGGATCGAGGGTCGTGTTCCCCCGATTATAAGCGTGTACGTTAAATCAAGCAATGTTGCATGCAAATACAGAGTAATAATTAACAAACAAGATGAGGTAGTTCAAATAACGTTTATTGAACGTGTGTGTACGTGGAATGATGAAGTGTGTGATGTATGCATGTGTGTCGATGGAAAAACAGTTCTTAAAAAGGTATAAGAAGAAATGAATCCGGCGTGTGGAAAGTCTTTGAAAGCCGTACACAAAGAAAATGAGTTGAGAACTCTTACCGTTGTATTACCACCTCTTGACGGAAGAAACGTGTGTTGGTAATTGTTATGCCGAGACCAGTTCAAGAGAAAAGCGTGAGACGAAGCGCTAGTGTATAAGCGTCGTTCTGCCGAGGCCAATCGACCAGAAGAGAAGAGTGAAACGGAACGCTAGTGTCAGCGTCGTTCTGTCGAGACCAATTTAGTAGGAAAAAGCGAGTGAAACGGAGCGCTGGTGCCAGTCTTGTTCTGCCGAGGCTGGTTGGTGAAGAAGAGCGAGAATTTCCGTTTGCACCTGGTATTATAGTCCGAAGGGCAGATAACTCTGGTGTCGCTTTACAGCGCCACCTGTCGGTGAAAAAACGACACCTAACGGCCAACCGGTGTAGTTATGTTTTGAAAGGAGGAGGTAACTGCTACAAACTCTTTATCTGCGTGTGTTCTCTCTTCTTTGCCATTGCCGTAAATTGCCAAAGTGTCCATTTTCTTAGTTGTAAGACGAATTACACCGGTGAGCGGACCCTGCAACAACGGACACACTTTTTTATTATTTCTTTTTGTATATAATATCTCAACTTTAACGTATATTCATTCATTAAAAAATAATGACAATTTTATTAAAATCCAAGAATTCTCGTAATCAAAGGTATTTATTTTTTGTTAAAAGCAAATTACTTTTACTTCCATTACCCGCCATATATAGATACAGTTTGTTCTTTTTTTATTATAATTATAAACGAAGTAAAACTGTTACTATAATTACATCTTCCATCTTTTTAATACTGTTTCAATAATCATCCACGAACAGCTGTGTCGACGTACCACAGCTCTTTACTGTGATTAGACCTGGTAACTTTTTCAAACCGAGATTTAAAAAAAGACCGTTTAATCAGCAGTCGTAACGTCTTACTCTTATCCAAGCAACGATATACTGGAGCTTATGATGCTAATATTTACATTAGCATTATTAGCTGCCGAAAGAGCTCAATTATTTTTACGCTTAATGGAAACCATTAATTCTCACACTATAAGTAAACACAGCAAGTGGGGAGCAACAGACTGCTATTTCGCTGTATGAGGTAACTTCCGAAAAAGAGAATACATATATGATAAAAAAGAACAAGAAAAGAGGGTGATTGAAGAACATGTCATTTCAGATGTAAAGGTCAGGGAAATTAGGTCATAGCCAAACATTTAGAGAGAGAGAGAGAGAGAGAGAGAGAGAGAGAGAGAGAGGGGTATGTGATAAGTAAAAAACATGATATAAATATAAGTATAAGAGCTAGAGTGGTAACACACATTATACAATGAGAGAGGGTGAGAGTATTAAACAGAAATAGGGTACTTGATGAATAAATTAAAAATAACTTCTATAAAACTAAACCATTTTTTTTCAAAACATGACTCATTCCCGAAATTGAGGAATAATTTAACATGCATTTTGTGCGATTAAAATGAATAGGTAAGGGATCCAGTAAAACAAACTTTAGTTTATTCAGCTTTAGTATAATAATCGATAGATACATATTTCCAATGAAAGAAAAAATAACAAATAAAATTCAACAAAATTTTAAGTAAAAAGTAAACAACATACGATATAAATATACGTACCTATTTAGTAAATAGATTTAACAAATATAGCCAAACAAGAAACGTTAAAAAAAATTACCTCGCGTACGTATACATGAAATCAAATCAAATCAAAGCTTTTTTTCCGGCAATTAATTATATTTTATTTGGTATTTTTTCGACGACTTTCCTTAACATTTTTAGTCAATAGATCTGAACGAGCTACCTAAAAACATTTTTTTTCGCGCGTGTGTTCATCTACAACAATGCAATTTGGTTTGTTTTTTTAAATTATATTATCTAGTTGTACATATAGATATTCAGAAATACATTTATTTAAAATGTAAAATACTGTCGTTTAATTCTTCACGATACCTCTGCAAATAAGTATAACTACGTATTACTAACACACATTTGAAAAAGTTACAATCATTGTATATCAGACAGAGCAAAAAAATACATCTCACGTTGAAATAAAATATTTGAATCAATAGAAAGTATGTAAGGGAGATAATTCTGGTTAGTTACAAATATTAGTTATCTCCCTTCTAAGTAACCATAGATGTTGATAACCGTTTCTATTTGTACAGGGCCGGTATAGACTACAACTCAACAACCAAACCAGTGTTGGCGATAAGCGGGCGGAGAGGAGCGATATAGATGGGTGTCTGAAACAATCTATGCAGTCGCTAAAAATGTAGGACACTAAAAACAATAACTTTAGAGCGCCTGTGCATTAACTAATAAAATTAAATAATTAAATGTGTTGATTACAAATTTATAACAGATTCGTTCTTTAAAAAAAAATCGCTTAGAGACCGAAGTGAGATGAGGTCGGCACTAATTTTGCGGACTTAAAAAAAATGAACCCAACTGTTTGTTTTTAACATTAACTCTAACTGCATCCTAAACTAATCCTAAACAAACCATAACCTACATTTTAGGTATAGTTCGGCAAATGTCGGTTTGGTTCGGTTCAAATTCTGTAGAAGCACATTATATTGCTCTCTTCCGAAAACTGTGCAATCTAAATAAAAGTGTTTTTTTTTCTTTTTTTTCTTTTAAGGAAATATAGATATCTCTGATAAAAAAAATCTACCAAAAACCATAGAATTATAACATTTTCAGTAGTGTTTAATTAATGAATGAATTTTAATAAAAAGTGTTTGGTTCGTTAAAATTCAAAAAATGAATTTTAATAAAATGTATTTTTTGTTAAGATTAATAAATAAATGTTAATATAAGTATTTATTTTGTTAAAATAAATAAATATATGTAAATATAAAGTATTTATCTAAGAAGATGTATAAATAAATATTAATGTAAGTATTTATTTTGTTAAAATTAATAAATAGAGTGTTATATAAGTATTTATTTTGTTTAAATTAATAAATGCATCTTAATATAAAGTTTGTTTAATTGATAAATGAATATATATATATATATATATATATATATATATATATATATATATATATATATATATATATATATATATATTATTAAAAATAACCGACAATTTTTGTCTGGCTATTTTAGTGTTTATCCCTTCAATTTTCCGGATTAAAATCTTAATCTCGGAAGGAAATTGGCTGATGAAACTGCCATAGTGTAAATGTTGGTCCAGAGTACTTTCTGACCCGTCTGGGTCCATCGTCAGTGGGATAATGACAAACAGGTAAAGACCATGCATCTATCCGATAATAGTGCTATAGCAAGACACCTTACTAATGAACATTCCTGTCCCCGCTCTCAAATCCGACAACTTCTCGTAGACAATACTAAAATCCTAGAACATAATACTAATACTCAAAAACTCCACATACTAGAAGCTCTACTCATTAAAACTAAAAAACCTGCTATTAACAAGATTAATTTTAACACTAGCACTAATATACTTAAATGCTTATAATACCTAATAAACATAGTTAAATTTTCCCGCCATAATTAATTATAAATCTCACTCCAGGTCTTTACCTGTTTGTCATTATTCCACTGATGATGGACCCAGACGGGTCAGAAAGTACTCTGGACCAACATTTACACTATGGCAGTTTCATCAGCCAATTTCCTTCCGAGATTAAGATTTTAATCCGGAAAATTGAAGGGATAAACACTAAAATAGCCAGACAAAAATTGTCGGTTATTTTTAATAATACGTGTCTTAAAGAAAAAATGCTGCCTCGATACATATATATATATATATATATATATATATATATATATATATATATATATATATATATATGATAATTTTATTTACACAGACATGTACAAAATCTGCGACACTGGCATGTCGATGTTATCGATCAACAGTTACTATAAACTGAGATCTCATCAGGCAGAGTTAGAATCCGATCATAACCTCAGATCATACTTGGAGAGAATCTATATATATATATATATATATATATATATATATATATATATATATATATATACATACATATATATATTTATATATATATATATATATATATATATATACATATATATATATATATATATATATATATATATATATATAAAGTATTTATTTTGTTTAAATTATAAATAAATGTTTAAAGAAAGTATTTATTTTGTAAAATTATTAAATAAAAGTTAATATAACACATTTATTTTGTTGAAGTAAAATAAAATTATAACGTTTATATGTGTTTACATTCGCATCATGTACTGCCGAAAGTGTTAAATTATTTCACGCTAATCGGCAAGCAGTTTTCCGTTCTCCAATGCAAGTGCAACATATAGGTGAGCCGAATATATTTCTGAAATATAATTATCCGCATTTTTCGTTTTACGACTCATCAGCCTGGCTGAACCAAGCGAGATTCCTTACAGGGACCCTAGAGACTGCGGCTCGATGCTCTACCACTGAGCCAAACACTGGTAGGGATGAAGTACATCGCTTTTATAGAAGTCATTTACTTCTATCTGGTTCGTGAGAAACAGCATTCGTTTTGTTTTTGTTTTTTGTTCCGTACGCAACTACATAATATATGTCTAAAAAAGATAGTTCTATAATTTAGTCCTGCACCCAAACCTCTACTGGTACACTCCTTAGATAGAACGGTCGACGGGAAGACCTAGATCCATACTTCAACTACAAAGGGAATGAACTGTACTTAGTCTCACTGAAATTACACTGGAAGGCGTCGGCCGTTCTCAGCGTCAAATTCAATAATAAACCGTTGATGGGAGAATACAAAATGATCGGTGATCGAAGTACTGGAAATCTGGGGAAACTATATGTAACTCACTTAAAGGGAACACCACTTAAATATTTTTTCCCACAATTGAATAGGAAAACTCGTCCCATATAAGTAATAAAAGTAACGATTTCAAAAGAATTAAACATAGCATAACAACTTTAGGATCCATGGGATCTTTTAAAATTAAGTTTCTGACTATTTTACTGAGTCCAACTGCCAATGTAAGGGCGATAATTTACATTCCAATGTAAGGGCGTTAATTCACAGAAAATTGCAAACGCCTTGTACTTGGCCTTTAGCTAAGATCAAAGTGTAGTATCTGTTCCGATGGATACTGCACCCCATAGACTGATATTGTCTTGGCCTTCGGGGCTTGATTTACGCCGGTCTATGGGTCTTTCCTGTGCAGTTCTAGGAGGTCCACCCTCCCAGGCTTCGCCTCCCCTCTTTTGGGAGGTGTAAGTTTATTGCTTACTGGCTGAGGCGCACCTACCGGGGAATGCCGACGGGGCTGCCTCGGCAATTTTTAAACCCCACTTTCTCGACCCGACCTTGGGTCACATCTTACTGGTGGGAGTAAGATAAACACTGGCAACTTCTGGAGAGGAGTAAATCAATACTCAAATTTAGACAAAGGCGTTTTTTATGTGTGGAATGTCTAGCTCCGAAATAATCAGTTGATGAGACGAAAATAAAAGTAAGATTTCTCTTCCGACTGAGGACAGAACAGATACTAAACTGTTATATAAGTCCGAAGGCCCAAATCATCAATACGCATCTATTTACCCGCTTCCAATTTCAACAAGCTTAAATATGAAGTCGTTTAATGAGTGTGTATATATGTGAGGGGTGAAACAAGCCTTCGCAAGAGGGAATCACACTGAAATAACATACAAATAGACGAGAACATGCGGTTAGGGTACTTCAAGCGAACGGCACTAAACCAATCACCGCTCCCGGAGGCAAGGATTAAGGAAGGGCATCTCTTGAACGAAAACCGGAGTATACCTCACCGTTCTCTTGGCCTTTTGGCTAAGATCAAAGTGTAGTATCTGTTCCGATGGATACTGCACGCCTGTCCTGTGCAGTTCTAGGAGGTCCACCCTCCCAGGCTTTGCCTCCCCTCTTTGGGGAGGAGTAAGTTTATTGCTTACTGTCTGAGGCGCCCCTACCGGGGAATGCGGACGGGGCTGCCCAGGCAATTTTTAAATGGCCAGAGTGCTCACCTCTCGAGCGCTGGCTTTTCAAACCCCACTTTCTCGACCCGATCTTGGGTCACATCTTACTTGTGGGAGTAAGATAAAACTGGCCTTGTGCCTAACTCCTGGGGAGGAGTAAATAAAACCGGAGTATACCTCATACGCACAAAATCAGGTCTACTTATTTATGGAACACCTGCTATTGAAGCTGGCTGAATATTGTGTGATTTACCCTCTTTAACTTTGTACATAGGAACTTGCCATTTTACACTATTAAAAGGGAGTCCTATTTAATTTCCTTTCGACGACGGCAGAGTTAAACACAAGGTCGATTTTCTACAAAGAGAGGCCGTAGGATTTGAAACAGAAAAATACCTCAGTGTAGAATGTTTTACTTTCTCCAATAGAGTACAGAACAGATGATACATTTTTAAATATTGATTTGTAAATACAGAAATATTAATGTTACTTATTAATTAAGAACAAGACCGTTGGCTATTCTCTGACTATTCTTCTCTTAACTCGATTAATATATATATATATATATATATATATATATATATATATATATATATATATATAATGTGTGTGTGTATATACACATACATATATATATATATATATACATATAATAGTATATATATATATATATATATATATATATATATATATATATATATATAATAAGGAATAGGTAAAATAAATACCTTTTGAAGCATTAAAGATGCGATATCAATTTTTTTTTAAAATAAAAATAAATCGAAACCGATTTTTTTCTCTTCTTTTTTATTATAAACTTTCATTTTTTTGGTTAGTTTAAAGTGATACAGATATTTCGCCAAAAACTTGGCCTCATCGGTGTGTCATATATCCTGATGTCATCGGATTGTATTTTTTTTCTTACCGGCTTCTGTTGTTGCAGCCGGGCCAAAGGGGTTTGTTGTTGTTTCCCACTTTCAAATATGAGATCGTGAATGCGCACGTGATCTGTATATATATATATATATATATATATATATATATATATATATATATATATATATATAGAGAGAGAGAGAGAGAGAGAGAGAGAGAGAGAGATATACATGCATATATATATATATATATATATATATATATATATATATATATATATATATAAAATGTGTGTGGGTGTGTGTATATACCGGTCAATATCGTGTGCTCGATCGTACCAAATATATTTTACTCTAAATATTGGAGAAAATGAAGAGACTGTGTCGGTCCAGAGGCTTAAGCAAGCATTCTCAGACAATGACACCCTGCACCCTCATGTTTCACCCACAATAACATTGCCTGAGTTAAATGATATAGTATATTCAGTTACATCCCAATCATGTCTTTCCACTCACGTTACCACTGCACGTTCTGGTAGACATGTTCATTGGCCTAAAAAGTGTGGTAAAACCTTCTAGACCTGAACATTTCCATTTTCTCAAGTAATAAACTGCCCTTTCTATAATTTTTCACCTGTGCAAAATTATCTTTTTAAATGAAGCCTGCACCATTGTAGAAAACATTTGTAATTATTTCACTTTTCAGCAAATACACCTTTTCATTTTGCAAGAAAAGAACATGTTTCACATTTGAACAAATGAACATGTTTTCTTTTACTTCAGTTTAAAAAATGTTTGCTTTTTTTCAGCAAAAAAACATTTTGCATATGGCAGAAAAAACAAAGATATGTTTGTTCAAGTTTATCAGCCATATAATCTATTTTTTATTCTCATGTGCTGCTATTATCAACAAATTTATCTTGCTTAAACTGTCAAAAGCCTTAGCAGGAGGTTTTGTAGCAGCTGCATGAGCGAACTATTTTGTAATTACCTACGTGATCAGCAGTAAGACTATGATTAGGCTTGGCGATTATGTTATCGTCACATCTTCACCGAATGGGCAAGCAACACACCTACACCCAATGAGATTCATACGCGATGAATCGTCTTGACGTGATGAACAAAACTATTCAGAATGGTTTTCTTTAAAATATACAGAATGTATATTCTTTGCTCTCTACAGTAAACGAGTCGAGGAACACCAGGATAACGATGTTTCGTCATGGAAACATTAATTCACTCATTGTAGAACCCTCATTTTGTTCATGTGTTCCCGCAAATAAAGCTGTATATCTATTTAGTAGTGGATCCGTTATTATTTCGCGATCTATTTGTGCTTATGTAACATGTCTATTTCAGTCAGATAAGGCTAGATGTATTACCCTTCTAAGTAAGGATAGCCTATCTGTGTTTCTTTGTTAAAAGGCAGTGCTGAACTAATATTTACTTGTCGAGCAAGAAGGTCTCGTTTTGCAAGGGTGTCATTCAGGCTTGAGAATACGAGTTCCATTTGTAACCCCTAACAAATAAATCTCTTACTTGTTGATACAATGTACTCATAGTTTTACTTGGGACGGTAGTTCTTGGTTGCAGCACGGAGACGAGATCGCACAACATTTTGACGGGTGAAGACGATTACGGCCAGTGCAGTGAACATACAAACATACATACATACATAAATACATACATACATACATACATACATACATACATACATACATACATACATACATACATACATACATGTTCACACAATTGCAGGGAAGCTAATCGTGTAGACGAAGAAAGAAGCGTGTTTAAAATAAGTTAATACAACTGATATTGTTTCTGCTTCAGGCTGACAGTTCCGACTTATAGGTTAACACCACATCTAACGAAACCAGGTTACTATTTGTAAATCATCTCACAATGTGTTATATCTTTTCGAATAAACAATGATTGGTTTTATTTCGTTTAGCAAGAAGTATTTACTTTATTAACTAAGAAATATCAGACGAAAAGTTATCGCTATTGATTCAGAGTACACTTTCGACGGTGTTCAACTGCACAGCGTTTAGCATTAACTCCTGGACGATCGACCGTTTGCCTACAGCTATACTATAACATGAATATAAATACAATATTCCCTTTCATGAATCCAAATTTTGCTATATTATTTTGTTTTAGTGTAACCCTTCAAAACAAAAAAAAATGAGATATCATACTACTGAAGCTTATCTTTATTTTCTGGCGTATTTTCTGTTGACAACAATAAACTGTCTGACTGAGGAAGTTGAAATAAATCGTTACCTATTTTACGTGGTTTATTATAAATATTATTGTAAATAAGAATACTATTTTATAAAGTTTAAATTTAATTCATCCGGCGAACTCGTGGGAACGCTTTATTAATTAAAAGGTCACATGACGTAGGAATTGAATACTTATGATTCACCATGCATGAACAAATGTTTCGAAATAGAAATCCGCACGAATTAGTATTATTTATTATATTCTGACTATTATTCTCACCTTCGTGTTATTTATACAACGTCTCGGCCGATTTCAGTTCCGACCTTCTTTCAGATGCGTCTTGTAGAATTCTGGAATCTTCATGTCGATGTTGCACACAGTTATTACGAACTTCTGTAGGTTGAAGGTTCAAGCCATAATATGCTAATATTAATGATACAAATACGAATTACTTTTATATCTTGTACCCGGTTATAGCTGACAGAAACGAGGGAAATCCCCCACTGTCGATTAAAGCAAGAGTTCTATTCGAAATTCTGTAAAGATTACCGAGTTAGAAATGAAGATTCACAGGCGCATCTGAAGAAAGTCGTAGATTACATCGACCGAAACATTGCGATAATAGCATCCAAGATGATAAAATAGTCCAAATAATACGAATAATACAAATTATCAATCCACATCTATACATTTGAGAAACATTATATAATTTACTTAAATACATATATTTCTTTCTTTAGTGAATGTTTTATTAAATAATTTTGATAGTAAATTCAAAGAAAAAATACTTTTATATGAAATAATTTATTTTAAACTCTAGAGACTCAGACACTAATGAGTAATACTTGATGCACGACTCTGCTTGACTAATAAATTCGATATACATTGCTGTAATAGAATACATATTTAGTCTTTAAATGTGGGTAATAATTTCTCGATCATAATTAAAGTAATTGTAGGCTGTAATAGAAGAATTATCTTACCCCAACAGTCAATCAACATACTTGTTATTGATCTGTGCTCAAAAAATAAATTTCGCAACAACACTGTCAACCTTTATATAAAGCAGCATGCGACTAAGGTAGATTTACCATATCGTTAGCAATTTGAGTAAGCAACGAAATGCGTGGCTCTTGGCGATGTACTTGCGCGAAATCTAGTCAGGGGCACGACATCGCGTCGTTTCTGTAAATAGAAGTCCGATGATTTGTGTTCTAATTAGCTGCAGACAACTAACTCCAGTGATACACCTGTCGATTTACACCAAAGAAAAGTAATACATAATGCAATTAAAATATTTGATTTCTACAAATTAATTCGACATCTGAAAAAATTTTTTTAGTCAACACCGGTTCACAAGTCAGTGTAATTATTTGCATACTAACTTCGCTATATGTAAGTAGATGCTACAATACTACAGAGAAATATCACAAAGATTCACCCTGGGTTTTCGACGAACATTTCCAGTGATTTTCAAATAAAAACACCGATTCTTTGAAAATACATTTTTATCCCCTTTCCGCATCAATGATTACGGTTAGACACTAGCTGATCAAATTTGACACGAAGCTGTTGGCAAGGCGAATCACATCACTCTAAACGTCAACATAGATTACTCCTGGCACACCACTGCTAATGGATTAAAGGCGTTGATAGAAACGTTTTCTTCCATGTTACCAATATTTCAAAACACACAACTGAAATTCATCACACTATTAAGCATTGCATTTTAACAGACGAACACTTACACAGGTATCAAAACTATAATAAAGCACATACAAAACAAAATACAATAAAGTAATTATAGAAGAGGCTGCAATAAGGCACCACGCTTCATTAAAAAAATCACACCTTTCTAACATGTCTACTAAAAATTAAGTGTTCACAAAATTAGTCACAGTCTAATCATACAACAATATTCATTAAAAAATATACATATACAACAGTTATTACCACCGTTTTCCAGTTTTATGCGTGCACGAACAGTGTTGGAGCAAAGCTCTTGGGGTATTTTCTAAGCTTTGATCTGGTGCCCCTTTCTAGAACATGAGAAATTAAATATTTCCCAACATAGGCACACGAAGCCTCTGATATATAAATTATCAAATTTTACATTACATATTACGAGTAATCGCCAGGCCAACTCTGCAATCATTTTTTAAATATATCTTTAAATTCAGTATTCGTCATAGACGCACTGTATCCGTATTTTGTGATGCAATTGATTATGTTATTGGTAATCTTTTAATAAACAATAACATTCCTTAGGTTTTAATTTACTAACTCCGTTGACAATTTTTCTTTAGCCGTGATTTGTTTACTTTCAGCTTTTAATTTATCTATGTTGTTGCATATTGAATTCAGTATTATTTATTACTAGTTTCCTAAATTAAACACTACATAGAAATATAAAAAAAACAGTAAGAACACATCTGTGAACTTACCCTGATAATTTCGTGTGAAGATTAAACGCGAACCTATCTGTTTAGCTTAGTTGTTATAAATATATGTTTATATTACACTATTAAGCTATAATCAAGTTTATGTACAATATATTATACAGCAACATAATGGTATAAGTATATACATGAAATCTCCTATGTATCAATTTTCAATAGTTAGTTCAACAGTGAGTAGAGCTAGGTAGTAAGTTATGAAATCATATTTATGGGGAATTGTCAGGCTAAAATGCATGGAGTTTATGTTGCCGAAGGTGTATAGATACACATGTGATGTTCAGTTTCACTAATTAACCAATCATATTTGTTGTTATTCTCTGAGCCAATCGTTGGACTCCTTAGAAGCAAATGTTCAGTTGATTTTACTTCCCATTTCTTATTCTATTATTATGTTTTCTATAGGGTGGCCAATTCCCGTTTTTCTGTTGTTTCGAAATAATAGGGGCACTTTTAACTCGTGCTTGTTATATATATATATATATATATATATATATATATATATATATATATATATATATATATATATATATATATAATCTTGTATTACAGAAGAG
>OY744517.1:15529021-15549021 GCA_963556195.1 Sepiola atlantica | reverse complement strand
ACTCTTAAATCCCTTAAAACCCTAGTTAGTAACTGCAATTATTCGCCATGTATTCGCCAAATGTTTTACGTTTTACTTGTTGCCTTTGAAATGTTAGAAGTTCACCCATTGGAATCCTATTTTTAGCATAGGCCAACTTTATACTTTCGTTTTTTCTCTGCCACTTCCTAAATTCATTTTTATACGACTTCTCTATCCCACTCTTTCCCGCATCAGATTAATCCTACTCTCAATAACCTATCTCTTAACCTTGACTATATCGCCCGCCCATACCCTCAATCCCCCTTTCACTTTAACTTCCTTCCCCTATCCAACCCTTTTTCTTTTTTCTTTATTCTTCTTTCTTCATAGCTCCTACAGCGGCTATTTAAACCAATCCGAACATTACTACCCCTCGCTCTTAAACTTCCCCTTTTCCCTAACCACATATTTAGCTTTTTTGTTTCATTTAGATTTGGATTCACTTTGGACTAGATGTCTTTTTTGCCTTTTTATGGCCCAGGAAGTTATCAAGAATGGCCAGCTTTTCTCTTTTCAATTCTTTTTAAGTGTGTTTGGATTTACTTATATTTGAACATTTTCTCCACACTGCTGCTACACAAAGGTTTCTTTCGCTTTCTACAATTCATCGGACATCTATTCAACGGAAATTTACCACCCGGACAAACCACATATCTTTTTACGGAACTTTTCTTTCACTGCGTTTATTTTTCTTTAATAATATTTTTCATATATTTTTCAAATATTTGAATTTTTTTTTTTCGAAAGCCAACTTATTTATCTGTATTTCTCCTCTGATGATAAGATCTCGATCTTTGAAAAGCCTTGGCTTAAGGAAATAATAATACACACTAGTTTATTATTGAATACACCTTGCATTGAACAATTGAAATTTGAAATAAATTTGGACGATCGTCGCATATTTATCACTCTTTTTTCTTCTATCTCTCTCTCTCTCTCTCTTTCTCTCTCTCTCTCTCTCTCTCTCTCTCTATATATATATATATATATATATATATATATATATATATATATGTTTATTATTCCCCAAAAGATTTTCTTCTTCCCTCTCTCCTTTTTCCTCTCTTACATATATTTCTCGCTTTCTATGTCTATTTTTTATTCTGGTCATCTTTCCTCTCTCCCTCCGTGTTAACGCTGGCCTCATTGGCCTTTACCTTCTGTGTTATCTTAGATAACTGGCTGTCTAGTTTCGTTTCTCCGATTCTCCTGCGCACACGTCCATTATCTTATTTCTTTTTTTTCTTCCCCTCCTTTTTAGCTTTAACTTGTCTATTGCTTTTCTTTCTTATGTTCATTTGTATGCATATTTCATTAAACTTTTTTCTTTTGTTCTTTTTTTCTTTCCACTTTCCACTTTTCGTTGTTCTTTTTTATTTCTCCCTTTCTTACACCTATTTACATTAAACTTGTTCTTTTCTCTGTTCTTTCTTGTTTTCTTTGTTTATATGTCTGATACACGTTTCTTCTTGTTGTTTTTTTTCATCTTATAATTGTTTGAACCTCTCACATTCTGAATTTGGTCGGTTAAAGCCTTAAATCACACTTCCTTTATTTGCCCAAGGAAGTACACATTATTGGGCGAGGAATTTGCTGATATTAGCAGTTTTATAACATTTTCATACCCTTGTATCTTTCTCTGGTGAGTCGTACATTTTTTTACAAATGCACGTGTACATCTATATTATTATAATTACTGGAACACTTTCTGCTATATTTCCTTGACATTAATTTTATTCAGGATTTCCTTTTTTTTGACATGTTGTATTTTTCCATCGAAGTGGATTTTCTTTGCAAACCATCTTTTGTGCTTTTAAATGTTTTTAATATTATAAAATCTGAGCTAGCAGTAATATTATTATACTGATTTATCCCGATGATCTCCTCTTAATTGGAAAAAAAGAACAAAATGTATTGACTCATCAAGAAGTTTAAACAAGGAATATATAAATAAACAGTGTGTCTTTCTTTAATTCATGGATTTTCAAAAATGTCAGCCATAAAAAGGTTACATTTTTGAAAATCCATAAATTAAGGAAAGACAACATTTTTATTCATATATTCCTTGTTTAAACTTCTTAATGATTCAATACATATTGCTCTTTTTCCAATTTTTATTCGCATCATTCATTTCATTTTATAAGTGCTCTATCTCGTATATTGAGCATGGAATTTTCATGAAATAATTATTTTCACGATAATAGTTTTATCTTTATCATCTCTACATTTTATCATATATATATATATATATATATATATATATATATATATATATATATATATATATATATATATATATATATATATATATATACCCAGTCAGGAAAAATACAACCATGATCTCATACTAATTTAGATCTAGATGAAAGCTACCTTCCCTATTCAACAGAAATGTGTATGTATATAATTCACATACAGAGAACATGTAAAGCAATCCTTCCCAATAAATATCAATACACCCTGATACAATACAACTGAATATAAACATTCTTATATACATATGCATACATATGAAAACACAGATATATCTATACTCATTCAAATTAATAATATGTATACTAGCAAAACCTACCCGCCATCCGGGCAGCAATTACAGAGGTTGCAGTTTTATTTACAAAAACAAAATAATAAAATTACAATTGACATTTTTGTAATTTGTTGGGGAAAATTATGATTGTCGTAGCGTTATCTGATATATTCCAATGTTGAGAACATTTCCTGTGCAATAACATAGTTGATTTGTAATTTTAAAAAAACAACAACAAAAAGCCAATTGATATGGTGATTAAGATATTTTATGTCGTTGAATTTTATTTTGTTTCAGATTCAAAATGATAATACACTCCCCATTGAAAACTAGTTATATAAGGAGATAAATCAAACATGAGTGTGGAAGGTCTATTCATCAAATAAAATAAATTATATTATCGATTAATTAGAAATAAGTACTTTGTACTTTTCCCCTTTATTATAAAATACCGAAAAATGTTCTATGGATATTAAAGAAAAATGATATATATTTTTTTGTAATTTAGAAAGATTAACGGATATTTTTTTTCTATTCTACAACAAATGTAACAAATGTAACAATCATCATCATCATCATCATCATCATCATCATCATCATCATCATCATCATCATCATCATCATCATCATTTTCAACAACAATAACAACAACAACATGTTGACTCCTTGGCCTTTTGGCTAGGATCAAAATGTAGTATTTTCCTGCATCTGCACTTTGATTTATGTCCTTGGTCATTAAAGGAGAACTCCTTCTAGACCGATATAATTGACAGTTTGGTTCCAATCAAGAGAGCCCCTTTGGGAGGTGCTGATGTCCCCCACATACATATTGGCATTGTGCCTGATTCTGCACTCGTGGGAAGAAAGTAAATACGAACAGAATCAGCAACAAAATCAACAATAAATGTATTTTTAAAACAGTTAACAGAAGCACTTTGCTAATTATTGTGTTTAATGTAAACTTTATTTTTATAAAGTAATTATTCGAAAGTTATCGAGGTGTATGCTATTTGTAAATATACGCTTGCGAAAACGTAAACTAAAAACAATAATATTACTACGTATAATATTTAAGATTTCGATATGAAGTAAAGTTTTCGTCTATATAATAAAATAGGAGAATAAAATTATGAGTGAATCGTACTGAATATGAATTCATTAGACAATGTTTAAAAAATAAATATGCAAATAATTTATAGCGTTTAGAGAGTTTAGTCAGGTTTTCTGTGAGTACATATACGGTATGTGAAAATATCTAAGTGTATAATTGAATGAGGTAGAGGTGAGATGTTTTCATATGAATATAGTTCGGATTAAGGACAAATGCTTTTGCATTTATTCATTTAGATAACATAGAAGTATACATCCACACACAAAACCTACACATATCGATAAATACTTTCTAATCTCTATGTGTATGACTATCCTTCCATAAAATAACAATTTAAACAGTGCAAATTCTAAGTCAAACAAAACGCACACGGAAATGCAAAAGCACTCTACTTGCACGCACGTACGTTAATAAACGTCCATAAATAGTATAATATATATATATATATACACATATATATATATATATATATATATATATATATATATATATTAAATTCCCGAAACAGTTTTTCATGGTAAACAACTGATGATCCCTTAAAATAGTGTTAGAAACTAACTAATATAATAACTGTAAAAAATAAATTGACTTACATGAGTGATTTTCCACTGGAAGACTTGAGACTATAAGTTTGTTTTTTTTAAAAAAAATTTTTTTATATAGTTTTAATGGTTGAGAAACTTCCGAGACTATATATATATATATATATATATATATATATATATATATATATATATTAAGGTCTCCTGTTTTTGTTTCACTGTTAGATACTTAATCCCCCTTTTTATTTTATTTACATACTATTATATATTTTATTTTTTTATGAATTTTCCAACGAATGTTAAGTCCGCACTATTTTGGATTTAGTTAGTTTCTGTGGGAATTTAAACTGCATTTTCCTTCTTTTTTTGTCTTTTTTTTGTCTAACTCAAATCTACTTTAGACTATATATATATATATATATATATATATATATATATATATATATATATATATATAGATATATATATATATTTATATATATATATATTGTATTTAGGCAGCATATTTTCATTAAGGTAACATTATAAAATAGCGCGGCGTGGGACTGTTTTTGTTTGATAAGACTTTTTTTATGTTTTCAATTTTCCGAATGGTCCATTTAGTGTGTCGATCAAATTGTTGTATGTAAGCTCCATGTGTTTCTTGCTCTGTTCTCTTTCCATTTTTTCGAGTACTCTAGAGTTGATTCAATTATACGTTTGAATCTTGAACGCGCTCAGAACGTAATCAAATTCGTAACGGTGAAGCAATCACACTTTTGAATCTTGCACGCTCTTAGTACGTAATAACGCTCTCATGTAACATCTCAATATTATAGATGCTCATTTACAGTTGTAAATTACTGGCCGTTATAATAATATAAAAACTCAACAGTAAATACATGCATTTTAAGAAACCACAATTAACACCGCCTGAAGATGATTTTACGAATCAAACCGAAAGTACCCGCAAAAAAAGAAAGACAATGGAACATACATACATCAATTTGACCGAAAGACTAAATAGACCATTATGAATATTGAAAAAAAAAATCTTATCAATTAAAAACAGTCCGTGTCATTTAATAATGTTTGCCTAAATATATATATATATATATATATATATATATATTTATAATGAAAGGTGATGTACTTGTACGTATTGATGCATTTGAATATTTCATATATATATATATATATATATATATATATATACATGGTGGTCCAAAATAAGGGTCCTATCTTTAAATTTGAATAACTTGAATTTGAATAACTTCCACAAAATAAACGTTAAACTCACCAAACTTTATGTGTGTGTAGACTGACCCTTCCGAGATTTTTTGAAATAAACAAAACAAATTTTAGCCGAAAAACACTTCTTAAAACTTACAAAAGTATTGTTTTTTACACTGTTTTGAGTTTTTTAAGCAAAAATAATGTTTTCTAAATGAGGGTACGTTCCTTAGGGCTAATACGGCTCATGCTTGCTTCGGAAGGGGTCCTTTACTTATTCTAAAAAAAAAAAAAATTTTAAATCAATAAATAAAAAAGTTATGAATTTTTAAAAATAGGACACTTATTTTTGCCCACCCTGTATATATATATATACATACAGTACCGTCCAACATTAAGGAACAAAAAATACAATCTTCCTAATCTCAATAGTTGTAAACATTTTACTACACATGTAAATTATTTAGTTGGACATTTACCGAGATTTTCAGATGAATTAAAATAATATTATTAAAGTTATCCACCATTTTACATATTTCAAGTGTCCAAAATAAAGGAACATTAAAAAAAAAAATTGTTTAAAGTTTAAAACACTAGAGGTTTATTATATAAAAGGATTAAAATAAATATTCGAAACTTTCGTTATCATCACTGCTGCAAGTCACGCAATATTGATCATGTCAAAAAGAAATAAAACTGATTTAAGCGACAAATAAAAATCATCAAATTAAGAAAGGAATAGTTGACAATAGAAGAAATCGGAATACGTGTGAAACGTTCAAAAAGTGTTGTAAGCCGGGTTCTCAAACTCTATAAAGAAACTAGAATGTTAAGTAACAAAAAGAAACCTGGTAGACCAAGAAAGACAACGGCAAAAGAGGACAGAGTTATACAACGCCTAATGTTAAAAGACCGTTTCCTAACAGCTGGCAAATTGTCTAAACAAATAGAAGGTGTCACGAATGTTACCCGACAAACTGTGTCCAAAAGGTTGCACGGAATAGGTCTAATAATAATAAAAAAAACAAAGCAGCTAGATTGACGTTCGCAAATTAGCATGTAATACGGTCAGAAGAAAATTGGAGTTTGTAAGAAGAAGAAAAGGGGAAGTTTGGATCCTAGCTGCATCAAAAAAACTGTTAAATGGGGTGATGGTTTTCGGCATGATATCATGGCAGGGTACATCACCACTTGTACGCTTAAATACTACACTAAATGCCTCTATATAATAGAATGTTTTAGAACAGTATGTTTTGCCAGTGTTGCACAATTCTGGTATCGAAAACCCTGTTTTGCAGGATAATTCCTCCTGCCATAAGGCAAAGCTAGTCATTAATCATCTCGCTGAACAAGAAGTAGAGGTATAGGTCTGACCTGCTCAGAGTTTTGACATGGACCATATAGACCACTTATGGTATACTCTAGGACAGAATGTTATGGCTAAGAATCCGGAAAAAATCGAAGACTTGTAGCTGAAACTGAAAGATGAATGGGACAAGATAACTGTGGCCCAATATCAAGATTTAGTGAAATCCTGCAGTCGTAGATGCGCAGCAGTTATTGAAAACAAAGATGGAAGTACAAATATTAAATCTCTTTTGCCTTTTTGATGTGATTTAGTTAAAAATGATGTTGAGTTCCTTAATTTTGGACACTTGAAATCTGTAATCGTGGATAATTTAGAACTATTATTTTAATTCATCTGAAAGTCTCGGTAAAATGCCAACTACATAATATGTATATTCAATGAAATGTTCACAAAAATTAACATATACTTTTTTTAGCTTCAGAAAATTTACTTTGTGTTCCTTTATCTTGGACGGTACTGTATATATATATATATATATATATATATATATATATATATATATATATATATATATATATATATACATATACATATATATGCATAATAAATATTCAGATGAATGTATACCTAGAGGTAGTAACCCTTTAGTTATCACTATGAACAAAAAGGTATATATGAGATGAGGACATACCCTACGAGTTGCTATATGCTTACAACCAAATATATTCAACATTATTATACGTATGTGCACGGCCATACGTACTTACGCATCAATTCAGATAGACGTAATCAGTAAGCATACAGGGTCGGGAAGCAATCTTTTCCGATCAGAAAAAAATAAACATTTAGTTTACAATTACTTATTAATTGCTGTGAATTATACTATGGCACTTTGAAATACATGAATTCCAACTTTTCAATATACACATATTCTATATGTCCTTTCTCATTTTAAATGCAAGCCTCAATCCGACCCCTGAAAAAGTTACGAGTCTTTTTTCTCTTTCCTCTGAGTAAACACACAATCTCTGGTAATTACAGCTTCATATAAGCCCACAGTCGTTTGAAGGGTGACATTAATCATCTTCTGAATTGCGCCCTACCAGAAAAAAAAAGTCCGGTGGTTAAGATAAGGAGAGCTCGAGGGCCAACATTATTTCGGCCAGAGGTTGACCATGTTGTTTTTACATATTTTCTGGAACTTATTAGCTGTGTGGATTAAAGCCCTATCTTGCAGCCCCACATAATTGGTGCCTGGGTAAGTTTCTCTTAGGAAGTTCAAAACGGTGTACCTAAGAACATCAGAAACACATAAGCTCCGATCTTTTCATCATACTTAAAGTAGTAGGGGACATTTACTTCCCATCTAAACCGAAGATGCCAAAGACAAACACTTGGAATAGCATTTTAGTCATAAATACCCTCTTGATCACGTCTGTTTATTTAGCTATTATAAACTTGCTGTACAGTTAAGATTATTGCATTTGAAGAATGTCACCTCTATAGCCTTTTTTGTTTAATGGCGTCGGACAGAAGATGGCATGTTCCGGTGAATAGCAATCGTTACTATCTTGTGGTCGACATTTTGAAACTTAACATGCCTTATCATGCTAGCAGCGAGATATCCCTTGACTTTGCTATTAATGGTGTTTCTAAAGGTTCATCTATCTGGCTAATGTGCCCCCTACTGCCACGAGATCTACTTTGTGCTCGAACAATATTTGTTTCACGCTGGATGTGACAGACTGTTCTATCACTGACGCCAGCGATCCTGGCAATGCCCTTCTGAGATACCTTGGCTTTCAGGAGATCATGAACAGTGCCGTGCCTCGTCTGCTGCGCACTTATTTTCCAATATATTCAAATCGGAAATGCACAAAAACTTAAATGCATAAATAAAGACTTTCTATTTAATTCATTTATAGATTGAACTACCAAACCCGTTTAAGCCGTATAATCTAATTTGTCTATAGGACACATTTGATCCCCTATCCTGTACATATATATATATATATATATTTAATATTAAATATTAAAGTGCATTTACCTACAGAGAACCGTTGTTTCGGACTAACGTCCTCATCAGTGCAGAAAGTGGTGGTTTCAGGCGGTCAGATGAGTTCGAACGAAGTTCGTAGATTTAGATAAAAGTCACGACCATGCACTATAATGCATTAGGCCAACGAAAATCACCACATAGATTACTGAAATGAAGACACATTTAAACACTAAGGCAGGGTTTAAAAGTTACGAGATGATGAATGCTTAAACACGACCTAAGATGTTTACTATTTCAGACACTGCTCGACAATTAAGAGTTATTTATATAAACGGGGGACATTAGTATAAATATGTTTTAATTAAATACTAAACTGTATTTACCTACAAAAGACGTTGTTTCGGACTTACGTTGGCATCAGTGCATGAAAGGGTGGATTCAGGCGGTCAGTCGTTTATTAGACATGTGTCATTGAAGACCACGGAGTTCGCCCTCTTTATGATCTTTTTGGTCAGTTTCGCGAAAAATAAAACTATTAATACAACTCTTTACAAAACAACAACAACCACAACAACAACAACACACAGCCTCCTGAAGACGGTCGCGAGACCGAAAGCGCTAGGGAAATGGCCCAATACACAACATTAGGCGCCATGATCCATCAATTCATGAAAGAAACCCGACGAATCGCTCGCCGAGTCGAAAAACTGACCAGAAAGATCATTAAGAGGGAGAACTCCGTGGTCTTCAATAACACATGTCTAATATATATATATATATATATATATATATATATATATATATATATACATCAACAATTTTATATATATATATATATATATATATATATATACGTCATGTACAAGCATGAACATGGACAAATATTACAGTTATACTAGTAAGGGAAACACTGTATTTAAATAACACTTTTAAAACTATTATTATCATTTTTGACTTAATAAAGTGGTAGTTTTTCAAATTCATAGGGGTATGTGCAAGTTTATATATATATATATATATACATATATATATATATATATATATATATATACATATATATATATATATATATATATATATAATATGTGCTAGCTAAAGAAAAAGGACGTGTGTAGTATGATATAAGCTTAGGAAAAGTAGTATGTGTATTTTATTCTGATGGGCAACTGGAAATAGTTAACTATCTGAGTTATATCGATAACATCCGGTGAGAAAAGGATTAATAATCCGGAAAAGAACAGGGTGCATACATGTCAGATAACTAAAGGATTAAATCAGAAAAAATGATAAAAAACATTTCTTGTAAAGGCGTGTGGTTGGTTTCCATCAACCATATATTTTTTCT
This sequence comes from Sepiola atlantica, assembly GCA_963556195.1. Taxonomy (NCBI): domain Eukaryota; kingdom Metazoa; phylum Mollusca; class Cephalopoda; order Sepiida; family Sepiolidae; genus Sepiola; species Sepiola atlantica. The sequence continues at coordinate 15,538,955 of OY744517.1, read as the reverse complement.
AAAAATGTAAACGGATTCTCCTAAAATCAATAAGTTACAAATCATTGAAATAAAGGCAGAGCCATGGCGTATACTTAATCTTACGGAACCCATATATTATAACAAAAAATGGGTATGTCAAAAGAAAAAAATCTGTTACTGTGATAACCACGTACTGCCAAATAAAACATTACAATGGTGACACACTGATAGACAAGAAACAACCCGTAAAATAATGCTCTTTTCTCAGTTCTTTTTTCATTCTTTATTTTGTGTGTATGTGTTTTCTTCTTCATTCATCTTTTTTTTGTTTTTTGCAAAATATTGAATAGCTTCGATAACTTCCAATATTTGATTTTGACAACTGATTTTCATAAGAATTACACAGGACAGTATTAAATGGCCCGTGGCAGGATATAGCCTTGTCTACTAAACTGTTGACATATACAAAGCAGATAGAGCAAGTCTTTTGTAGTCTCGTCTATATCAGCCTTCGAAAATAACTCACTTCTTGACATTTAAAACTCAAGTTAAAAGTTACATAGTAGTTAAATATATTCATTTATTGTGTTATCTTGTGATTCGGACTGCTGATCACATCTTGGGCGTAATTTGCACAATGTTTTAAAGCGATATAATGTCCGACCTTATTCAGGTTCGTATTTTCGAACTTATGTCGATCTAAAAGTTGTATAGGAAATGTCGACATAAATATTACCGAGTTCAGCAAGATGTTCCCGGAAAAGATCGTGTTTTCAGCGACCGAAGGTATGGGATTACCTCGTCCAAGATGAAAATATGATACAAATTATCAATTAACATCTAAACAAATTCTGAAACATATACATTTTTATTTCATTCGTATGTGTACTAATGTTATATATCATCCGCACGATCCTCCACTACAATTGAGTAACGTGACCAATAAAAATAGTCGATTTGCGGGAGTTGTACATCTTTGAAAATAACTGCCTCTACCGCATCCTGTGTTCATGGTGGGGCGGGCCGACCTTGTTCCGTGTCTCAGTAAACCCATGTAGTTTCTGCTGCCCATCTTATTCAGCGACATTTGTGATGGTTTGGACTTGTCGCTCGTCGCCCAGAAAGTTACTTAATCCATCACGTTATCTCCCTACCTGTCGTCCCTGGAAGCTCAAGTGTAGAAGTTAGTAGACGACAACTTTGCCGACAATCATTGGTCCAAAAGTGGTCCACAAGTGGTCCACAAGTGGTCAGGCTTCGACGGTGGAATTGTAATTATCTAAGTTCTGCAGTATATGTTACAGATTAGGGTAGACAGCGGCTCAACCCTACCAGAATGAGTAAAACAGATGCTTTCATAATGAGTAATTAAATACGCTAAACGAATTTGATTCAGTCTGGTTACAGAGGGCGAACTGTTAAGACGTGTGATTCCAATGTAAGAATACGGAATATTTCCCTAATGGGAAGACAAGCGCAAGAATCATCCCACCCTCTTTCTAGGAACAGTTAGGAAAACATTAATAATATAACTACGATATTCGTAAATCTCTCTCTCTCTCTCTCTTTCTCTCTATTTCTCTCTCAACGATAGCAAAACATGCCACGAGCAATGGAATTTGACGCCGAATAAAAAAAATAATTAAAATGAAAAAAGTGTTGTATTATGAAGCGAGAAAGGTATTTTGTTAGAGACAGCTCACGAAGATGGCCACTACATTGCAGAGGCGAAGTAAGTACTCAACCACTAGACGACAGAACAAACCGAGAGGATACGAAGGTATGAATTATTTAAGGGGCTATGCAACACTATTACTAATATTCTTTCCATTTCTATATTCACGCGATTTTCGTCTTATTCGTACTTCCTCAACAATTTAAAACATTCAATTAAAAAAAACCCAAGCGACAGAAAGCAAGCTTATTACTCTTAGAATTTTACAACCGCGTATTTATCAATTCTTTTTCCCCCTAAATATAACGTTACTGTTAAAATTGCTGGACGATCGATTAGAAAAAGTCATACATTTATTAAGATGAAGATTATCTTCTATTTAGCTATTTTGTTTTCTTTTGTAGAAGCAACAACAGGGTGTCAACACGCCATCTTTATATTTTGAGTTTGTTTTCTACCGCTGAAAAATGTAATTCCGATTTCCTTGTTAAGCGTATGGTTTCCGGCGTTTTCCTAGGACATTTGTCTTTAATAATATCAGCGTAAAGTTAAATTGTCAGCAGAAGATTCTGATATTTGTGTCTCGGGAGAAACTCTTTTTCAATGTGTATGTTTATTTATTTGTATTTTAATTTGTACATGAATAATGCAAAGCTAAGTGTCAGAGAGAAATGTAATAGAAAACTGCCCCATATGTCATAGAAAAAAATATTACATTTAATAAAGTGTTCGGATAAACTATTTAATTTAGACATTTTAAATATTTTCTTTGAGGAAAAAGTGTAAACCTTTTTTGAGCCAAATAATATCCCGTTTTAATAGGATACTATTGTAAACAGGTTTACCCCTTCTTAAAACATGTTTAATGAAAACGTAAGGAAAACACATATATTATGATTTATTAAACATCTACCCTGTCATGAAAATATATAGAAATGATTGCATTAAAAAGTAATCTGAAAGATATAATCTAATAATACACGCCACCATGTAAGCCATGCTACATTTCCCACGCTACATACACTGCTATCTTGTTGAATAGTTTTGGTCGTGTCCCCATTAATGTGACATACATTTTAAACAACTGTGTTTAAGTCGTCTGATAATTTAGACTTCCGTATTAGAAACATGTATTAATGAAAACAAGATTTAATTTATTCATGCTTCCCCAGCTTTCAAGAACACCAGCCCATTCTAGTAATACTCACCCACTTTATATATATATATATATATATATATGTATATATATATATGTATATATATATATATATATATATATATATGTATATATATATATATATATATATATATATATATATATATATATATATATATATATATATATATATATATTGTGTGTATTTAGGCAGCATGTTTTCATTAATACAAACTCTTCTGTTTTCTGGTGATACCAGATCAGGCTGCCCTGTGGCTCCCTGAGACGAAATTCACCTACATTGACGGTTTTTTTTGTTTTTTTTTGTAAAACTTAATTATGTTCTACAAAACCAAAAACAAAAACAACAGCCCCTCTCCCTTTCTCCCTCCCCTTTTTTATTTTATTTTTAGAACTTGAAGCATAAAAACTTTTACTATAATGACCAGATTCGGCATTAAATAACCCAAAAAGGGTTGATATGCCATAAAACAAAACTACCAAACCAAAAACGATGATTAAACATTTGAAGATATAAAGAACTTTAAGCATAAAAACTTTTACTATAATGACCAGATTCGGCATTAAATAACCCAAAAAGGGTTGATATGCCGTAAAACAAAACTACCAAACCAAAAACGATGATTAAACATTTGAAGATATAAAGAACTTGAAGCATAAAAACTGTTACTATAATGACCAGATTCGGCATTAAATAACCCAAAAAGGGTTGATATGCCATAAAACAAAATTACCAATTACCTCTTCTGTTTTGTTAGTCCGTTTTTTATTTTTTCAATTCGTCGAATTATTTTTTTTATGTTGACATAGAATGAATTAATAAATGAACCGTATGTTACACGAACGTTTTCGACTCCTTCTGGAATCATCATCAGGTGTTTAATAGTATTAAATGGTAAACAATGACCAATTGCGGCTGAAAGAATGGAAGTTTTTAAAATACTACGGCAAGCCGTGAACGCAAAAACGAACGTCTACATTGTTGAAATGAGACGGATGAATTGAATCTTTAATTCATTAATGTATTTTTTTATTTATATTTTTATTTATAATTAATAGCTGATTTATTTTAGTTTGTTTCCTTCTCCATAATAATGGAGAAGGAAACAAGGGGAGAATAATAATTGATTTAATAGAATGCCCCTATTTTTATAATTTGAATTGAGCGACACCGGTGGTGTTGCTAAACTATGATAGCACTTTTATAAATGGTTTTGCTGGTCTCGTATGCTATATTATACATTTTTGGTTGTTGTGCTTTAATATATAAGGCGTCGAGTATTTTTAATTTTTGAAAGTTTGTCTCAGAATGTATTTTGTTGGTGTTACTTACTAAAATTTGACTTAAATTTGATTGAGGACAATTGTACATTTGTAGGTGTTTATGAAAAAACTAAAATAAATCAGCTATTAATTAAAATCATAATAAATATAATACTCAATAAGTCATATATTTGATAAAATTTCGTGCCTCAATGTTGTTTCCTAATTGTGTCGTATTTATTTATACTTTCTCCTAAATACAAAACTGAGTTAAACAAACGGATATCTATTTTTTCTCTTATAAAAGTTTAACACCGGGAAATTTCTTGCATTAGCGTTCACCCACTGCGTTTCTAATAATGAGAGAGATGTATACCTATTCTCAGTTCCGTACACAACACTCAAGATAGCATCTTGTTTTTCACTTTCTTGGCACGTATTACTATATTTACTTACTTTGTAAAAGCTATTTTGTTAACGTTCGCTAACCTACTTACTTATAACACACCTGTTTGTTAATTTAATATCAAAACAAATATTTATATTTCGTAACTTAGTTACCGCTTGTGTTTATTTTGAAGAATAGATTTTTATTTATTTTTTTATGATAAATCATTTATATTTGCATGATAAATAATTATCTAAACACAGCGCAACTAAGTATATACCTAAACCAGATTGCCACTGTTGGATGAGTAGTGCTGTACTTGACCGCTGTTCAAGACACATGAAACTATTTATAGTTTACTCGCAGTGAGTATCCATAGTTATGCTGGTGGGAAATAAGTTAGACATACATAATAATTAATTAAATAAGTTAGACATATATACTAATTAAATCGTTGTATTAGTCTATATCGCAAAGTTACATGCACTCTTGTTACAGACAGTTCTGTAACAGGTCAATTAAATATAGAACACCCAACTTGGTTTATATTGTTTATACTATTAGGACTACTGTTCGCATCTTGTATGTTATTCAAACAACGTTTCGACCGATGCCACTATGCGACATTTTAAAGTGTATCTTGTCAAACTCTGAAATGTTTATGTTTACCTCGGGGATTGTGTTCGGTATGTTTTATTTAATTCACGTGTGAAGCTTGCTCTCATTCAATCATGACCGGGTAGAATTCTGAAGTAATTCGTAATCATATTTTTAGTATAACCCGTAGTATTTATAATATTAGGCAAACAAACCTTAATCTAATTAACACTCATTTCAACACTAGCAATATCCTCCACAACATTGTTAATAAAAATACACTTAAACTGAGTTACAGCTGTGGAGACAACCTGGAAAAAATTATTAAAAAAACACAATAACAAAATATAAAGTACATTAACACCCCTAACCCTAGTAGAACTAGTAACTGCATAAATAAACTTAACTGCCCCCTAAACCAAAAATGCTTGTCAACCCAAGTAGTGTATGAGGCATCTATCTCTTCAACTCAAAACCCATCCCACACCAAATTTCATATTGGAATAGCTGGAACTAATTTCAAAGAATGATTTTATAATCACAACCTCTCTTTCAACAACCCTAACCACCCTTGTTAAACCCGACTATCCTTACATTATCATAAACTTAAAATAAAAAATTAAACACCTATAATTAAATGGAAAATCTTTAAAAAAACTAGTACCTGCAAGTCACTCAATACACCATGCCATCTATGCTTAAACGAACAATTAGAAAGGGTCCGTTCTAAGGACAAACATAAACTTGTAAACAGAAAACAGGAGACTTCCATCAACTGCCGACACAGTAGACTTTACCTCCTTAGTAGTCCCCATACTCTACCTTAATCTCTTGTAAATCCCATATTAATCGTTGACACATAAGTTTTTCTTACATAGTTTCTCTACTTACCCACATAATTTCATGTTTACCCCTTATTCTCTTCTCTCTTTACTTACACACTCCTTACTCCCCTCAAACACATTCTACCCTCCCTTCTAACACATTATCAACACCCACTCCTACCTATCTCTCCCTATCTACCCCGTAATCGAACTCCCAGAACAAATATGGGTTAGTAACCATTTACCTAGTATACCTCATTGTTTCTGAATACAACCAGCAAATTTACCCCTACTCTTACATCAATTAATACAACTTATACTGTCTCCGTTCTATGACAAACTACCCAGAATATAACCCCCCCACTTATTATATATAAAACAAAAAGAAAAGAAAAAATGACCTATTGACGTTTCGGCAATCTTAATAATTTATGAATACAACATTATCTTAATTGCTAATATGTCGTGCTTTTATCATTATTATCCTTTATATATTTCCCTAATACCACCGTTTATAATATATATGTATATATACATTGCCAAAGATAAATAAGACCTTAAACTTGATTTTTTAAGGCCTACTACAAGAAAAGTATAATCTTAATTAACATTATCCCTATAGTAATAATTATTATTATTATTATTATTATTATTATTATTATTATTATTATTATTATTATTATTATTGTTATCATAATATGTGTATTTGTATGTATGTATGTGTGTATATGTATATATATATATATATATATATATATATATATGTATGTATATGTATATATATATATGTGTATATCTATATATATGTATATGCGGGCATATGTATGTATGTGTGTGCATGTATGTGCATATATATATATATGTATATGTGTATGCATATGTGTATGTATATGCATTTATATATATATGTGTATGTATGTATATGTATATGTGGGGGGATGTATGTATGTGTTTGTATGTGTATGTTTGTATGTATGTATATGGGTATATGTATGTATGTGTATTATATATATATATATATGTGTGTATATTTGTGTATGTGTATATGTGTATGTGTGTATGACCATATCTATGTATTTATGTGTCTGTGTTTATATACATATATATATATATGTATGTATATATGTATATATATATATATATATGTGTGGATATATATATATATATATATATATGTATATATATGTATTTCTCATATTTTTATATTATTTTACGATGACATATTTGCTGTATTCATAATTGTATATTAATTGTTTACCCGTATGTAGACATTCTTAATAATCAATTCTTTAACTTTTTAATGTTATTGTTATTAACACCTTAAATATTGTTATCCTTTCCCCCCTACTCATCCACCCCCTCTCCATATAGGGTTACTCTCTCCCTCCCCTTCATATTTATAGACATATTACCAAATTAGATAACATGTCACTTGCCCACTTCCGCAAAATCAAGATCCAGACAGTGTTTTCTTTTTGACACGCGTTAACGCTTTCCTATTTCGACCACCCTTCACCAAATCACGTATGCGTTCTCTTCCTCTCTTTCTATTTCCTTTCTATGTCCCGTGTAGCTCTAAATATTTCCTTCTTCCTTTTCTTCTTCCTTTTCTTCTTCTTATTCTGTTTTCTTCTTTTTCTTTTTCTTCTTACTTGTATTTCTATTTTTGCTTTTCGCCTTTGTTTTTTTTTCTATTCATATTCAATATTTATTTTAAATTTCTGTCACCTTCATTAAACTTTGTGTGATTCTGAACTTATCTTAACAGGCCTACTGTTATTTCAAGACCTGAGTATCGTGAGCCACCTAAACTGCTCTCGTGAAACAAACTCAATGTTGTAGTCAACATAAAATAAATTATCATTTATATTTCCATGGATTATTTTAACTGTGTGTGAAAGGGCGGATCATGCAATACATAGAGAGAAGGCGAATAGGAGAAGAAAAAGACGATGGGAATAAATATAATAGATGTTGTTTTCGTAACATCAACATAATATATGAAGAATAAGAGTCTGTGGAAAATACATACATTCCAAAAATAAAAGATAAAAGGTAGAAGACTGATGAGAATGATGAACATAAATATATTGTATAACTAAAGATGGAAAGAAAAATACTAAATGCATACACTAATACACAGTGTAGCAGCCTTAAATGTTATTCGTTATATTTCGTTAATTGATCTTAAATTGAATGCAGAAAGTAACCTTTTTCTCTAACTCGTGCGCTGTACTTTAGAATTTCGATCACAATTTGTTAAAAATAATTAAGAATATCGATCACAATTTATTAAAAATACTTTCGAATATCGATCACAATTTGCTAAAAATAATTTAGAATATCGATCACAATTTGTTAAAAAATACTTTCAAATACCGATCACAATTTATTAAAAATACTTTCGAATATCGATCACAATTTGTTAAAAATAATTTAGAATATCGATCACAATTTGTTAAAAATACATCAGAATATCGATCATAATTGGTTAAAAATACATTGGAATACCGATCACAATTGGTTAAAATACTTTACTTTAGAATATCGATCACAATTTGTTCAAATACTAAATTAATTGTAACGTGCGGAGAACTTTAGTAGAATACGATTTATTTGATGAGTCTAATTAAGCATGCTTAAACTTCCCGCCCAGAAAATGCATATGTGTTTCCCTTTTTATCAAAATATTTAATGTCACAATGCTTTTCTCTGTTCATTAAATTTATAATTACACTTTCTACCTCACCTAACGCACTTAAAAAAATAAACCTCTTCTTCTCCAATAATTACTTTGAGACCAGCACGCTACCTCACAACAATTCATCGCTGAAATTCAAACAGGAATGCGAAACATTCTAACAAGTATGTGCGAAGTCACCCGGCTTACAAGATAACTGAACAAGTTTGTTAAAAAGAAGCATAATCACTGTTGTTTACTCGGCGTCTAAAGCTTTAAAGCGAAACATTTCCCTGCATGGATGAATTTTTTCCCTAAGAAACTCCCATCTAAACCATTCTCACTGTACCCAAATATCATCACCGGAAAAATCGAATATGGAATTTTGAGTGTCACATACAAATTGGGTCTCAAATGATGTATTTCACATATATTCGGACCATGAGAGAGCGATTTCGGTTTTTTTTTTTTTATTGCTCGACAAAAAGATTTATGTATAATTAGGATACTTTAGACTACTGTTCTCCTCTTGAATGTTATTATCACAACGTTTCGGTCGATGTAATCTTCAACCTTTCTCAGATGTATATTTTCGAACTAGGGAATTATTCCGTCGAACTCGGGCAAGGACCGGTCGTGTAATGTATAAAAAGTCAGTTCTAGGCGCAGTCTTCTGAAAGTTTAATGTTCAATCTTATTTTTTTATGGAATCGCTCCAGACAATTGCGTGTAAATCACTTGATGTAAGGAGCTATCAAAAAAGAATACTTCAAGGCAAAACACTAGGCAACAATAAGAGTTAGATTGATAGATTGCGACCCAGAAAAACAATGTTTCTCCCTTTGTCAGACACATTGCTCACAGACTTTAATGACTAAAGGACAACATCTAGGAAGCGAGAGTTAAGAAGCTGTTGAAAATACACCCAAGGACAACTTTGTACGATCCTAAATTGCGGATGATACTATGCATTGCGAATTACTGAAAATTTCTACCCGTGTCAGAGCTGACTGAATTAGAACATGCTTCCCCCGAGGAGTAAATACAGTATTCATTAAAAATTCCGTGCAGATTCCCGAGTTCGACAAGATACACACAAATAAAATCGTAGATTATATCGGCCGAAACGTTGTGAGAATAACACTCAAGCTGAGAACAGTAGTCCGAATAATCCAAATTAATCACATTGTAAATCTTCATTTAAAATATTCAGAAACATAAAAAAGTGTTATGTTGAAAAGTATACACCTGACTTGTTAAAATTCAATATTTCATAGATTGCCTGAAAGCGTCATCTCAGATTCACTGCAAATCAGCTAAGTAAAAGACTGGAACCAATATTTTAGAAATATAATTTCATAAAAAGATT
>OY744517.1:15519021-15524021 GCA_963556195.1 Sepiola atlantica | reverse complement strand
CGGGACTTACGACAAGTATATAAATGTAGTATATGTTCTATCCCTGTCATAGGAGAAGACATCATCCTAGACTTACCCATTTATCAATTGTTAATGAGTTGAATCCGATAGTAAGTTTCATGGAACGTTCTCAACTACTATGAGAACATAATAGATAGTTATCTGGGTGTTCAGGTCGCAGATACAATCAAATCAAGAGTAACACAAAAGAAGATTGGAAAAAAATACACAATAGAGATAAAACAACACTTAGAAAGTAAATTATATATTAGAAACCTTCGAACAACGAATAAACGCCTATGCAGTTTCTCTAGTAATTTATTAATGACCATTCACAGACTGGACAAAAATGAACTCAGCCATCTTTATCAGCGAACTAAGGAAATTAATGACATATGCAATGCATAATAAATTGGCCCAGAGGATGATATTGCCTGACTCTACATAACAAGGATCAAAGGGCGAAGAAAACTGTTTAGTATAGAATAATGTGTTGATGATACGAAATGAACTGGAGAAATACATAACCGAGAAGTCAGAAAGGCTGTTCATTGCAGCAATAAATACCGGACAAATTGCAAATACAGGTGCATTGAAACCGAAAACTAAAATCCAACAAAATAGAATTATAAGACCGTAAAGACTAACCAGATGTGAGACACCAGAAAAAAACCCTCTAGACATGTCTACGAACATGTCACCTGCATTGGGGAATCGCATCGATAATGACAGCTGCAGAGAACAACGTTTTCAGCACAAACTATATCAAAACTAAGACACACAAATCTTAAATAAACAGTAAATGTAGACTATGTGGACAAAAAGAATAAACGGGAAATCACATAATAAGTGTAGGTAGCAAAATAGTAAAAAAATAACACACAAACGGACATAGCTGCGTGGCAAAATCAGTCCATAGGAAACTATCCACACGCCTTTACTTTGCAAATATACACAATTCGTACATACACGAACCAGAGACATCATTAAGAAAATGAACATCACAAAATACTCCGTGACATGGATGTGTTAACAGACAAACTTATCCAAGCAAATATACCGGGCGCAATAATATTCGACAAAAAGGAAAGAACCTGCTATCTCGTAGATTTTGTCGTCTCGGCATTTCATAGATTCACAGACAAACAAATTAAATACATGTTACTTGCCAGAAAACTGAAACGAATATGGAACATGAAGAACATCACAATAATAGCCATAACGTTAGGAGCAATATGTGCACTAGAACTGAACGAAGTTTGAATTAAAGGGAAGATTTAGATCATACAACGAACGGTAATAATAAAAAGTGCAAACATTATAATAAACATCCTTAGATACTGGAACACGAATCTACCACACACAATTTAAACTGAAAACCAAATATAGAGAACAACACACGAATCTAAGGATGCAAAAACTGCAAGAATAACGTAAAACAATTTTCCAAAGCGTAAAATGAAAATAAAAATGTAGTCATACACGCATGCATATGGTGGAATTAGTATCGGCTTCTACAATACTAAACACTCATGAGGGAACTAGGAAGATAAAAAGACCGGAGGGGGGATAGCGCCACTGGAAAGATGCAGAGAGTACTAGAACATTGAGGAGGCTTAGTGTCACTTAAATTCCACAGACGAGAAACCGTTGTTGCTAGCGATAATACAACACAATTTGTATTAACTATCGACGATTTAGACGACATAATGCGCGCCAATGATGAAAACAGCCAAAATACTGAGGGCAACTCTCGAATACATAAACCAACCTACATAACCAAATGACGTCTGACAACCACATCTAACTTAAAAACAAATCACACGAGACCAAAGGAACCAGAACTTCCATGAACTGACATTCTCTCTAAACGACTAAACGGAAAAACATACACGCATGCCGTGGATCTAACCTCGGTTTATACGCTACAAAATGATTTTGAAGTGTTATGAAAGGTAGAATATCTTAGGAAGGAGATAACTAACTATGTATCTACTGTAAATTGTTGACAGTATTGAAAGCATGGGTATGCTTATTCAGAGATGCAGGGATAAGGACAATGATCGAACGCTTGGAATTTTCAAATGCCACATTTTTCACGGACTTCGATCTGCATTTCAATTAATTTTATCTCCGCACCCAGCATACTAATTGATAATTCCGTATACCGCCTTTCATTGCTATACTTCAAATTTGAACTCTTCAACGTTGGACGAGTTGACTTTTATTTATGACAAACATATACCAATATGAGTAGAAAGTGATATTACAACTTTTTTTAAATATTGATTACACATCCACAGGATTTCCACTACGAAATACACACGGCATCTATCTGGCGGAAAACGTATTTTATATTTACCTTAGGAGACGTGTTCTTCGCTTTTCTGCATTTTTGAATAGAAATGAAGTGGACACATTGCATCGCTGTGCCCATATCGCCAATTATAATCCACATCTAGCAATGTAAATGTTATATAATAATCATGATAGTAAAATTAATAGTATATATGAGAGAAATAAAAACGATTGAAATAGATGTAGTAAACAGCGAGACGAATAACACAAGTCCATAAATGGACCGAAAAGCAAGCATTAATAGTATATACTAGTGCGACTTATGAATTAAAGCACCTAACACACTTCTGAGCTCACCCCTAACACTATATAACTATTTTAATGAATTTTTAAATACACATATGTATGAATTATTACGTATGAAACATAGATGTATGTGTAGATTTGTTTAGAAAATTACACACACGGTTTGTACAGGAAAACATCACTCTCTTTTTTATGAATAACATCATTTCAAAATAATTTTTTAAATCCTCACATCAACGTACGTCCGTAGAAGTCAAAGGTTGTTCGTTTTTTACAGTGTCGAGACAGAAACACTGGAAGTACTTTACCATTAATAGGGTCACATTTTTATTTTTTTAATCGATCACTTATAATGAAGGTCATAAGACTTTCGAAGATAAGAATACACGTGATGTATTGATTTTCAGTAGAATGAGGAATAACATGGGGAGGTGATTGAAAATGATTAATATAATGATTAATTATAGAGACGATGTATGCCAATTATTTTTTACATTGTATGTGAATACTACCACCTTGTATTCGACAGGACATCAATCTTGTGGTAATGTGCTACACATATCTTGGAAAATAACTAAGTTCATGGAAATTCCACCTGATTTTAGCTGTTGTACAAGTTAGTTTTTGTTGTGAATGTGTTATAAAGCGGAACAACATAATTAATATAATTATCATATTTAAGAAGATTAACGTTGAATTAGAAGACTGAGCGAATATTTTGTGCAAAAACCGGATCCGGATTTTAATCACTAGTAAAATATAAAAGTGCATGTATCAGAAAATCAGTCTTAAAATATATATGCCACATTCACTCTGATCAGTCAAATGCTTAGAACCGATGAATTTTATGTATGGCAACATGCAACAGTCTTAAAAGCAAGACAATTCAAAATAATGTCAGAGTAAACATGCTCGACCTAGTTTGTCGGAAAACGGATCTATTTGATTTGCTTAAATTTCGCGTGACGTTGCAAACACTCTCGACTCAGTTGTCCGAACAAAACTTCTTCACTGCTTTGTCTTGCGCTAAGAGTTGACTGAAGAACGCGCGAGTTCAATGCATATAAACCTCTGCTAGAATGAATGTTCACTATTTTCTATATACCAGTGAGTCGTTTTAGTGTTTATGTAAACGTTGCCGAAGTGTTTTAATGAACATTGTATATATGTAAATAAGAATTGGTCTTGCCATTTATTTATTTATAGTGCATTTCTATCAGTTTGATTTTTAATATGCAAACTATTAAATCAACAGTGATTATCCTGCTTACATAATCATTCATCTGTTTGCAGAGAATGTAAAATATAGTATCGAACAGATAACTGTAAGCACTGATGTGTAGTAGACGTATTGATTAATAAAAAATGCACACACGCACAATAATATACACAATTACTGTATTCTGATTTTAAGGTATTTCTCTTCGGTGGTATTGGTTAAAAGATGAGAACTTTGTACTGGAGCATGGGTAATCACTCCTATTCCCATGCTGACATTCATACTAAAAGAGGACATGACTACACGATGATTTCAAATTAAAAAATGTGTTGTCCGGACGAAAAATACGTCTCATTAATTGGCGCAACTTGCTAAAGAAGAACTTTTTATATGTAGCTAAAAGTTAGAAAACTATTTCTGTCAACGGTAGCAGAGAAAACTTCACTGTGTTTTAAATATAACTCGATAGTGTCGAATTGTGAAAATATTGCAAGTTTGAAAGAGATTAAATGAGAATAGGGTAATGTTTTCTTAGATTATTCAAATGAAAAAAGAGAATTTACTAAAAGTGTTTGAACCTGAGAATAGGTAAGTGAACATTAATAAAAGAGAAGAGGTTGTTTGTTTTGACTTGAAATTTAATATATGACTAGGTCAGGGTGACAAATGACTTACCCACTAAATTGTTGCTGTGTCACAACACAGGTAAAACCTCTTTAGATATTCGGCGTTAAATGGTCGTTGAAATGTTGAGATAGCATGTGCTTATGAAATAAAAAAAAACCCTGAGATAACAGTGGAAGATAGAAAGAGATAAAGAAGAGAGAATACGGTGAGTTAGAATCCTGTCACCACTCAGAACCGAAGGAGCGGATCAGTACGAGTAGAAATTCTTTATAAGAAAAGAAATAATAATGACAAAGTATTTTTCGGTTTATTAATTAAAATATATTGAAAGCACAGGTGAAATCACACCCAGTCTCAAAAATATTTTTCTAAATATAAAGAAAGCGTAAGAATCCTAGTAAAAGACATACAGATTTGCCGATCCAACATACGCAATCACAAGATGGAAGTGTTAAAGTACACTGTGTGTAACAGTACGAGTTTCTACTCAAATTATTTTTTTATACAAAAAGACAACCGACGGATTCGTTAATTACTTTTCTTTCAATTT
>OY744517.1:15499021-15516521 GCA_963556195.1 Sepiola atlantica | reverse complement strand
GTGTATTATATATGCGTTCAGAGATGACAGTTGGGATATCTGCAGTAGATCGTGATTGCTTAAATCTATACTGAACGTCAGAAAGACGTTTAGTATTAACTAGGTGCCGGACTATCGCTAGAATGATACAGAATTCAAATATTTTAGCAAAGATCGAGAGTAGACAGATCGGCCGATGTGTATGAGGAGCAGTTCTATCTCCAGAATTATTGAAGGCTGGCAGAACAGAGGCAGGTTTCCAGCAATCAAAGAAGCAAGAATCAGCAAATCATTTATTGTATTTTTGACAGGATCAGGGCTATGTCATCAGAACATTTCTTTATTACTATTACTGGAATAAGATAAGGCCCACATGCTTTAGACGTGTCAATATTTTTGTATGTTGTACATTATCTTTGATGGGGTGATGACTAGGTTTAAAGTGTGGCTTTGGTCTGTAATGGAGATTCAATAACGGGATGGTTTGATGAGTCTAAAGTAGAGTTTCAGGTGTAACGCTGGGCAAATAGTTCAGCCTCATCGGTTGCTGTGCAAACGAAATGATTGTGGTTTGATTGCAGGGGAATAGTTGATTGTCCATTGTTCAGCACACTATTTTAGATTTTCCAAAAATTGGGAGTACCTTGTTTCTGTGACTGAATGCCTTTCTGGTTATCTCATTATACCTTCTCTTTGCTTCACCTAGCACTACTTTACTCTTATTACCTGACTATAAATTACTGCATAGTCGCAGTGTACTAATGGCAGCTTAATTGTCGGTATGCTTGCTAACTGAGTGCAATAGCAGTTGCACATTCCGAGGTGAACAGTTCAAGAGAGTGCGGTTTGCTGAAGAATTTTTGCATGGGGACATATGCTTCAATGCCTTCTCTGACCCATTCGGTTAACTCATTTGCGCCCTGATCAGCAGGGAGTGAGAAGGTTTTACTCCAGGGGAAGTCGCTGATGTGATTTCCGGTGGAAAAATAATCACCTTGCTTGTAGTATCTTGTCGTTTAGGAAACGGCTCATTAGCTTTTTGACGAGTTTTTTTAGATGGATATCAATGATTACCACAATGTGTCTAGCGTTCGCGGGCGGGCTATAGGCATTCGTCACACAAGCCTTGGGCAGTGAGATCAATAATAAATCGAGAAATGAGGTTTGATGATCCACCCGATCAATGCGACGGGTCGGGAAACCGACAGTCTGTGTGACGGACTGAGCTAAGGAGAAATTATACGTAGAGTAACTGTATATATATATATATATATATATATATATATATATATATATATATATATATATGTGTGTGTGTGTGTGTGTGTAATGTGGGCAATTACGATGTGTAATAGCAATGCAAAAAGAGGTATAGTGAAAGAGAGAATAGAACAGAATTAAACAATCGAAGACAATATTTGAGGTATTAATTTACACAATTATCTATTTCATTTTTTGAAATATCTTACATCATCTTAATATCAACCAATATAATACATATAGTAATAATTATCGTTATTTATATTTAGACATTTGTTCTAGTACAATTAATGATGCAAATAAGCAATGTATTTTTACTCAGCATGATTAATTAAAATAATAAAAAGAAGACTCGATTCTCGCTCAATAAACTAAATCGAGGTTGAGTTAAAATAAAGATATGAGAATTATAGCGACATAACATGGGAAATAAAATAGACAGTACATTACAATGTTTTCTTACAAAGAGATATCAATAATCACTTAATATAACTAGGTTCTTAAATCTTGGGTTTAGAATGTGGAAAAATGAACACTAACGATAGAGTCATTTTTTTCTGGTGGGAGATTGCACAATGCCCGATAAATTCCAATTATTGCAAGGACTCTAGTGATGGATTTAATTTCGTGATACACGCAAAGGACACGCTAGTTATACATATTTATTGAAACAGAGACATAACACGCGTTGTAATATTATAGATTGGTGATGAGGAAAACAAATGAAAATGTCATATTTGTTTTACTATGACAATTAAAAGTATATAATACAACATTTTAGAAACCTATGTTGTAGATATTTTGAACGAAAAAACTCAATACTAAAGTGCGACATCATTTAAATATATATTAAAAAGTAAAAAAAAACAGCTACATGTTTCTACAAAGGACACAAAAAGTTGTATTTGACATGAAATTGTTATAAAAATGAAGGCAGAAAAATAATTATTTTATTAACTGAAAGTATCAAAAAAGGATATTTAAGTACGTTTATATGCCTGGTTTCAGGAATACTTCAGGAAAAAGGAACTGAGATGTCAATGAATATAATAGTGAATATAACAGTGAATGGTAACCCGATCTCAGTTAACATATTTTGCAATGATATATATATACTCGTTGGTCCTGATGTCTCATCCGTCTGTCGGAATGAACATTACACTCACATTAACTATTTACTTAATGTAATTGAACCATCAAATTGAACTATTTTACAGGTAATTAATATCACATTAAATGTACAGATATTAATTATATATTAGGTAGGTGCACAATGAATAACGATCCCCAAAATTCTAAAAATTAACCTAAATTAATGAAATGAACAATTTGTAATTAAACTTTCAGTATTCATCAATCAACGATTGCGGAATACAATGCACTCGTTTTTTTTTAATCTAAGTAAAAATGTATTATTTTACTAACATGTATTAATTTGTAAAAACGAAATACACCTTTACTAAAGTGACGTATTAATGAAATAAAGCATAATACTTATATTTATTCTTTTCATGAAAATATTGCACTGTAGATGTAAACAATTAATTTTAAAATACCTTTTTATATGTTACAAAAAATACCCTAACTTAAATATAACTCGATAAAAAAACAAATTTCTCGAATTAACGATATCATTATTGCTGTTTTAATCAATATTCACGAAACTATAGTATAATTGCAAATAATATTTTATGTGATTTTAATGATAAGGGTTTCCGGAAAATTTTAAAACGCGATAATAGCATATTTACACTTCCCACATTAACGAACGCGTAATCATCAAGGTAAGACTTTTTTATGATCTTAAAAACAACATTTTTTTTAAATTGAGAAACTGGTCCGTTCCCCCCCCCCCCAGAAAATTTGAAAAATGGGATCATGTCTACTACACTTGAAGATGTATTGCAATAAACAGACGGGATTGATACAGCCACCTGCCGTCATCGAAATAAAAAAGTACATGTTTATATGTCAATTGAATGTTTTTTTTTTTCGTTTATTTTACTCTAATACTGCACAATTGATCGGTGGTCTCGATTGTATTTCTTGTCCTGAAATAAAATTCTAATTTATTTTTAAAGTCTGGAGAATCAAATTTAAATTCACTTTTTCAATCGCTGGAGGCCATATTGTTTTTCGATGCAGCACATATATTGTTACGACGTACATAGTTTTATTACATACAAAAACTACGTTTTTGATAGAAAACCAACTTTGAACATTTGTTTTATTAAAACACCTCGTTTAACAAAAATGAAAAGGTTACAAGTAAAATATATTGGTCGATATTTAAAACAAAATAGTATCATATTGGAGAATAAAATCTCATTGAGATCAATAAAATATTAAATGGCATTAATAAGTAAAAATATAAAGAAAATATTGTATAATAATTATGCAATTTCTATAAACTGTTACTAAACTATATGTATTTTATAGAAGTAAAAAAATGAAATTTTATATCATTGCGATTATAAGCTACCCTATACTGCCTGGAGTTTGTTTACATTCCATCGGTGGCGGTCGATTACAAATGTTATCATTATTTTGACATTTTTGGGTAATTATGCAATTTCTTAGTAAAAATATGTACATTTTCTCTAATTCAGTGTTTTAAGACTTTTATATACTAATTATCTTTGAGACAGTTCCAGAAAATGTATATTCATCTTTTAAAGAGATGGTTTAAAGAATTCTGTGAAGTTTCAATTTTACTGATTTTTTAAATATTTTCTAGTCGACGTAAGAACAGTTTTCATTCAAAAATGTATTTTTAAAAAGTAGAATTACTTTTTTTAGAGATGACCTTTAGGCTTTTATCTTTTAATCACAGTCACAATTGAAATCGACACTACTCATAATAATTATAATAAGTCAGGTTTAATAGACATAATCCGTAAACACCACATACCTAGTATATATACCAGACATAAATGTTACACGTTTGGTCAACCATAAAGATCGAGTTCGATTGCTTTAATCAAGATGCATTGAGTAAATCAAATATGAAATGAAATAAAAATTTAAAAAGATTAATCTCTTTGTTCTAGGTATAGTTTATACAAATTCCATCTACAGCTACGTTTTCAATATTATTACTACTCGGGTGATATTTCATTTCATTGATAATAGACTATTTCAATATTTTAATTTTTTAATTTCTTTATTACATTCGACTGTTAAACAGCTAGCGATGGCGAAAATGTTATAGAAGCGAGAGTGATACACGATGCATACATAAAGAGCTTGGGCTTAAACAACATACAGTTAGAGAGGGTGCTATTCATAGATGTTACATATACCTCTCTTTTGATTGAAAGCGCGATGTCTCGTAAGACACAATTCAAACGAAATACATGTTTTGTTATCAATGCAAATAATCGATTAAAACAATGCAATGACATCCTATTTTGTGTACATCATTCAAGCCGTGACTGGGGCATTTTATCTATGATCATCTACATGAGTGGTTCTGTTATTGTCTTTAATTAGAGTCTCACTGCAGCCAAAGTAATAAACTGCTTGTCTCAAATCTCAACAAAACACCATTTATTTAGATGTGGGAGTAGCCTTGTTTTCTGCTAGCAGCAGAGGATGTCCCGAGCTACTGAAATCTGGGAGTCTTAGCCCCATTAAGTTCTCATTGATCTGAAGGCATTCTTTACAAGTGCTGTTCGCTCAAAAACCTTCCACAAACTTGTATACCCCTCTGACTCCCTCTCTTTTCGGTCAATGTGACGTCGCATCCGCTTTTGGTTACTCGAGTAGAAGTGACATTTGAGTGCATATTCGCTTACTTGATGACTTTAGTTTATTGGTGTAATGAGTTAGTCAAAAAGATAGAATAGAATGAGTTAAAGAAGACTGAGTTTGCTTGAAGAAGCTTGATTCGACAAAAGTTCTACGCAGGGATCTAGTCTCTACGAAACACAATGGCTGACTAAAAAAGAAAGAGTGATCAATAGAAGTAATTCACTTCGGAAGCATAGAATGTTCGCTTTTCATCACAATTGGAAACGTGCCCAAGATTGTCTGCGAATTAAAATGACGATATTAAAAATAATCAAACCCTACCTCTACTATTTAACAGATATGATGTAAATAAAAGAGGGGTCACTTTGTGAGGTCATAAAAAATTGTGGCTTATAAGAACGAGTAAAAATGTTTGATGCGTAATATAATCTCACACATACACCTATTGTGTAATGTATTCCATGTGATTAAAATATAAATAAAACACCTTTGAGAACAAACGTTGATTAAGACAGTTTTAGTCTCTCTCTCTCCTTCTCTCTGTATGTCTGTCTGTCTGTCTGTCTGTCTGTTTCTCTCTCTCTATATATATATATGTATAAATATAGTTGTGCGAATATATACATATATATGTATATATATATATATATATATATATATATATATATATATATATATATATATAACAACATTGTATTGATCTTACTAATCACTTTTTGCAAAACAAACACTTTTGGTAAATTAAGGTTCCGTTTCGTACACCAGAAGACCAATCAGCATTTGTATGTCAATATCGGAGATTTGTTCTATGGACTCATCAGAAAACTCCAAAAATATATAATTACTTTTATTTGCAATATAATTACGGTTGTTTCATAAAAATCTGTAATTATCTTTCAAGTAAGTTTAAATATAAGTATCTCATAAAAAAATTCACACAATGTGGTACATAGTTTTTATATATCCGTATTAGATAACACGATAGTAGCTTTCTTTAGCTAATTATATATGACAGGTTTACGATGGATGTGTATCCGATGTGAGTTGGTTGTTATTCAGACATTTGTTTTGTTGCATCGATATGTATTTTTTCTGCCTAAGAACTATTTTTGCTTTTTGATGAGTTCATAGAAGAAATATGCGATATTGAACTACTGATGTTAGTCTGTGTACGAAACATACCGTAATTGTATAATCATGTAAGAAAGATGAATACGATCTTGGACTTCGGAATGAAACAAAATGTTAATGATATATGGATCCTATACTCCCGCCAAGAGAGCTCAACAATCTCCATCTAAAGAACCCAGAAGAATCCTGAGAATCAACTCCCAGTACCACGTAACACATAAGAATATCCTAAGTACACACGCTCTGCTCACCCAACAACAACTCCGATGGCTTGACGATTACATGCGATTCGACAATTGAAGGATGCCCGAAAACATTATATTTTACAATCTCGCTAAAAACTCGAGATCAGAAGAAACGTTTCTACTACGCTGCACATATGTCTGCAAGCAAGATATAGGCAATTGGCATCGATTCAGCGGTCTGGGAGTACGAAGATGAAGGTCGCAGTCCCTCAAGAAGTGGTGTGAAAACATGCTGAAAGAAGCGCGAGGAGATACCGGCGATGGAGGAAATGAAGAACGCACAAAAGGCATAGAGCTGCAACAAAGCTACCAGAATTAAACCCCGCATACATCTGTGACAACTGTAACATGCGCATCTTCTGCAAATAATGTTAGTTCAAGTAACAACGCTTAGCTCGATACTCCAGTAAACTAAATGTTTTTTGTCCTGAAATTTCTGTGAGATATATTTTTTACGTCAAAAAAAATATATCTCACAGAATTTTTATATTTTTTGGAAATGTGAAAAAATAAAAATAATAAAATAAAACCATGGTTATTGGAATATAATATAAACTGACTTATATGTTGCTCTGTTATCAATAATTGACAATCATTGAGCTGAATCCTTTAAGGAGACTACAAAGTAAAAGGATCTGATGCTATATGCTGATACATATAGTGTCATTAACACTTATATATATATATATATATATATATATATATATATATATAATTCATTATTACATAGACACCCGATACTTCCCAAATACAATTATTTTTTTCAGTATTTCAAACTTTTAAAATAAATAATGTAAACCAATGCTGATTAAATAAGTGTGGGTTCCTTCTGACGAAAGGACATGTTTCTCTGCAAAATTAACGTATAAAAAAACTGTTTCCTAAACTATACTCTGTCCTTGTATTTGAATATTATTAACTTCATGAATACGTAACTTTACATTTGTTTCATTATCGTTTTTTAATTTAAATAATAATGATCAATTTCAAATATTGAGAATATGTTTATCGCATCAGTAATTAATATAACATTTATTTATTAATAATTGAAAAAAAAATCTATCTATTTATCTATCTATCTATCTATCTATCTATCTATCTATCTATCTATCTCTTCCTCTTTTTACCAGTTTAAGTAGATTTTAATAATCGAATATCTTTTGACGTTGAAATTGTGTTTTTGTAAGGTTTTTACTTTTGGTGCGGCTGAAGTAATGATGTTTATGAAAATATGAAAGAAGCAAAGTTATTTCATGAAAATTAGTTTTCATTTTGCTTCTAGCTTTCTATTTTTCCCATATATCCATAAACAGCTGCTAGAAAACCCGATTTATAACATCATTTGTTATGCAATACACACGGAATAATTATGATTGCTTCCATGAAACTGCTATATGTTTTAACTGAAAAAATCTTTTTTCATATATATATATATATATATATATTTCATATATATATATAAATATTTTATATTTGTCGCTCCTCGTAAAATAAGTAGAGCCCTCTTAATGGTAGTACAAACACAGCATGACGTCACTTGCTTTATAATGCATCATTCCTTCTTTAATAGTAGTAGAATGCCTGGATATCGTGCCGCTTTAAATGTGTTAAAATTATCATTGTTTATCGGCTATTCAAATATTGGGCGCGCGGTTTAAGACGTTGGATGCAAGTTGAAAAATACTTGTTATCCAGGGTTTCGAATCGTACGACCGGTAGTGAATAGTCATATCTCTATGCTGATGAGTCCTGATTGAAAAGGGACGAAACGTATACGTTTGTCGCTCCTCGTAAAATAAGTAGAGCCCTCTTAATAGTAGTACAAACACAGCATGACGTCACTTGCTTTATAATGCATCATTCCTTCTTTAATAGTAGTAGAATGCCTGGATATCGTGCCGCTTTAAATGTGTTAAAATTATCATTGTTTATCGGCTATTCAAATATTGGGCGCGCGGTTTAAGACGTTGGATGCAAGTTGAAAAATACTTGTTATCCAGGGTTTCGAATCGTACGACCGGTAGTGAATAGTCATATCTCTATGCTGATGAGTCCTGATTGAAAAGGGACGAAACGTATACGTACATAGATTATAAACAACAACAAATATTTTATATTTGTCGCTCCTCGTAAAATAAGTAGAGCCCTCTTAATGGTAGTACAAACACAGCATGACGTCACTTGCTTTATAATGCATCATTCCTTTTTTAATTGTAGTAGAATGCATGGATATCGTGCCGCTTTAAATGTGTTAAAATTACCATTGTTTATCGGCTATTCAAATATTGGGCGCGCGGTTTAAGACGTTGGATGCAAGTTGAAAAATACTTGTTATCCAGGGTTTCGAATCGTACGACCGGTAGTGAATAGTCATATCTCTATGCTGATGAGTCCTGATTGAAAAAGGGACGAAACGTATACGTACATAGATTATAAACAACAACAAATATTTTATATTTGTCGCTCCTCGTAAAATAAGTAGAGCCCTCTTAATAGTAGTACAAACACAGCATGACGTCACTTGCTTTATAATGCATCATTCCTTCTTTAATAGTAGTTGAATGCCTGGATATCGTGCCGCTTTAAATGTGTTAAAATTATCATTGTTTATCGGCTATTCAAATATTGGGCGCGCGGTTTAAGACGTTGGATGCAAGTTGAAAAATACTTGTTATCCAGGGTTTCGAATCGTACGACCGGTAGTGAATAGTCATATCTCTATGCTGATGAGTCCTGATTGAAAAGGGACGAAACGTATACGTACATAGATTATAAACAACAACAAATATTTTATATTTGTCGCTCCTCGTAAAATAAGTAGAGCCCTCTTAATAGTAGTACAAACACAGCATGACGTCACTTGCTTTATAATGCATCATTCCTTCTTTAATAGTAGTAGAATGCCTGGATATCGTGCCGCTTTAAATGTGTTAAAATTATCATTGTTTATCGGCTATTCAAATATTGGGCGCGCGGTTTAAGACGTTGGATGCAAGTTGAAAGATACTTGTTATCCAGGGTTTCGAATCGTACGACCGGTAGTGAATAGTCATATCTCTATGCTGATGAGTCCTGATTGAAAAGGGACGAAACGTATATGTTTGTCGCTCCTCGTAAAATAAGTAGAGCCCTCTTAATAGTAGTACAAACACAGCATAACGTCACTTGCTTTATAATGCATCATTCCTTCTTTAATAGTAGTAGAATGCCTGGATATCGTGCCGCTTTAAATGTGTTAAAATTATCATTGTTTATCGGCTATTCAAATATTGGGCGCGCGGTTTAAGACGTTGGATGCAAGTTGAAAAATACTTGTTATCCAGGGTTTCGAATCGTACGACCGGTAGTGAATAGTCATATCTCTATGCTGATGAGTCCTGATTGAAAAGGGACGAAACGTATACGTACATAGATTATAAACAACAACAAATATTTTATATTTGTCGCTCCTCGTAAAATAAGTAGAGCCCTCTTAATGGTAGTACAAACACAGCATGACGTCACTTGCTTTATAATGCATCATTCCTTTTTTAATTGTAGTAGAATGCATGGATATCGTGCCGCTTTAAATGTGTTAAAATTACCATTGTTTATCGGCTATTCAAATATTGGGCGCGCGGTTTAAGACGTTGGATGCAAGTTGAAAAATACTTGTTATCCAGGGTTTCGAATCGTACGACCGGTAGTGAATAGTCATATCTCTATGCTGATGAGTCCTGATTGAAAAAGGGACGAAACGTATACGTACATAGATTATAAACAACAACAAATATTTTATATTTGTCGCTCCTCGTAAAATAAGTAGAGCCCTCTTAATAGTAGTACAAACACAGCATGACGTCACTTGCTTTATAATGCATCATTCCTTCTTTAATAGTAGTTGAATGCCTGGATATCGTGCCGCTTTAAATGTGTTAAAATTATCATTGTTTATCGGCTATTCAAATATTGGGCGCGCGGTTTAAGACGTTGGATGCAAGTTGAAAAATACTTGTTATCCAGGG
Source organism: Sepiola atlantica (assembly GCA_963556195.1). NCBI lineage: Eukaryota > Metazoa > Mollusca > Cephalopoda > Sepiida > Sepiolidae > Sepiola > Sepiola atlantica. The sequence goes on along the minus strand of OY744517.1, from coordinate 15,506,149 downwards.
TTTCGAATCGTACGACCGGTAGTGAATAGTCATATCTCTATGCTGATGAGTCCTGATTGAAAAAGGGACGAAACGTATACGTACATAGATTATAAACAACAACAAATATTTTATATTTGTCGCTCCTCGTAAAATAAGTAGAGCCCTCTTAATAGTAGTACAAACACAGCATGACGTCACTTGCTTTATAATGCATCATTCCTTCTTTAATAGTAGTTGAATGCCTGGATATCGTGCCGCTTTAAATGTGTTAAAATTATCATTGTTTATCGGCTATTCAAATATTGGGCGCGCGGTTTAAGACGTTGGATGCAAGTTGAAAAATACTTGTTATCCAGGGTTTCGAATCGTACGACCGGTAGTGAATAGTCATATCTCTATGCTGATGAGTCCTGATTGAAAAGGGACGAAACGTATACGTACATAGATTATAAACAACAACAAATATTTTATATTTGTCGCTCCTCGTAAAATAAGTAGAGCCCTCTTAATAGTAGTACAAACACAGCATGACGTCACTTGCTTTATAATGCATCATTCCTTCTTTAATAGTAGTAGAATGCCTGGATATCGTGCCGCTTTAAATGTGTTAAAATTATCATTGTTTATCGGCTATTCAAATATTGGGCGCGCGGTTTAAGACGTTGGATGCAAGTTGAAAGATACTTGTTATCCAGGGTTTCGAATCGTACGACCGGTAGTGAATAGTCATATCTCTATGCTGATGAGTCCTGATTGAAAAGGGACGAAACGTATATGTTTGTCGCTCCTCGTAAAATAAGTAGAGCCCTCTTAATAGTAGTACAAACACAGCATAACGTCACTTGCTTTATAATGCATCATTCCTTCTTTAATAGTAGTAGAATGCCTGGATATCGTGCCGCTTTAAATGTGTTAAAATTATCATTGTTTATCGGCTATTCAAATATTGGGCGCGCGGTTTAAGACGTTGGATGCAAGTTGAAAAATACTTGTTATCCAGGGTTTCGAATCGTACGACCGGTAGTGAATAGTCATATCTCTATGCTGATGAGTCCTGATTGAAAAGGGACGAAACGTATACGTACATAGATTATAAACAACAACAAATATTTTATATATATATATATATAAATATATAATTCATTATAAAATGTTGTTTTTATATACATACATTTTCGTTTCATTCTAACGGGAATCATCTATGAAGAGCAAAACTATTAACACCGCTCGCCTTGTTAGAACCCGCTGAACGCAAGTTATGTTTCAAACTAAAATTCACACGTCTTTGCCCACACGGCCGTTCTTCAATAAGTTGATAAATCAGCTAGGGATTAATTCTACTTAAAGCAGCTGACGTTGCATTAAAGTCACAGTGACAGCTGCGCAATACAACTCGCTAAAAGTGCCCAGCTTATATTTGGAAGCAACATATAATTAATTATAAATATTTGTTTTTATCTACATACAAATACGTTGCATCCTTACGGAAATCGTCAGAGCAAACTACAATATACATCAAATATATGTATATATATATATATATATATATATATATATATATATATATATATATATTTAATTAGTTATTTATTTATACAACCCTAGTTCGTTTTTAACACTTCTAAACAATTATTAGTTTTAAGGTAATTGTATCAATATACTAGCAGTATCTGTACCCAGGCGTTGTCCGGAAGAAGTATTATTTAACTTTTGTAAACAACCTACAGGACTTTTTACTTAATCTTGCCTCGGTAGTTAATCATGCTGAAATAAGTACGTTATTAGTTAAAAACAAACTTTTTACAATCGAATGCGGGGGCTTTGTTAACTATTATGTTCTATTATGTACGTTAACGTAACAATTACATGAACAGAATATACCCTAGAAACAGAATGTAACTTGAACATCTTATCGAAAAATAGAATGATGCAGGTCCGTAAACTGCATAAGTTCCCTGTTTTGTCCTCGATCATCGATTGCGGAAATTGTAATTTTTGTCGCAATCCGAAGTTCTCGTGTTTGTGGGTTTATGTATTTTGGCCAAACCATGCTATTCGTAAATTCAGTCAATTTTTAAAATACATAATATGACATTGACAGGTATGAATGGGTAGGCAAATAAAATCGACAGATAGACAAATAGACAGATATATATATCGATTTATTGATAGATAGATAGATAGATAAATAGATAGATACATGTACACAACTAGAAATATAGACATATATACATAAATTCCGGTGTATAGATAGATTGATAGATACATGTAGACTTACAAATACCGGCAGTCATACATAGACGTAAACAGATAGATAGATATCCATATATATATATATATATATATATATATATATATATATATATATATATATATATATATATATATATATATATATATATATATATATAGCTAGATCAACGCACTTATGCATCTAGACAGATATACGAAGACTTAGGTAGATAGATCTGTAGATCGGTTGATTAATAAAAATATGTTAATCTTTAGAAATATAGAGAAATATACATATAATTAAATGTATAGATAGATAGATAGACAGATAGATATATAGCTAGATAGATTAATACACATGTATAGATGTACACGCTAAGAAATATAGACATATATACATAGACTAATATATATGTATATATATATATATTTATATATATATATATATATATATATATATATATATATATATATATATATATATATATATATATATAGGTTAATAGCTATATGTCCCCATGCGCAAATTCTTTAGCAAACCCCATTAATCTTAATTGTTCATCTCGCATGTGCAGCTGCTATTGCTCAGAAGCAGAAGGCATTCTGAAAATTAGGTCACCATAAGTAAACTGCGAATAAACAGAAATTAATAGAGTAAATAAATAAGTGTAGAGTAGGGATAGGTGAGAAAGCTGAAAAATCTACAATAGTGTGGTGAACAAGGGACAATCAACAATTCCTCCGCTATAAAACCACAATGATTTTGGCACGGACACTGATACAACTGAACTATTTCCCCAGCGGCTCGTCTCAAATTCCACGTTGGCCACAGCAAATAAACCCACATTAATTTTTTAGTGCGGACCAAAGTCTTACTTGAACACCTAGTAATCACCCCATCTCAAGTTAGAGACATACTAAGAAATCTTGACACATCCAAAGCGTGTGTCTCTGATCTTGTACCAGTAATAGTAATACATTTTGTTGCATCGATATGAATTTGTTTCTGCTTAAGAACTATTGTTGCTTTTTGATGAGTTCATAGAAGAAATATGCGATATTGAAATACTGATGTTAGTCTTCTGGTGTACGAAACATACCGTAATTGTATAAACATGTAATAAACATGAATACGATCTTGGACTTCGGAATGAAACAAAATGTTAATGATATATGGATCCTATACTCCCGCCAAGAGAGCTCAACAATCTCTATCTAAAGAACCCAGAAGAATCCTCAGAATCAACTCCCAGTACCACGTAACACATAAGAATATCCTAAGCACATACGCTCTGCTCACCCAACGACAAATCCGATGGCTTGACGATGACATGCGATTCGACAATTGAAAGATGCCCGAAAGCATTATATTTTACAATCTCGCTAAAAAGTCGAGATCAGAAGAAACGTTTCTACTACGCTACAAATATGTCTGCAAGCAAGATATAGGCAGGTGGCATCGATTCAGCGGTCTGGGAGTACGAAGATGAAGGTCGCAGTCCCTCAAGAAGTGGTGTGAAAACATGCTCAAAGAAGCGCGAGTAGATATCGGCGATGGAGGAAATGGAGAGCGCACAAAAGGCATAGAGCTGCAACAAAGCTACCAGAATTAAACGCCGCATACATCTGTGACAACTGTAACATGCGCATCTTCTCCAAATAATGTTAGTTCAAGTAACAACGCTTAGCTCGATACTCCAGTAAACTAAATGTTTTTTGTCCTGAAATTTATGTGAGATATATTTTTTACGTAAAAAAAAATATATCTCACAGAATTTTAATATTTTTTGGAAATGTGAAAAAATAAAAATAATAAAATAAAACCATGTTTATTGGAATATAATATAAACTGACTAATATGTTGCTCTGTTATCAATAATTGACAAGCATTGAGCTGAATCTTTTAAGGAAACTACAAAGCAAAAGGATCTGATGCTATATGCTGATACATATAGTGTCATTAACACTTATATATATATATATATATATATATATATATATATATATATATATATATATACATAAATATACATATATATATGTATATATATATAATTCATTATTATATAGACACCCGATTCTTCCCAAATACAATTATTTTTTTCAGTATTTCAAACTTTTAAAATAAATAATGTAAACCAATGCTGATTAAATAAGTGTGGGTTCCTTCTGACAAAAGGACATGTTTCTCTGCAAAATTAACGTATAAAAAAACTGTTTCCTAAACTATACTCTGTCCTTGTATTTGAATATTATTAACTTCATGAATACGTAACTTTACATTTGTTTCATTATCATTTTTTAATTTAAATAATAATGATCAATTTCAAATATTGAGAATATGTTTATCGTATCAGTAATTAATATAACATTTACTTATTTATAATTGAAAAAAAAATATCTATTTATCCATCCATCTATCTATCTATCTATCTATCTCTCTATCTATCTATCTATCTATCTATCTCTTCCTCTTTTTACCAGTTTAAGTAGATTTTAATAATCGAATATCTTTTGACGTTGGAATTGTGTTATTGTAAGGTTTTTACTTTTGGTGCGGCTGAAGTAATGATGTTTATGAAAATATGAAAGAAGCAAAGTTATTTCATGAAAATTAGTTTTCATTTTGCTTCTAGCTTTCTATTTTTCCTATATATCCATAAACAGCTGCTAGAAAACCCGATATATAACATTATTTGTTATGCAATACACACGGAATAATTATGATTACTTCCATGAAACTGCTATATGTTTTAACTGAAAAAATCTTTTTTCATATATATATATATATATACATATATATAATTCATTATAAAATGTTGTTTTTATATACATACATATACGTTTCATTCTAACGGGAATCATCTATGAAGAGCAACACTATTAACACCGCTCGCCATGTTAGAACCCGCGGAACGCAAGTTATGTTTCAAACTAAAATTCGAACGTCTTTGCCCACACGGCCGTTCTTCAATAAGTTGATAAATCAGCTAGGGATTAATTCTACTTAAAGCAGCTGACATTGCATTAAAGTCACAGTGACAGCTGCGCAATACAACTCGCTAAAGAGCCCAGCTTATATTTGGAGGCAACATATAATTAATTATAAATATTTGTTTTTATCTACATACAAACACGTTTCATCCTTACGGAAATCGTCAGAACACACTACAATATACATCAAATATATGTATATATATATATATATATATATATATATATATATATATAATTAGTTATTTATTTATACAACCCTAGTTAGTTTTTAACACTTCTAAACAATTATTAGTTTTTAGGTAATTGTATCAATATACTAGCAGGATCTGTGCCCAGGCGTTGTCCGGAAGAAGTATTATTTAACTTTTGTAAACAACCTACAGGACATTGTACTTAATCTTGCCTCGGTAGTTAATCATGCTGAAATAAGTACGCTATTAGTTAAAAACACACTTTTTACAATCGAATGCAGGGGCTTTGTTAACTGTTATGTTTTATTATGTACGTTAACGTAACAATTACATGAACAGAATATACCCTAGAAACAGAATGTAACTTGAACATCTTATCGAAAAATAGAATGATGCAGGTCCGTAAACTGCATTAGTTCCCTGTTTTGTCCTCGATCATCGATTGCGGAAATTGTAATTTTTGTCGCAATCCGAAGTGCTCGTGTTTGTGCGTTTATGTATTTTGGCCAAACCATGCTGTTCGTAAATTCAGTCAATTTTTTAAATACATAATATGACATTGACAGGTATGAATGGGTAGGTAAATAAGATAGACAGATAGACAGATATATATATATATATATCGATTTATTGATAGATAGATAGATAGATAAATAGATAGATACATGTACAAAACTAGAAATATAGACATATATACATAAATTCCAGTGTATAGATAGATTGATAGATACATGTAGACTTAGAAATACCGGCAGTCATACATAGACGTAAACAGATAGATAGATATCCATATATATATATATATATATATATATATATATATATATATATATATATATATATATATATATATATATATAGCTAGATCAACGCACTTATGTATCTAGACAGATATACGGAGACTTAGGTAGATAGATCTGTAGATCGGTTTATTGATAAGAATGTGATAATTTTTAGAAATATAGACATATATATATAATTAAATGTATAGATAGATAGGTAGATAGATAGATATATAGCTAGATAGATAGATACACATTTATAGATGTACAGGCTTAGAAATATAGACATATATACAGAGACTAATATATATATATATATATATATATATATATATATATATATATACATATAGGTAAATAGCTATATGTCCCCATGCGCAAATTCTTTAGCAAACCCCATTAATCTCAATAGTTCACCTCGCATGTGCAGCTGCTATTGCTCAGAAGCAGAAAGCATTCTGAAAATTCGTCCACCATAAGTAAACTGCGAATAAACAGAAATTAATAGAGTAAATAGATAAGTGTAGAGTAGGGATAGGTGAGAAAGCTGGAAAATCTACAATAGTGTGGTGAACAAGGGACAATCAACAATTCCTCCGCTATAAAACCACAATGATTTTGGCACGGACACTGATACAACTGAACTATTTCCCCAGTGGCTCGTCTCAAATTCCACGTTGGATACAGCAAACAAACCCACATTAATTTTTTAGTGCGGACCAAAGTCTTACTTGAACACCTAGTAATCACCCCATCTCAAGTTAGAGACATACTAAGACATCTTGACACATCCAAAGCGTGTGGCTCTGATCTTGTACCAGTAATAGTTATAAAGAAATGCTCTGCTGCACTTGTAATAGCACTTTCCAAATTCTACAACAAATGCCTTGTTTAATCTTCTTAACCTGATAGCTTGAAAAGTATGTCTGTGGTACCAGTCTTCA
>OY744517.1:15434021-15494021 GCA_963556195.1 Sepiola atlantica | reverse complement strand
TAAACACTAATACAAAAAAGAGAGGACCAAAAGGAAAGATGAGCCAACGATATTACCGCGAACTGATCTCTGATATTGATCGCAATTGCTTTGGCTTCTCTTAAGAATAACTAAAAACATTTCAGAGTTAGAGGACAGAAGAAACACACACGAGAAATTTATTCATGCAAATTGCAATTTTATCACCTCCTAAAACAATAATGAAACAGTTAGATGGATTCGACTTCAATTTCTAGTGGTTGTGACTGAATAATGTAAAAAAAGTAGTAGAGAACCTCCCACTGAAAATCTAAAGAGACAGAGAAGTGAATCTGTGCAGATTATCACTGCAGTTTTATTTGTTAAAGGATACTTGTGAAAGAAAAAAAACATCCCTGGGAAATGTAGCCGGAGATAAGACGTAGAATTACGTTAAAGCTAACATGAAGAAAGACAGAGACACACAAAGACAATGTATACATGACTGACGTAAGACGGTAACCATGTCGCCAGCAAGCTAGTTGAAGAGTGGGAGTAAGGAGAGAGAGAGAGAGAGAGAGAGAGAGAGAGAGAGAGAGAAAGAGAGAGTGAGAGGGAGTAATATAGACGAAAAACTAAAACAATAGGATTCGGCATTTAGTAGGGAGAACTCATTAGCAATTTAGAAGTGTGTATCTTATTGTGCTTGAGACCAATTCAAGCAGCTATATGTTAAATTGAATCTCTCTCTCTCTCTCTCTATATATATATATATATATACCTAGAGACATCGATGTTTCATGCTAACGCAATCTTCAGTCTAGGAACTAATTCTCAACGGTCGGTGGGCGCGAACCCCGAACACAAATCGCCACTGATTCGTAGTCGGAGATCTTACCCGCAGGCCATTGCAAACCAGTTAGTAAATAGAGAGGAATTTTAACTGTAAATAGCGGAATTCGGCTACTACTATTCACCAAATATATATGTATTAGGTGAGAGAGGACGAGGGAGAGAGAAAGATAGGGAACTGGAGTACAAGTGAGAAAAGAAATGATAACGATATGGGTATAATAGAAAAATGTATTCATAGGATACCTCGTTTTCTTTATATATATTGATTTTTAAATTATAGTATACGTAAAACCGGTCAACATATCTTACGATTGACAAACATAAAAAATCGATCAGATTCTCTCTCACAGCAACGTTTGCTGTGATACTTCGCAAAAATATAAGTGGAATCGACTGGGATATTTCGGTAGCCTTGGGCACCAATTGTGTACCCTATTTAGTTTAACTTATATCATGTTGGAAGGAAATATATTACAATAGTGTGTATTGAGTCTAGAAAATATATATATGTATATAAGAATTTGAGGTACTTTGCCTGAACATTGGATTTTAATAAAATTTGATTCGCACCTTATTTTATTGCTTCATTTTATATTATGCTATATATATATATATATATATATATATATATATATATATATATATATATATATACACACACACACACACATATATATATATATACATATATATATATATATACACACACACACATATATATATATATATACATATATATATATATATATACACACACACACACACACACACATATATATATATATATATATATATATATATATATATATATATATATATATATATACAAACAGAGTGTAGTAAATGAAAAGAAGAATACATAAAGACAATATTATTTTACATTGAAGTTTGATACTTTCATTGAACAACAGTTAATTATGTTGTTTTCCGAGCGCTACAGAAACCCTTTCACAACGGCGTGATTTTCTTTTCTCTATAATTCGGTTTCTCTCCTAATTACTATGTCACATTCAATTCCTGAAATGCAGGATGCTGAATGTAGAAAAAAAGTTTCTTTCAATCATTATATTGATGCAAGACGGATAATCCTCTTCATATTACAAATGGAGTACATCCGTTTTTTGGAAGGATCATTCGGAAAATGTGTGATATCCGAGGATGCAAGGACATTTTTCCGCCTCGCTTCTCATAGCTTTCACCGGTGGGCATAGAGTTCGAGCGCACATTGAAGGCCAGCATTCAGTTATACTTGAAGTGCTTCAACGTAGCATTAAAGAATAGTGTACAAGTTTCAGGCGTGCGGAACTAAACTACGATGTGGCTTCATTTTCGTGTCGTCTTGATTTAATGCTGAGTATAAAAGAAAAGTACTTTGAGAATATGATCTAATCTTTGTTTAATACACGTTCTTGATTGATATCCTTATATTTCTCCAACATATTAAAGTAAAATAGCAGCAAAGCATTAAAAGTCATTTACTCCGTGTTCTAAATCTTTGCTAGATGGTTTCTGTTAATCCTATTTGTTTATACATTCGGTTATGATTCCTAGAACGTTATTCGTCGATTACTTAAGTATGCACTTTTCAAATAAATAACATGTAATTAAATTGATTTCGGTTCCACTTCTTTTTTCTAACTTTTTTTCTTTTTCTTTTGTGCATTTAAATTTATTTCATCGTAAAGTTTGAAAACTGTCTCCATCGTATTTTCATTTCATAGCAGTTATCCCGATCCGGTGCTGCCCGGGAATATTTACATTTTTATGTTTGTTTTAGTCTGCCTGATTAAAAATACCATTATTAATTAAAATCAATTAGGACGTGTTACACAAAGATATAAGTTAAATCGCATAAGTAAATACAAACATTATTCTTTTAGACACTCAATGTTATAATTAACTAGAATAATACCTATACAACTATCTTTGTTTGTGTTATGGTGCCGTACCTACCTACAAAGAACTAATGGACTCGTCCACCTTATAAATACGGGAAGCACGTGACACTTGTTCTCTTCTTCCCAGGCAAACCGGCAATGGCGGTTGAGAGCACATCTCCTTGTAATATCTTTGTTTCTATTATATAATATATACCTTTGTTCATTTAAACCATGTGTTCCTGTGTCATTCATTCAGCCTTACCCAGGTCCACAACAAATTGTCTTCGCCGTAGATATATAATTCTCTGTGAAATCTTATCATCGTGGCTCGGCGCAACAGGAACCTGGAGTACGATACTCACACACTTGTTTCGAGCAGCTGTTGATCCTTCTATGAGGCCACGTTGAGTTTCGATCCTCAAACCTTAGAGTCTTCTCCATGTCTGAGCTTGTAATACACAGCCTTATTAGCCGTCAATCTTTAATTCTATTCAGAAAATTAAGCATCTAGACTTCAGGAACAGGAACGCAACATCTGAAAATTTTACACTTGCTAGCAAAAAAGTTAATGCGGCATTTTAAATAAAAATATTATTTATTTTCATTACTGCATTTAGAAACACACAACACTCGAATCATCGGGCAAAGGACGTTTTAAAAAAACAAATGTTTTAATAGCGGTACTTTCAACCCAGTGTCAATCAGTCCCTCAATCGATCTAACATAAATCCTACTTATACCACCCATTTCGGAGTCCCTGTTGATGTGTGTGTATATTTGGGCTCCTATATTTTGGGAGTTTCGTTTTTCGTTTTGTTTATCTTTCATTGAGCCGTTTCGCATCGTTTCACCCATCACCCTGACACATATTTCCCCTGGGTTCATATTTCCTCATGGACGTTTATTATCGGACTGGACCTGGTTACATATTATTGTTAAAGGTTTCTAATCAAGCCGATGGTATAGAGTTGGTTTTGAGGGAAACCGGTTCTCTTTATTTTTTTCATGTCATTTACTGTGCTATTTACTACGTCCCCAGTTATCATGCGTTTAGTGTAGCAAACATATCCTCGCTGCGTTCTCTTTGCTTTTACTGAAATGTACTCACATAACTGTTGTGGGTACCTTTTTCAGGTTGACACAAAAAGACACTTACTGTACCTCGGCACCAGTTGTTGTGGGGTGTAAGTAACAGAATTTCACGTCGCCAGTTGCTGTTCGTCTGTAAAGGGGCTGGAAGAAGAACACAGACTCAGTGTTTAGAAAAAAAAAACATGTATACCGAAAAAAAGCATAATACAATAGAGAAAAAGAGTTGTTGTACGACAGTCTTGCCTGTCAGTATATACTGTTGTGGTTTCAACACTAAGAAGCAGGTGCTATCAGTATTTATGGTGAGTGGAAGAGTTTAAGTAGTCGGTATTGGTAAGATACTATAACACCCCTCCCTCCCAAGCCACACGCCCTCAGGAGCCATAGTATCGTTTCCTTTTATGAGTGACGCTATTCTGAGGCGGCTTCATGTAGCTGTTTATCAAAGGTCTCGTATTTGGTAAGCATACCGTATTCCTCGGAGGGTCTGTCGGTGTGTTCTAGTTGTCGCTTTCAAATTTAATTACGGTGTCTCTTATGAGGGAACTGAGAGCTTCTATCAAATTCAGATTTTATATACTCCAGCTTTTTAATTCTAGACTTCTGATTTTGAAGTAAATATTTAAACTTAGAACACACATGTTCTTTGCTTTAACATTCAACTTAAATACAATCCATTTTATATTTCATTGTCTGTATCTCTTTTAAGACATATTTTAGTTGCAACTTTAGCGATTCTAATCTTGAGCCATGAGTTCACCTTTTATACTTTCAACTTGTTATCCAAAGAATTTGACTTATTTTTTTCCAGTTTAGTGTTAGCTATTTGCAGCGAGAATTTGCTGTCCTTATGTGCTTATGTTTCTTACCAGAACTTGTTTTGAGTACACTACACACGATTTTTAATGGTTGACACTCATAATTGATGGTTTTCTTACTAGGCCGTCAGATTTTTCATTTTCTGGCGAATAGTTTAGAACAAACACATAGTTACAATTGTTGGCATTTTTTAATACGAACATCTTTACTTTTTAGTAGTTCTGTATAAAGTAATATCGGTAATTATGTTACCCGCGAATTGAATATTTTCAACAGTCACCGTTCTGCCTATTCTTTTGTTTATCAGCATGATCGATTTACTCAAACTTCTGCATATATTTATGTTTATAATCGACACGTGTGAACCTTAATCTAATTGTAATTTATCATTTTTATTCATGATTTTTACCTGCATATATTTTCTTCTAACTTTGCTGCCATCTGTGTTTGTTTTTGTGGATTTAACCCGAGTTTTAGGTTCTCTATCTTTTCTGAAATGGGAACCCTTGTGTCTGACGTTATTATTAGTTAGACTAGTGAGACCGGTTTTAAAACGGTATTAGAAACTTGTTACCCAATGAAGGTATCCACAACGGAATCAGAGACTAGGCGATAATTTATCCTGTTTTTTTTATTGGGCTGGCTTGTTTTAGTAGGAGCGTGGAAATGATTCCTCTTTTCGTTTGGGAATATTTTTGAAAGAGTGTAAACATATGTTTTTTTTCGTACCTATCTTATGTGCGCTATGCCCGACTTTTCAATGTTTATATAATCTTGTTTAACGCTTATAAATCTCTGGCAATCTTAGCCTGATTTCTGTAATGTTTGATTTCGTCTACTTGTTAACTTATTAAAAACACTACGTCTGATGTTTGCCTTTTTCTTGATACAAGTCATTACACATTGTAAGTTTTCCGCGCTGAGTTCAGCTAATTTAAGGTATCTACAGTGGTTACTAACGATTGCTGCGAACGTTGCGTGATGCTCGCTATCTTTTTGTGCTAGATTCAAACACTTGCATTGTTTGTAGAACAGAAAAGTCTTCAGATAAATCAGTATGTGAAAAGATTAAAGACTTCAGAAAAGTCGTTCGTTTTTTAGTACGTATTCCACGTAACTGTAGGATTTTCGGTCAGCATTTTAGTCAACAGACAAAAAATGAGGTTTTTATTTTTTCTATCAGCGGCACGGTTTCTCTCCTTCGGAGAAAAACAAAACAAATATCATGTACTTTCTTTCTTGTTAAAAATTAACACAGTGTCGGAATAGCAAGAAAAAAAGAACTTTGATAGAAAATAAGTCGATCTTTTACGTGATTATTTAGGTCCGCCGTTAATACCCGTTTCTAGAACAAAGACTTTGTCGAATGTATTTGCCGTGGATTTCTCCACGTTTGTCTTTTTTAATGTTCTAAAAAGAACTTAATATACTTTGTCTCCAGTTGTGGCGTTCATTTTCATATTCTCAAAAATCCCTTGCTGTACCTCGTCGGCAGTTGTTGTGGGGCCCTTTTAAAGGTTCTGAAGAACATCTTTACTGTACCTTGTCGCCAGTTGTTGTAGGGGTCTAGGTTCGAAATGCCACGTAGTCAATTGTTGTGTGCGTGTAAAGGGGCCGGAACGAAAACACGAACTAGAAATTAAGAGAACACATGTATATTGAAAAAAACATAATACAACGAAGAAAAAGAGTGGGTATAAGCCAGTCTTGACTGTCAGTATAGACTAATGTGTTTTCAAGACTGAGAAGCAGTAGAATTAAATTATAAACCGACCTGTATACTTTTACCGTGCTGAAACTGTTTATACTTTTATTTATTTCATGTTTTTAAAGCTTTCTTTCTAACACACGAGAAATAAATGATCGCTTGTTTCTTCACTGTTAGAGGCTTCATTCCTGAAAAAATTGTAAAAATACTATGACTACCACTAACCAAATCGGAGTTAGGGTTAGTGGCAAGATTAATTAGTTTTTTACAACTGTTTACGAATTACCCTCTCTACACTGTCTCCTGTGTGTAAAACTGTTTTGAACGTAATAATATTTTGAACTGAAAAAAACAAACAGTTTCAGCAAGTTAAAGTAGACAAGTCGGAAGATAATTACATTCTACTGCGTTTTGTATGAGTCATTTGTTTTTGTTTTTGTCGTTGTTTTTACAATTTCTGGAGTGTTAACAATTTACACATTTACTAAATGAATCAATACTCATTTTAACGTAGAGGGGGGATGAGCCTCTATTTTTAACTATACAGGCGTGAACTTTTTCCTCTCACAAAACATATATAAATTTATAAACATGTTATTTGCTTCAAAACAGCATAACAGATTACAAACATGTATTTACTTTAAAATATCGAAGTGTTTTTGCTCTATTTAAAACTAGCGGCGAGAGAACTCCCTCCCCCCGAGAAAACAATTAGTAAAATCGATTTTCTTTTCTTCAAAAACAAAAAAGTGAATACTTATTTTTAAATATTCTAGAGGGAATGCTGGGAGTTTGCTGCCTGTATTTAAAATACACCGTAATGGTAGACCGCCACTTACCCACCCCTCTTGAATGTACATAATTTTCCATTACCGAATTGGTTGTGACACATTTTACTATTTATACCCTATGCAACGTTTACATTTTCCAGTGCCATTTTTACCGAGCATCATGAATATATATGTGTATATATATATATATATATATATATATATATATATATATATATATATATATATATATATATATATATATATATAATGTAAGAAAAAAAAACAAAGTAAACGTGGTCCTTCCACGATACAAGGGGGTGGGGATCCAGCAGGGGTGTAATTTTACTATTTATACCCTATGCAACGTTTACATTTTCCAATGCTTTTTTTACCGAGCATCATGAATATATATATATATATATATATATATATACATATATATATATATATATATATATATATATATATATATATATATATATATATATATATATATATATATGTATATGTATATATATATATATATATATATATATATATACATATATATATATATATTGTAAGAAAAACAACAACAAAGTAAACGTGGTCCTTCCACGATACAAGTGGGTGGGGATCCAGCAGGAGCGTAATCAGTGCTTTGTTAGTCTGGGGTTGAAACAGAGAGTATCCACCTGGCTTACTATCTATGTTGTCAAAGCGTTGCGAATTTAGTGGGATTTTTAGTGCACCCACAATTCTAAATCCGTATTTTTATCCAGAGTGTGTCTCTGCTATACAGAGACGTTTTTTAGTTGGTCGAATAGGCTTCAGCAACCGTCGTCGAATCTGTTTTTTTCGTTGGTCGAATAGACGTCAGCAACCGATGTCGAAAAAATACTCAAAAAAAAAAGTGTCGAATCATGTTTCTTAAATAATGAAAAGTTCCCTACACAGACGTGCGCAGAACGTAATGTTTTCGAGCATTAGACTATATCAAAGTGGGGAAAGTTGAGTCATAAGCCAGGCCGAACACCCCCAACCAACCTGCCACTCACTGCTGTCAAATGCATCGCCACCGAAAGGACTAGTAAGATAGATTTTTCTCACAATATATATATATATATATATATATATATATATATATATATATATATATATATATATATATATATATATCAGCAGCAAGTCATTTATTATACATGTGTCATTGAAGACAACGGAGTTTTCTTTCTTTGCTATCTTTCTGGTCAATTTTTCAACACGGCGAGCGATTTCATATAAATAGACATAAAGGCTTAATAACGATGATTTACAGGGTGGATTCATTAAGGTTTACGCGGCGTCAACCGTGACCCAGACAGCCGTAAACAACGTAGACTGCAGACAAATACTTTAAATTTAAAAAATATAACAATATAGTTATTGTAATTTTTGTTACACTCATGAGATTTGCGCAAGTAATAGTTTGTATCTACTATTAAGAAAAATCAAACGTACTGATACATGTAAGTCTAATGAATAAAACAGTGCCAAAATGTATCATATATCCTTTGCTTTTGATGTATAACTGTAATATTTATAATTAAATAATTCAATACTATTTTAACCTGGTGATTCTGGTAGCTTTTACAGGGATTCGGCTTGAGAGAGGGGTATATCCTATACATTCTGATTATAATAATGTAAACAGTAACTCGTGAATGAAAAAATATCAAAATGTAAATAAAGAAAACGCTTGGAAATAATATCGTTACTTTGATTCAGAAGACCAACAAATTGGCACTGATTATGATGATGTACTTATTTATGCAGATTTTGTTTATTAGCCTACAAAATACTTATATTTATTAATTTATTTATTTATTACAGAATTATAAACAGTCAGACATATAACCTTACTGAATAGATATGAACATTTTTTCGATTACTTTATTTGATATTTATGAATTAGTTGATTTACCCAGAGAAAAATCGATTCCTTTAGGTTTGAATTCTATCTAATAATTATCTTTATCTGTCAATCATCGATTTTTTTAAAATTGATTATTTGTGGTCGGCATTATTCACACTTTATATTATAATAGGGTGGTTGATAAAACTGTACGTATAAAACAAAACATTATTGTCTACAAAACTAATGGGTAGTACTGAATAAAATTTGATTTGAATCATCTTTAATAATCCCGAGATGTCAGTCGTGGTGAGAATGTTAATCCAAAACCGAACTACATAATTTAATATAGGGACCACTGGGGATAGCCAACATGCAAGATGAGATTAAAATAAAACTACTAACACTACAACTACTACGACTATTACAGCTACTATTACTGCTAATATTAATAATACCATTAATGCTAATAATATTGTATACTTCTAATAATAATGCATCCCAAATACAGATACACTAATAATCGCGCTTACTTGGATATTAGATTTTTCGCACATGGTGGATAATACTAAAGAGGCTAGACATCGTAATAAATAAAACAGCACTAGCATCCCCGTGACATTACTATAATATATAAATAACGTAAATAAAAAAGAAATGGACAATTCTGAAGTAATTTTAAAAGTAGTAAAACTAGCATGAAAATTATGACTTCAATAAAGAAGTAAAAGGACACTTGAAAATTACAAAAAATTGTCTCACTGATGAAATAGACTTAGATGCTGAAAGCAATGAATCACAGAATTCCCCAGTTGTTATTGGACAACACAGGTTAGGCGTTCCAATAAAATATAATGTTCTCATCACCCGTATAAATAATCTCTACGCTAGCTTCAAATACAAAAATACGGGTTTTGATGAAGAAATTGCACAACATATACCCATCACACTTCTGGTGAGGGAAATCGCTTCATCATAAGTAAAGCTGATTTACATAACATATTACTTCTAGCATTACAAGTACCCCTTCTAATGCCATTCTATTAACAATCATATTACTACTAATATTGATAATTATTATAACGAAAACTACTTTTTTCTTTTTTCTTTCTGTATGAATAAGAATGCTAATTTTTTAATTGTTTCACTTTGTTGTTTGTATCAGTTTCTTGACAATCAGGTACTAACAGGATAGACCACGTGAATGTTGCAACACTGAAAGCTGTGCTATGAATCTGACAGTATTTCCAGACGAAATGTTGAGGTCTCAACGGGTATCCACTGATGCTCATACACTTTATAATACTTATTAAATGTATTGTCGCGATCTCTCTCTCTCTCTCTCTCTCTCTCTCTATATATATATATATATATATATATATATATATATATATACATATATATATATATATATGTATATATAAAAAGATATGTTTATATATATATAAATATATATATAGATATATATAAATATATATATATATACAGATATGTTTATATATATATACATATATATATATATATATATATATATATATATATATATATATATACATATACATATATATATATATATATATATATATATTTGTTATGATTATTTATTGGAAACAAATCAGGCTGATCATTTCTTGGTAGTAGTATTCCTACAGCCGTCGAAATAAAAGTTTAAATGCATGTTCCTTCATAAGTTAAACACGGTTGATGCCCACTGCTAATCGTGCTAGCTGAGCATAATAGGTTTACAACTCTCACCGTTGTATGTAGTTGTTCACAGTTGTCGCGTGTGTTAGAACGGCGGAATTTGAGTTAAAACATGAATCGTGTTCCGGTGTTTAGAATCCTGCGACCGGCTTGAATATAAATATATATATATATATATATATATATATATATATATATATATATATATATATATATATATATATATTTATATATATCTATATATATATATATTGAATGGATTTGAAAGATTATCGTACGGTTTTCTGGTGAGTTCACTCAAGCATCACTTTTGGAAAAAAGTACCGAGTCAATAAGGGCAGAGTGTATGTTTATATGTGTCTTAATCTAACTACGTATTATTTAGAATAAATACATGGTTTACAATAGAAGGAGGATGTTTCTATGCTTCAATGATACATTGTTATTCATGATCGACAGTGTGGATCGTAGTGTATGTCAATACATAATGCTATATGGGAAATGAAAAAGGAAAAACCAAGATATTATTTTTGTATATATTCATCAACGTTTCGTCTTTAAGTCTTCGTCAGGATGATAATTTTAAGATAAGTGTCATGCAAGTACATCGAAATATTGGTAGACATGATGGGATGATGAGAAAAAGTAGTAGCCTGAGGAAGTCTTACAAATAAGGACGAAACGTTGATGAATATATAAATAAATGATCTCTCGGTTTTTCCTTTTTCATTTCCCATTACATCGGATTACTCTTATCCTTCCTTTCTCATAATTGTATATATATATATATATATATATATATATATATATATATATATGTATATACATATATATATATGTATGTATGTATGTATGTATATATATATATATATATATATATATATATATATATATATATATATGTATATATTTATACAGTATAATATACATGAATATGCTTTCTTTACGTAATCAAGTATTCATTTTAAAATAAATAACTTTCACGGCTCTTAGAATATCAACGCTTCTAAACACTTGCAGAAAAAAAAGTCTGCACATTTAGTTCTATAAAACCATTAATCATTTTCATCGCGTGTTATTGTATGGTTTGACTACTTTTTTTTGTTTCAAGTATTTGACGTTCATTTCACCGGGGAAAACAGAAAAAAACAAAAAGTTCATATTTGCTTTTAACCGTTGCCTTCTGGCGGACATTTACAGACACAATATCATTTACATGTGATCAGTCATTCAGAGAATTAAAAGACAGAACACTGCCAAAATGAATTATATATGAGCTAATGTCAGATTTACGAATTAAATGCGCATTTAATTAAACAATTGAGTATCTATCTATCTATCTATCTATCTATCTAACTATCTATCTATCTATCTATCTATCTATCTATCTATCTATCTATCTCTATCGCTCTCTCTCGCTCTCTCTCTCTCTCCTCCCCTCTCTCTCTCTCTCTCTCTCTCTCTCTCTCTCTATATATATATATATATATATATATATATATATATATAATGGTAATACTCCAGGTGAAAAATATCCACAGGATGGTAATCCAGAGAATTTTAACCGGGTTTATAAAAAGTGCTCAATATCAAAATAGAGCTTTATATATGATAATTTTTATTTACACTAACATGTACAAAATCTGCGACACTGTCATGTCGATGTTATCGATCAACAGTTACTATGAACTGAGATCTGATCAGGGAGAGTTAGAATCCGATCTTAATCTCAGATCTCTCTCCAAATATGATCTGAGGTTAAGATCGGATTCTAACTCTGCTGATGAGATCTCAGTTTATAGTAACTGTTGATGGATAACATCGACATGCCAGTGTCGCAGATTTTGTACATGTCTGTGTAAATAAAATTACCATATATATATATATATATATATATATTAGATGATATCAAATCGACCTCTATCTCTGTCTCTCTCTTTCTATATATATATATACAGTTAAATTTAAATCAATTAAAAATATATTGTGCATTGATTATAAGGATCAATTACAAACTTGAAAACACTAAAAGAGAGCTAAGTATATGTCTGCTTGTTTTTTTAACAATTCCATTTTTTTCAAATCATTTCTCAGATTAAAGGTATACTAAAATGTTACAAGGATTCTAATCGTCGTTTATTTTTTGTCATACAATGTTACAATACATACTGAGTAACCTTATTTATTTTAAACATCTAACACGTACGTTGCCTTTGCTTGTGTACCGTTATTTCTATATATCAGATAGCTTACATCAATCAGGGTAACAAGATCATACACCTGGGTCTGATTTGCCACATACACCACCACGAAAACATCAGAAACTGACACCCAACATATAAAAGCTGTGAATCTTTGGAGAAACATCTGAGTATCATGATAGTCAGTGACTACTTTGAATAACAATGGGAAACCAGGCCATTATATTGCTATCGCAGACATTTCTTATTTAAGGAAAGAGATTACAAAAGCCAAAATAAATGCAAATATATATGATCATCAGAATATAAAGCAGGGGAACATGAACTATTAAATTAAAACATACTTGTAATAGAGTATTATACATTTCCCTATAAAGAAAATCATTCAGAAGTTGTGCCACTTATTTTCGGCACACTATGTTTACTTTCCCTGTTCTGTATGTATATTTATATGTCTCTCTGTCTGTCTATCTGTATGTATGTTTGTCTGCCTTGTTGGCTCTTCTTTCTTCAATGCGTACCCGTTTCTGGAGAGCTGGTGCACCCAATTACATTTTCTAACCCTTGTGGCAGACGTAACTCTGTAATTTCAAAAGAGAATACAAACTTGCAAAATCTCACCAGGAATTGTTTAGAAACACCGGGGTGTACAAGTCCAAGCCGTGTTCGAAGGGTCGGATCACTTGTCACCGAGATTTGTTTATTTAACTGACACCAGATCTTGTTGGAACTCAGAACAATGTAGTATATAGTGTGCTTCCTTTCTCTATCTCTTTAACTGTCTCATACTCCCCTCTATCTCTCGCTTAGTTTTGCGACACGCGTGGTGGATCTGTCTAGGTTTTGTATCGACACGTTACGGCTAGTGTTAGACACAGCACCCATCCTCAGCTGAATCTTCCAGTTGTCTAATTATGTTTTTTTTTTCGAAATACAATAAACATTATATTTTTATATCTAAAGAAAAATGCCCTTGTTTCATTATTGCAAGCCTAGCTAGTCTAGCATGCAGGTCGATCAAACAGCCAGCAGCGACTGAATACCCTTCCAGCAGGATAGCCAGGTATAATAAACCCCTCTAATCAGGGGAAGTGTCTATAGTTACCGTGGGCGCTTGGTACGGTGCAATGGCTATTATCTCCCTTCTACAGACGTTTCCACGGCACATTATATCACACTTCCCGCCCGTGACTATCGTCACATTATGATTACTTACTGGCAATAACAAATAGTGTAATGCCAGGACGGCACAACTGTGTTACATTTTGCACCATTCCCAATACAGGCCGACGAAAGTACTACATGTGTCACACGTCTGTATAACTGGAGTATCCACGCCAGTCACGGTGATGGACATTAGAAAAACCCAAATACATGTATTTGGGAACTCAAGTAAAGTGAGATTCCTTACTCTATAATTTCAGAGACAAAGTTAAGCAGTTTACAGTTCTGGGTCGAAGCTGAACGGTATAAGAAATATAAGTAACTAACGCTGTGCTATAAGGGTAATCTAACTCCCATGTAAGCTTAATTATCTTATTCTAGCCTATCTTCTTTAATCAAAGGGGTATCTTCCGAACATAAAATCTTAGCATGTGTATATGTTTGTAAGAGCCGTTACGGTAGAGTATAAGGTATTCTGTCATGACGAAATCGTATGAAGCGATTGAGGGTTTTTTTTATTGTTAAGTTATTGCTATCCGGCAAGTTTACTATGTACAAGTTTCTACATCATCGCTTTTGGTTCTAAGACCCCGCATATTTGCGAACGCTTGCCTAAAAGGCGAGAGCTATTATGTTATTTAGTGGCTGTCTTTTTTATGTTTGTTTCTTTTTTTTTGTTATGCAATTTTGGTATTAGTAAGAGTAGGGAAGGCGCAGTTGGTGCTTGTTTGGTACCAATAAGCTCATACATACATACCATTACTAAGGGCTTAAACCGGAAATAACTGTAAGGGACCTTTCCATGCGCGACATGGCACATCCCGTTACTAACAATATAATACAACTGTTGATGGAGTAGCCATTCTAGGGGCTACCTTAGGTGTTGAGCTACTGCACTAGATATCGGAAACATCAGCCACACAAAATGTTTAACCTGAACCCTGTACCTGTAGGAATAAGAGCGATACAGACAAGTCGTGTTAGACTTAGTGACACGAAATACCCCCGTTGTTGCCCAGATAGAAAGAAAGAGACTCGGCGTGCATTGTCCTAGTCAGGAAACAAGGTCAATCACTGAGTGTATATGGGGTGTCGTTGCGATAGTATCTCTGTGCATGACTAATAGACAAGGAAGGAATGCAAAGGCCGCGTGATAGAGGTTTCGAAACCGGATATCATGTTTGAGACTTCTGCTTTAAGAATGTTGTCGATCAGGAATAAGTAGACTTTGCCGCCCCAACGGTCTGCAGCTAAGACGTACGTAGTCAGTAGCACAGTTTTTATGTCATGGTTTTTCTTCTAGAAGGTTAATTACAGCGAGAAGTGTAATCTTGCGCAGGTATACTATGAAGGTATTTTAGAGTCCTCGCAGGTATTGAACAATCTTACACACACACCCACACAGACACACACAGATGCACCCCCCACACACACATATATATATATATATATATATATATATATATATATATATATATATATATGTAGAAAGTTGAAACGACACATCTCAGGTATAATACAATGTGGAATATGGTTTCCCCTCTCATAAGTAAGAATTAGACAGAGGGATGGGTGATGGAGTCTCGTTTATATTTAGAGTGTTTCGAATCGATTCTATTTTATGAATTAGCGACCTTAAAAGAAAAATACCCAATTTACGTATATATATATATATATATATATATATATATATATATATATATATATATATATATATATATATATATATAAAGGAACCTCGTCGATTTAAACAAGAACAAATAAGTTTCTGAGTCATAAGGGTTTTTTCAAGTCTAAAAATAAGTTTCTTTTACTTCGGCTAAGAAATACCCCTCAAAAAATGTAAACCAATATTTTAATATATTAGCATGATCAACAAGTCATTGCATGTCACAGAATCGTAGAAAAATAGAAAATACGTAAAAAAAAAGAAATGAATTTTAAATAATTTAAATAAAACTATAAATCACAAGAGTAAGGGCATTAATAATTTAAAAACAAGAAACAGAAAAAAGTAAAAAAAAAGAAAAGAACACTTAGCTAAGTTATAGGTGGCGGGTTTCATCTTCGGCCTCGTTGGAGAACCACTTCTGGGAAAGAGGAATATATGACCTATTCAATGGCGTCGTTTAATAGATATTAAATGAGAGACATGTTTCGTAGTTGAGGAGTAAGTGTGGGGCTCTTTTTTAACTACACTAGCTAGAGAACTCATTTTTATGAACATTTTTCGATGAATATAAACATGAGATTTAACAAATGAATTTGAGTATCCTGAAGTACAATAACTATGCATAAATATAATTGCCAGTGCTATATGCTACTGTGTTATGTTGAAATAATACTGTTATATCATGTTAAAACATATATTAAATATTGGAATTTACTTTCGAAAGCATATGATAAATTAGGCTGTCTTTTTTACACTTATGTTTGCTTGTGTTATTTTCTTTGAATAAACGAAAACTCGAATCCACGTGCCTGACGACCCAGAAAAAAAAACAGAGTTAAAAATGAAACGTGTACATGATTCCAACCTGTGTATCCAAATTGGACCCAATTAAGACGGATGTCGTCTTTAAGATCTTGACTGATGAGCCGAATTTTATATCAGAAATATATGTGTTTGTTTTGCTAGCAAGTAACTATACTCTTCCCAAAGTTGCTACAAGCAAGCGAATACATTGGACTTCTTGTATATATATATATACCATTGACATTTATTTCCGAAATTATATCATGTACAACAGAGCTTTTAAAATGAGCGTTATTTATAAATATGGCTTTATTAAATCGGTTATTGCATTAGTCTAGAGGACAAACACGTTGCATGATAACCTTGCACGACTCTCATTGTGTACTTTATGGTTTGATTTGTTTATTCCTAGCCGCATGAAAACATACTCGTTTATTTAATGGTATTACATATGCAAACATGGGTATCTATATAGATGTAGTGTGATACATAATACATAATAGACATATGTGGATACATATAAGTGTTAAGTATATAACATGGTTGGTTGCGGATTACAGGATGTGAAAGATCAGCCGGTGTCAACTTGATAAATCCGAGTTAACTAGGTGTGATTACAATCTGTAAACAAATTTCGTAACTATTACGGACAGTTGGTTTTCTGAAAGTATGACACAAGGTTGAAAATGAGCACAACCTAAATAAAGTTTAGCGCAACATGTACAAAGATATGAGAATGTAACTTTATATTTATAAGAAAACACATCATGATATTGTAGAGATTTTAGTCAGTAGCATATTATATGTGCTGAGACATGTATTTAAATTTAAGTAGTCTTGTCTTGGAACAATGCCTGACCGAATACGTGTTCACAGCGAACATTAAGATAGTTATTATCTCAACGAACCTTTCGGCAAGTGGCTTACTGAACCTGAATACTACGTTTTACCATTTTATATATTGTTTTCATTTTCCTTTCGTGTTAAATTCTTCTTGGAAACAGTTTATGAACATTTAATAACTTGCCGATCGATTTGATAAAAATATTATCAAGTTTCAAATTTTTATAGATAAGCATTGAAATGTTTTAATATTTGGATTACTTAGATACTATCTTCATTTTGTTTTGTTATTTTGAACAACGTTTCGGCTGAGGTAAGTGACGACCTTTTTCAGTTACATGTTGTTGAGCTGGAGCCACTTTATGTCGAACTGGTGTAGGTGTACAACATTAAAAAGAAAATATTTATATAATCCACGGGGGTAGAATTTTACTGGTTTTGTAAACCTTCACCAGGTAGAGTGATCTGTACTGTATCTTCTGTGGTGGGAAGGTTTCGTCCAAACTAAAGGCGATCATAACAGACAAAACATAGACCATTGAACCCGGTCCTATCTGGCGTAATTTGAACAATGCCCGCCGCAGATAAAATACAGGCTACAGTTTGAACGTCCGAAAAAGTTCCCGTGTTTGGAAATCAAGATTCCCAAGCTGGAAGGGAAGCAGCTAAATAAGTCTGTAGGTCACATCAACCAGAATGTTGTAATAATAACAATCTAAAATAGTAGTTAAAATGTAAATAACACACACTCTATCAACCGTATTAGACTGATTATTAGAAAATGTAAATGCGTACGTTTATTTAATGATTAAAAACAAATCTGAAATGAGCTTGCTCTTATACGGGGATAATTACACACCAAAATATTAGATAACGCGTTATGAAACATTTATGAATTCTTTCATCTCACTCATCTACATTTACGGCGTATCAACACTTCTAACATTATTTCTACTCATATTAATATTGTAAATAAATCAATGGATAGAATTAATTTAACATCATTTCTTGTCTTACCCATTTCTCTGAAAATGCTGATTAGTATATTTGTAACAATCCTTTACGAATATATATATATATATATATATATATATATATATATATATATATATATATATATATATATATCTCAATATATAAATATACATATATATATATATAAATATATAAATATATACATATATATATAACTATATATATATATATCTATAAATATATAAATATATATATACATATATATACATATATATATATCTATATATATACATATATACATATATATATATATTTATATATATATATATACATATATATATGCATAAATATATGTATATATATATATAAATATATGTGTACATATATATATACATATATATATATATATATATATATATATATAGTAAGCTATGAAAATATATTTATGGCAATTAAGCTAAACAGAGGCTTCCGCCTTTCATCCCGGGGGGGAATCTTCAGGCTGAATACCCCCCCCCCCGGGTGGCATAAACACCGTTCTGTCGGGAAAATTTATTTTACCCGTCCTGGGAGAATTATTCTTCATGTTATGTATAATATCAAACGGGGTAACTTGTAGCTTACATCGTTACAATATTGTATACTTTATATATAATGTAGAATGATATTTACCCATGCATCGTTGACCGAGTAGCTTTCTAACCAACAGCTTTAAACCAATCTAGTTTTCGCTAGTAGTATAACTTTCTAATTCACATCTTTAATTGTAATATCTAATGTCATCAAGGTTATCGCACGGCTAGTAATAGAACGTTCACTTAACGAAAGCGTTATAACACATTGTTTAATTTGGGACGTATTAGTCATACACTTTACGGCGTATTAACTATTCTAAAATTAATACTAGCGATATGAATATTGTAACCAAATTCTTTAACATAATTTATTATTATACTTATTTCTGTTGGGGGTGCCGACTAATACTTTTATAAACAATAATTTTTAGTAATGGAATAATATTGATTCGATTTGTGATGAACTCAGCACCACATATCCCATCAGATGTAGCCGTGTCCATTGCATCAGTCACGTGCCGACTTCATTCAATCTATTAATACTCAAAATTGCAATGCAATAATCACAAAACTTGCTGATATTTCTGAACTTTTTAGTGGTATCTTTAATCCGTTGAGTCACAATGTCTGTCACTGTTCATACAAAGTTAAATTCATTCAAAAGACATTAGCTCTGACATTTGTCTTGCTAAATAAAAAATAATAAGTCTACTAACTTCTATATTATATTATTTAGGTTTTAAATAGAAGGAATTATCTTATTTATTTTGCTACTTAATTTACTTCCGTTTATGATGGATACGTACACTATCAAAATATGTTCACAGATACATTAACATCATTGAAGCAACCTAGAGTGAACAAAGGCGATGAAGCTACATATATAAGCAAGTGATAGATGTGTGTATTGTTTTGTTTATAAAAAATATAGCTTATTAAAACAATTAACACACATTTTTTAAACATAATTACAACTCAGAATTATATATAAGCATTATAGAAGTATAACTGGATACAAAAAATGTTCTCCCCTGAGTTTTAGTATGTTAATAGGTAACTGCTGCATGGATAGAGATAGTAATTTTCAAATAAATCTCAACAATTATTCGACAATAGCTTCGCATATACTTACAATATAAGATATATTATCTCTCTCCCTCTTACTCTCTCACTCTCTGTATATATATATGCACATATATATATATATATATATGTGTGTGTGGAGTGTGTGTGTGGCTGGGTGTCTGTGGGTGTGTGGGGGTGTGTGAGGTGTATAAACAAAAGCTAGCCAAAATGCATATGAGAAATAATGAAGAGATAATCATTTGTATGTAGCGAGTGATATTCTAGTTTTGCTGTCAGGCCGATGATTTGACATATTTATATAGTTTTGACCAATCGCTGCGTCTGTTCTAAATAAGTTAAACTCTACAACTTAAAATGCATTTAAATTACAATAGACGATGTAACTTGTTTGATTAAAAGTATTTTTCTAATGAATAGAATCAATTTTTTAAACTAAGACTTAAAATGTTGGCTTTGTCTTAAAACGGTTTCATTGTAAACGTTTAGAAATAAACATCGATAATTTCTAGGAACCGACATGAATTCGATATTTAATTAGCCCTCAGGGAATTGTGCCGTATAAACGAAATACATGTCTTAAAATTATTTCAAGTTGATATCATTTTTGGTAGTGTAATTGATTTCGGCTTTTTGTTCTTAATTGGCATTTTGGCTGCGTGTATATGATGGGTGAACCTAAAACAAACTATAATTTTAAAAAGTCAAACTAGTCTGAGTGAATATCGCAATTGATTTATGATGTTCATCCATATATGAACATCTTGATCACTGTTACATGCTCAATGTTCAAGACCCAAATGTTCTCCGGTCTATCTCAAGTAATCTTTGCGGTACGACGTTACTTTCTATAAAGTCTTTTGAGAAGTTGCTGTGTTGCTTTGTCGTAGTTTATTCTTCTATTTACAATAATAAGCTAGTATAAAACGATTATTATTAAAAAGCCTCAACGTTCAATCGTTATAGAACGAATTGAAAATAACTCAAGAGATACTCGCTATCAATTCTCAATTAAAATCTGCTCTCACGCTCACTCTCTTTTTAACTTCTTTTTCTCTTTCTCTCTCTTTTTGGCTTTGTTTATCTCTCTCTTTCTCTCTCTTTCTCTCTCTTTATATATATATATATATATATATATATATATGTGTGTGTGCGTGTGTGTGTGTGTGTTAGAAATAAAGAAAACAAATAAACACTAGAAGAAATCATCAAACGATAAACTGTCCTGTTACTATAGGATCAGAAAACGTGACATTTTTGGAAAAACATCTAAAGATACGAGAAGTACGAAGGCGTAAATCGGGATGGTTTTGGTACGTGTGTAACACTTTCAAAAATTATACGGCCCCCGCTTATCTCTGCAATGGATACCCCTTATCAACGCGTAACAATATTATCACTGGTTCATATATAACACTAAACGAAAGCGTGTTATATTCACAGCAAAAACACAGACTTACACTACGCTAGTTTCCCCTAACTACAACGCATTCAGCACAAAGCACACATACAAGATTGGTAAAAACCACTTATACAGTTCTCCCCAATAATTTCATATCTTCATACTTACAAAATCAATTCAAACCTGGCTAAAAATAGGGAAATCAACTACTAAAACAATTAAGGATTTAGTCAATACCACACCCCCACTCTCACCCACTCCCTAAAGACATTTCCTCATTAGCAGGCATCTATAAAATAAGTTGGGCTTCATTTCTGATGGTTTTTTTTATCAGCAAAGCAGCCAAACATATAATATCCTGTATTTACGAACATAACGAGGACATACGAACACAACAACCCTACTAATAGACTTGTCGTACACACCATACTTTTTTCCAATAATGTTGACTTTACAAACTGCACTCTGCTTATGGCTGCCTTCTCTCTCTCTCTCTCTCTCTCTCTCTCTCTCTCTCTCTCTCTCTCTCTCACGCCGTAAGTGTTTTAAAATGCTTTAATCTTTCTCTCTTCAAAGTTAAAGTAAACGTAAGTTTCGGATGTTATTCCTTAAGCAAACATCATGCAAAGATCGCACTCGAACAATGCAATATAACTCGCCATTGCATTGCAAACGCCGACCCCGATTAAGTACTACTTAAGTGTTACTGCATTTCATCCATATTTTACTATTGCATTCCTATTTTATTCTTTCCTATTTCCCACTTTTTCCTAATTAATGTTTTTTTATCGCACATCATTTTTCAAATCGTTATGCACGCGCCAATACATCCCAATTTGCATATTCGTTGTCTTCTTATTTTTTATTGTCATTGAATTTATAATCTTCAGTTATTTTAAGAAGTTCGTTGATCCGGTCAATCTCTCGTTTCTTGAGTTCTACTTGTGTTTTTTTAGTTTTTCAGATATGTCATTTTCATACATCTTATTCCACGGCATTTTTTTCAAAATAACATATTGTGTATGTCATATATATATATATATATATATATATATATATATATATATATATATATATATATATATATATGTGTGTGTGTGTGTATGTGTGTGTGGGTGTGTGAGTGGGTGTGTGTGTATGTTTCTTTTTAGTAAAGCTACTAAATCAATGTTTCTTTTCTCTATGGCTTTTTAATGTTTTAATGAGGAGAAATATGCGCTGAAATATTCCTCAGATTTAAGATTAAGTCATGTTTGAAAAAAATATTTTATATGTTCTAATTAAACTAATTTGCAATTAATTAAGCAAGTGAACAGCCTGGTACACAGTCTCTAACTATAACTTTTACTCTATCAGAGTATTATATTTGAGACCTCTAAATGTATACGGTGTATTCCACTCTCACATCTGTGACTCCCTATCTCTCGCCTTCTGTCTGATTTTTAGCAGTGGAAAATGATGAACGGAACCATTTTTATTTCTACTCGGAAATTCGGAATCTATGTACACTCGCGCTGGTCTTTAAAATAAAATTACTTAGTTAAATTAAAGCCTTTAGCTAGACAACAAATGGCTTATAGGTGTGGCTACGTACGGCATATATTATCAAATTTACTTTAAAAATGAACCACAATTAAAGTTTTAATGATGAAATAGGACAACAAACCGGCCAACGATTGTTCGGTAAAAAGGGCCCGTAGCCACCAATCAATTTAATCCGATGTATAGGCGAGTCATGAAGATCAACATCAAGTCGTTGTACAAAAGTGTGAATCCAATAAACTAAATAAGATTATTACAAGAAGATAAATACTATACATGCACACACAATGCTACTTTAAATTAGTAGTTGGTGTACCGACTTTGGATTCAGTATGTAGAAACTTAGTTGGTAAATAGTTATGTTTTCTATATTTTCGCTTTAACTGCGAGGGGCATCCTGTAAGCAACAACGCAAACGGCGTGCGTTAATGTTTACTCAAATAAAGTTTTTTCACTTAAGCTTATTTGTTTTTATTTTCGGGTGTTATTTAAAAGTGTCTCTATATTAGCACACTGCTGACCAGATTAAGTAAGTGTTAAATTGTACAAACGTACGTTCGCTCATTCCTAATAACATGCACCCACAATAACACATGAAACGTTGATAATTACAACCAAAGTTTGATTTGATTAATTAAAGACTATTAAGGTTTAACTTTTAAATATTGAATATGCTTGTTAATTGCTTGTTTAAAAGTCTTGCTTGCGTAAGTTGCATATGGAATCAACATTGTCGTGTACAATCCAATCGGATCTATTGTACTTCTTTTCTTATTAACAATGTGTAGAAACGTATGAAGCCGGACTTGCAATAATATATTAATAACATAACAACTTTTATTCAATCAATAATGGATATAATTCATTCTTTAATATATATATATATATATATATATATATATATATATATATATATATATATATATATATATATATATTGTTCTTCCGTAGATTATGTCCGTCAGCACGTATTGAGGATAACAACTGAGATGAGAAACATAGTCTCAATATTCCAAATAATGCAAATTGTCTATAATCATGTGAAAAATTGCAGAACCTAAAAGTAGTTATCGCATGGGCAAGCGCATACATTCTATGAGATGGATATTTAGACATATGTACGTATATACGGTCATTGACAAACACATTAATCTAAAGTTGAAGCTAATTCGTGTTAGTTTCCTTTTTTTTCCTTACAAGTAAGGTTTCGTATGTGCTGCTTTGCGTGATTCTACTTAAACATATCTTGGGAATTCGGCACACTTGCCAGCGATCATCTTAATTTGTGAAACAAGAACGGATAGTCTATAGATGTCACTTGAGAGTCTCCGGAATGGTGGCGAATGTTATTTATAATATGATCGTGATTTACCGAAGGGCAAGCCAATAGACTAACACCTTCTATTATATAAATAGGTAGACCACTTCTAAACATGATACATGATCAGCAACACAAATGTCACCCATGGAATCGTTAATAAAACCTATATTTTTTCAATCCAAACATAGGTGGTGCATACACACTTTATTTCATATCTGGCTCGTCCGGAAGTGTTATACATGAATGCCCAACAGTGTTTGTTGCATGGCCGTTCAATATCAGCCATGCTCAATACTGAGCTATACATAGTGGTTGTTACGTTATAGTGAGGAATACACGGTGATTTCAACAAAATTGAGCGATATCATACATTTTGAATATTCGGTTTGGTGATTCTATTATCAGTGTGATATAAATAGGCTGTACATTTACCGGATATGGGCCCACATGTACATTATAAAAGATACTATTTATCAAGAGAATCCTCATACATGTTTTCAACTGAAAATAGGTAATCAAACCAAAATCAGGATATCAAAGATTGTTAATTTTATTAACGTGTTTTTTGGTGTCATATTCTCAAACGTCGATGTATTTAAAATGTATGTTAGGCACGTCGACAAAACTCTTATTTGACACTCCAGCGTAATACACCGACATACAGACTTATGTGTAACATAACGTTGTGAATTCCGCTGAGAAATCGTCTTTTTTCCTTGTTTTCTAGTTGGAATTGATCTTGTCGGTAATAGATCATTAGTAAAATACGCTTGTTGTGAGATAGGTTATCCTTTTTACCGAACCTTGATCCTCAGTTACTGATAACACACTCCAAGGCTAGGTAACACAGATGTATGTATTTTATTGCATTAAAAAGTGCATTACTGTAGTCATTGATTCTAAAATAAACGGATAGTAAAGTTAAGGGACAGTTTAAAACATTTTTTTTTTAATAACTAATATAAGTTAGCAAAACATTTATATGGAACAAAACGTAGATTTAGTATAAGGAACGTTTATGTTTTTGTCTTTTAAGGGAAGTGGGGTCTGATCAACTCTGCTGGGAAGCCATGCATTTAAATACTGTTTTGTTTTTAATTCCCGAAACAGTTTTACATGGTAAACAACTGATTATCCCTTAAAATAGTGTTAGAAACAAACTAATATAATAACTGTAAAAAATAAATTGACTTACATGAGTACTTTCCACTAAAAGACTTGGGACTATATTTTATTTTAATATAGTTTTAATGGTTGAGAAACTTCCGAGACTATATATACATAAATAATTATATATACATATATATATATACATATATATATATATATATATATATATATATATATATATATATAAAGATATATATATATATATATATAAATGTACACATATATATATATATATATATATATATACACACATATATATATATATATATATATATATATAAATATATATATATATATATATATATATATATATATATATATATATATATGTGTAGTCTACATAAAATTTGAGTCATTTTAACAACAAAAAAGTAAAATGCAGTTTAAATTCCCAGAGAAACTAACTAAATCCCAGATATTGCAGACTTAACATTCGTTGGGAAATTCATAAGTAAATAAAAATAATAAGTAAATAAAATAAAAATAGAAGAGGTGTTAAGTATCTAACATATATATATATATATATATATATATATATATATATATATATATATATGTAGGGACTATACATTTTCCGCATTGGTTAAGAATTATATAGGCCAATAAAAAATTTCAGTAACAAATAAAGAAAGTTGAATCGTGGACGTGAAAGGAGCTGGTCATTATTTCTATTTGCAGACGAGCTGATTATTTGCAGTTGTAACTCTCGAATCTCGGTCTCTGTTTAATCTTCGCCTTTGCGCGGATAGGTGATATGAAGTGTCTATGTAACCCATTGCAGCTACTAGACGAGAGATGAAGATCGAGACGTTGGCTGCCATCTCACAACTGTGACTACAGAAAGAGAACAAACACCTAAGGGTGGCAATATGGACTATAGAGAAACCGTGACGTTAGAAGAACGTCACATACTATTACACTGTAAGTCGAATGGGCTCCCCATTTTCTTAGTTTTATGTCTCTTTTTTATTTTATATGAGTCTCCATTTTAGTGTTGTCTTTTTATCTCTACTTTGTGTCTATATATTGTCAACATAAAGTCATTATTTAGTTGTTTCTCTTTGAGGTGTACGTTTTTTTTTACACTAAGTTTCTAGTGTGTCCCATATTTTCATTTTAGATACAGGCAAAGTATATGGCTTATGACAATCGTCTCGACATGAGAACGCATTCCAGCATCCTATGTTTAATACATGAAAAACAAGTCATTCGCTTTAGCTGTCAAATCAATCCAAAAGCAAGTCGGTATAAGTAATTCAGCCGCAACCGTACTTATCCATTGTTCAGAACTTGACTCACAGATACTTCAGACATTTTAACACACTTATATTAACACAGACACAGAGACTGCAGACGTTTTGAGATTTTCACGAATGCGAATGAGATTGCAAAATTATAAATAGTAAGAATTTGACATTTGAAAGTTTAAGACTATAATTGTGCACAATCTAAAAATTCTACATAAACAACGCTAAAAAATTGAGCCGGAGAAAATATTATTTTAATTAGAACCAGAGACATGTAAAGAGCATCATGGATTTTCTATTGAAAACGATATAAATTATGTTTAAAAGAAAAATTCCAAATTATAAACTGAGAAGTCATACTGAATTTACAATAAAACACAAGAATGTATAGCTGAGTACAGATATATTAAGAAATATATACGTTCCTATTATAGACGGAATTAAAAAAAAAAACACCCCTATGTGGTCAATCTAATTTCGTGCAAAAGGTCACTGCTTACACAATTAACCTCGGGTAAAAAAGAGTCAAAATTGATCTGAAGGGCATAAACAAATGTGATTTTTTCAAGATCGCATTTTAATGAATATAAGGGATTACACATCATTTATGCACAGTTTTAATGATTTGTCTTGTTAAATTGTCATAAAGTGTAAGGCTATGTATATTTATGATTTATATATATATATATATATATATATAAATGAATACATGCGAAAGTGTATTCCAATCTATCCTAGCTACATCAACATTTTTAGGATCGCTTTTTAATTAATATAAGAGATTACAGATCAGTCAGGAAAACTTCTAATGATTTGTTATGTGAAATTAAGATCAATGTAAAGATATGTATATTTATGATGTATATATATATATATATATATATATATATATATATATATATATATATATATTTACATATATACATATATACATATATATATATATATATATATATATATATATATATAAGTGAATGAATGCGAATTTTTTCTTTATCTATCCTAGCTATATTAAACTCAATACACGTTAGGATTATTTAATTCTAATGATATACGAATATATTGAAATACCATATATATATATATATATATATATATATATATATATATATATATATATATATATATAGGCATCTCAAACTCACTCAAATAACTCTCGATTTTGCTGTCTTGCATATTTATTTAGTTGTAGTTGTTTAATAAATTTATATTCTGTAATATACATTCATACTTTGTATTGTACACATATTCATCTGCATACGCTATCGTTTTATCGATAGTACTATTATTATAATTATAAAGAACATAAGCTATAGAGATTTTATTAAAAAAAAATATCGTTCAAAACTTATTTAGAATTTAAATTTCAAGGGAGATAATTCACTTGTGGTTTTAGTACAGGGTCAAATATCGCTGGATGTCGAACAAATACTACACTTTGATCTTAACCAAAAGGTCAGGGAACTATAAACAAAGATGTGACTAGGCTTTTTTAAATTTAAAAATATTGATTAAATTGGAATATATTTTAATGGGCGGTGTACTGTAGTATCGGTGCTGTTGTCATAAGACTGCCCTCCCAGGAATTACCTCCTCGGTTTTTAAGGGGGTGTAGGGGTATCCTGAAAACTCCCCAATACTCGATTTAGTCAGAATATATTTTAAGGGGGTAGTGAAATATCAATTCTGTTCTCATAAGATCGTCTACGCAAGAATGACTTTCGCATACTTGGGTGGAGGGAAATTTTGTCCGTTCATCATATTATCGTCTGTCAGGGGAAGGGGCAGTATTGTATATGTCCGTTCATCATAATACTTGTCAAGGAGGAATAATAACTCAACTTTATATATTTTAAAAAATTATGAATGTTATCGTTTTTCTTTATCCAGTATATTTATTTGTGTTTATAAAGATGACGACCATATTTTTCCAGCCAATTTTTATTTAGGAGTTTCTCGTGAACAATGACACTTACAATTGTTTTTAATGTTATCTAAATGAATTAATGCAAAAGTTTTATCCACCTATTCTAACTATATTGAAATTAAAACGGTTTATGCTTATTTAATTCTCTGTATTATACTTTCATTCGTCATGATACATTTCTCCTAGGCATTCCCTCCTCTTCGGGGGAGGAGGGTCGTACATCCGTTCCTCATGATACGATTTCTTCAGCATTACCAGTTTTATGTGTAGGGGAATTAGTGTACTATCTATTCTGTTGTCATGATATCATCCTCCCAGACATCATCCCCTCCGTGCGGGGGGGGGGGTCAGTGTATGTAGTTCGTTCATCATGATATCCTCCCAGCCTCTAATTTGCATATCTATTTATTTTTAGGTATCTAATGAATTAATATCTCTTAATTTGTTGATAATTAAATACATGAGTTTACTATTTTTTAATAAATTTGTTGCTGTTGTTGTTATGGTTGTTGTTGTTGCTGGTGTTCCTATTACTATTTACTTCCTCCTACGAGAGACTAAGTAGACACAATATCAATATTTAACGTGTGGAGAATGCAGATCTTCCAAAATGTGCACTCTGAATTGAAACAAAAATTTCAATTGCATCGGTCTAGAAGGATTTTCTTTCACTGACATTGATCATGAAAACTAAGTGCAGATTCGTTTCAGATACTACATTTTGCTCCTAGCCAAAACGCCAAGGTGTTAACATGTAGGTAGTGATGATGATGATGATGATCATGAGGATGCTAGTGATGATGAGGATGATGATGATGTTGATGATTTGTCAGAGAGAAGAAATACACCTCCTCTAATCTTTCTAAATTACCAAAAAAGTATTGTTCTTTAATATTCTTTACCTTTTTTTCTTTTTTTTATAATGAAAGTGAAAAGTACTTATTTCAATTACACAGTACTATAAAAATAGAATATTTGACTAATCGACGTTCCACCCGTATGTTTCCTCATTTAATTACATAACTAGTTTGAATGGAGAATTCATTTAAATTTATATGCTAAAACAAAATAAAATTTATTGACGTTGAATATCTTAAATACAATATCAATTAAAGTGTTTTGTTATTTCTTCCTAAACACCTAAATTTGACGATGTACATGCACAGTATATTTCCCCCATATTGAAATATATCAAATAACAATACGACACTCATCATTTTGATTACTTCCTCTAAATTACCAACATGTCAAATGAAGATTATTTCTTTGGTTTCTGTAAAGAAAAATACAGCGTCGGTAACTACCGCCCAGAGGGCAAGTAAAATTTGCTGGTCTATATATATATATATATATATATATATATATATATATATATATATATATATATATATATATATATACACTTATAATAATAAACATCAAGGTTAAACATCCACTAGGTAATACTCCAAAGAATTTCAACCTGGTGTATAAAAAGTGTTCAATATCAAATAAAGATGTTATATATGATTATTTTATTTACACAGTACAATCTCTGCAGGTGTCGATTATTTTGCACATGCCTGTGAAAATGAAAATATTCATATATATATATATATATATATATATATATATATATATATATATCATAATACATTTAAATAATATATCTACTGAGACCTGAGAACACTGGGCATTATATAAAGTCATAGCTGAAACGTATACCGATATTTAGATACTGTCTTTTATGAACATGTCTAAATAAACATGTATAATAGACCCCCACCCATATCTATGTATATATATATATATATATATATATATATATATATAGAGAGAGAGAGAGAGAGAGAGAGATGTATATATATATATGCATATATATATATATATAGAGAGAGAGTTATATATATATATATATATATATATATATATTCATATACATATAGAAGTGGATGTGTGCCTGTATGTATGTATGTGTGTATATGTTTATTGCAGTACATTTTAATCTGGTTCCAAAAGTTTTATTTTATTTTCATTGTGTTTGGAGTTTACTAATAATGTTGTTCGGTATCGTTAACGCTGGCGATGATAAGCCGTTACTTACCGACGGAACCCATATGTTGTAGATGCTGAGATGATGATTCTGCTGCTGCTGCTAATGATGATGATAGAGATGATGATTGAGGATTTTAGTTTTCCAAAGTAAAACTGTTAACGACGCTTGCTATAGACAGTGGTCGCTGCTGCTATGCGTATACATGCCTGTCTTGTTCGGACTATTTATAACTTCTAAAGAGTATATTAACATTCAGTATTAAATTATCCAATAATATCATGGTATGTATTGAAAACATCATTGGTAATACTGCTTTTGAAAGTAAAGTTTTCGACTGCCTTGATATCAACTAGATTACGGATTATAATTGAGTGATTTTCCCAGTGTCTAGATAATAAACAAGGTAAATGCAAGATTATCAGAAAATCATATATAAACCTGGTTAAAAAGAGATAACAACATTTGAAAAACTATTTCTTAATGCAAAAGTGTAGATATTATGAACTAAAACACATGCATGTTGCGTCGTATGTAGTAATCACACTACTTGTTATGGAGAACTGAGTAAAAGAAAACTATTTATTCATTTGTGAAACATCTGCAGTATACACAGTTACATTAAACATTACTTAATCTTGTGTTCTTATTACAAAACTGTCTCCTAATATGATGAAATACATCATATCAAGAAAAGGATCATGCGTATATTTATTTTAAAATATAGTCATCTTTAATGGTTAAATAGACGGCAAATACATTTCAATAACAGACGTAAATGTTACCGATATTAGTGGAAACTGGTTCTATGCAAAAATAAATGCCCAAAACGTAATCAGTGTTATTTGAACGAACTATAATCAAAATACTTGTAGTGTAATAAATATAATTCAGGGGAAAAACACGATTTGATTAGTCGTTTAAAATGTCGATTTATCAGATTCGTTTATATCGACTATAAACTCCTAGAATACGGCAAGATAACGTTATTAATTTGAGCCGAAATTTCAGTGTTGAGATGTTAATGTTTATCCGACGTCGACTGGGGGTCTTAATATGCGTAAACTAATGAAAATACAAGAAAAGTTCAAAAGTAAAAGTAAAAAAAAATCTGTTTATATAATAATTTGACATGAGTTGTTCAAATTTAAACAACATCAGAGAAAAAAGGTAAATAAGCCCGAGTGAGATCTGAATTTACAACTTTTGTTTCATCTTGATGCGCGTAAAACAAGCAAGTTGAATGATTTCAATTCGTTTTATCATAGGAAACTTGTATGTATTCGCTTTTTTCTCTTATTTTCCGATTGGACATTCGTCAGAGGCGAAAAAGAATTGTATAATTTTAAAAGTTGGTTTACGTGCATTTATTATAAGATGAAACAATCGATGTCGAGGGAATGTTTGTTTATTTGTATTTCTCGAAACACATTAAGTATTTATAACGTTTAAATAACACTAGAAATGAAGTAAGTGTTTCGCGTATTCTGTGTTGTAACCAAGCCTTCTTTTTGTGGTATCTATTGAGGCAGAATAAACGCTGAAATATATGGAGACGCAATAATTGTAATTGTCTATAAATACTCAGTGTACGCAACGTGTATTTTAAACTGATACAAGAAAAACAACAGTGCAATTGTCGGTATCTGCGTTAAAGGATTGTAATCGTTAAAAGAATAATTCTTAATAGATAAAAGCTGCAAAATCATTACTCTAATGTGAAATCGTTACCTTATAAACTTATGCACATCACTACATAAATGGTGTTATTTGTTGTGCCCGTAGTTTGTGTTAATGACAGTGTAAGATCTTCGCCAAATGAACTTAATAACACGAATAACATATCGATGCGAACTAAACAACTGAACGAGTTACGTGATTAGAAATGGGCATACTTTATTTCATGACACGGAACAATTTAACGCAGCAATGAATGAAAACACAATCTTTTGTAGCCATATTTCATCAATATATACGAGTCAATGAAATATGACAACATCTAATTTTGCTACATTTTATTATTCGTGCAAACATATATTGTCACATAAACAATAATATATTAACTTTTATAAAAATGACTTTCTCACAAAACATACACCAAGTTTTTTCAATGTCCAAAACTCGGGTGTCATTAATGACACTGTACTTTCGTGTCGCTGTTATGTATTGACATTATTCTCATCATCCTCAAATCATGCATAGGAGTTCACTCTCACTATGCTCTATCGGTTCTACTTCAAGTAATTTAGTCTAGAATGGCACAGACATTTAACTTATGAAAATTTGGGCAATGTAATTGGAGTTTAATACATTATTGCTGGCGGTTATGTATTACTTTACTTTACGAGTTGTGTATTTTTTCAGCATCCACACGTATATGGTTATGATATGTATTTTAATAGAATACATCGGAAGTTACAACATTTGATGAGTTTAGGTTGTTAAGCAGACGAAACCGATATCCTGGTAGATACAGTAGAAAACATGTTACTGTTTTAACTTTGTTCAACAAGGTAAGTTATTACAGTAGACGTTAGGGTTTACTAAGAGACTATTGAAGTAGAAGGCTCTCCGGTATCTGGTGATCTCCACAGTGAATGGATGGAATTTAGTTGATTGTCGGGTAGGTAGAGTGTATTTACGTTGAGGGATCACCAGAGCAGCAAGTTAATCAGAGCATATCCAATTATAGTAATTGTAAAACAAGAATAAGGATGCATCATTGCGGTGATGGAACAGGGGCTGTAACGTGGTTGATAGTGAGATGACTATTAGATGATATACTCTGTTTTGCACTTTGTCTACGAGGGAAATACTAGTACACGGTGCACAACACCAGATGTGGCAACAATACCCAATGCATGGGTGGATGGTAGCTTTGTAAAGATTTAGGATACTGTCAGGTGTGATAAGTTTTCCAGCACGGTAGAGGGATCGCACCTTCTTTGCAGCAGTAGTGACAATGTATTGTTCCAATTCATGTTACCTGTGAAGGTGAGGTCGAGGAGTTTGAACGTTGAATTCTCAGGTAGGGTGTAATTTGGCATGATTCTTGCATTTGTTGACGGATAAGAGCTTTGTCTATCAGCATTACATGTACCCATCGATTTATGACACACTTCCACTACAGAATTGATGCCGCTTTCTAAGGACTCAGCAATTACCTCGGATATGTACACGTCTATTTTACCAACATTACGAGAGTATAGTGTAGTTTCGTCAGAAAATATACCCATCTCCAACACAATTACATCAGGGAGGTCGTTTATGAAAATCAGAAACACTAAAAGTAAACTTTCTGACAGGCCTCTCTTTGTATTATTTTGATTATTCATACAATTATTCTTATCTTGCATGCTATTCTGTCAACGTTTCGGACAGCTTAAACGTAAACCTTCTCTAGATGTTTGTACTCGAACTCGAGAATATTTTTGTTATCTC
Organism: Sepiola atlantica; assembly: GCA_963556195.1. Classification (NCBI taxonomy): domain Eukaryota; kingdom Metazoa; phylum Mollusca; class Cephalopoda; order Sepiida; family Sepiolidae; genus Sepiola; species Sepiola atlantica. The sequence continues at coordinate 15,459,960 of OY744517.1, read as the reverse complement.
GGGAATTTGTACGAAATTTCAAACGCAGGAACACGCATGGAACTGTTGCGCAACACATAAAGTGCTCAGTAATATTCAATTCTAATTGACGGTTTTCTGAAAGTTGAAGGTTCGAAGCAACAATCTTCTGAACGTTGAAAGTGTTATCCTCCGTTCGAACGATGCTTAGAATACAATTACGAATTACCTAAGACTTATACCCAGTAATGGTTTAAGGCAAGAAAAACAAGCTACCCTCGTTGGTTCAATAAAAAGTGCCGTTTAAAGTTATCTAAAAACTACCGAGTTCGATAGAAAGATTCCCGAATTCCTGAATATATACTTGAAAAAGTATCGTCCAAAACGTGGCGTGAATAACATCATCGAATGGAACGGTTGTCCAAATCATCCAAATACTCCAAATTATGAATATTGATCTAAAATGTTTTCTTGTGCTATATATATATATATATATATATATATATATATATATATATATATATATATATATATATATATATATATATATATATTAAGGCATGTTTTATTAAAGACGACAGAAATCTTCTGTTTAGTGATTCCTTTTTTTATTTTTTCCATTCGTCGAATGATCTTTTTGACGTGTAGATGGAATGAATTGATGAAGGATCCATGTGTTTGACTAACGTTTTCGATTCTCTCCGGAATCATCTTCAGGTCTTTTATGGCAAAAATGAATAAAAAGCAAGTGAAAGAATGGAATTTCTTAAAAAATACGCCGGCAAACCGTTAGCGTAAAATACGGACGTCTACATTTTAAAATGTGACAATTGAAACAGTTCTTCGTTTATTTATTAATTTTATTTATTATTCTTATTATTTTTAATTTAAAATAATGGCTGATTTAATTTTGTCTCGTCTAATAATTATGGAGAAGGAAAATGGGGGAGATAGGCAGTAAGTAATTTTAATAAGATGTCCCTATTTTTTTAATTGAATTAGGCAACACCGGTTGATATCACTGAACTACACTAAGCATTTTAAAATAGTTTTACTTGTCTCGTATGAAATGTTATTGATTTTAGGTTGCTGCGTTTTTATGTATACGGCTTCAAGTATTTTTAATTTTTTTAAATTAGTTTCGGAATGTATTATTTTTGTGTTCATTACTAATATCTGTCTCAACTCAGATGTAGGGCAGTTGTGCGTTTGTAGGTGTTTGTATATTGAACTAGTGTTTGCGAGGTGCATAGTGAGGCCGCGGGATAGAGTGGTTGTTGTAAAACCAATGTAGCAATTATTATTTTGGGAGGTACATCCTCCTAAAGGGCATTTAAATTTATAAACTACATTGGTTCTTTCTAGTGTTTTTGGGGTCGGAGAGGGGTTGTTTTTTACTACAAGGTTTTGCGTTGTGAATCTTTTATAATAAATAATTAATTTGATTTTGTTTTCTTTATCTGTTGGAGATATATATCGATGTGTAATATTCTTTATAACTTTTTCTTCTAGTTTGAAGTTTGGCTGCATTTGGTTGCGGTAATATATGTTGATGTAATTGGAGTTATGTTGTGTATTATTATTATTTATATTAGTGTTTGTAAGGTTTTTTATCATTGATTTAATTAGTTCGTCGACGAGGTAGTTAAATCAATGATAAAAAACATTACAAACACTAATATAAATAATAATAATACACAACATAACTCCAATTACATCAACATATATTACCGCAACCAAATGCAGCCAAACTTCAAACTAGAAGAAAAAGTTATAAAGAATATTACACATCGATATATATCTCCAACAGATAAAGAAAACAAAATCAAATTAATTATTTATTATAAAAGATTCACAACGCAAAACCTTGTAGTAAAAAACAACCCCTCTCCGACCCCAAAAACACTAGAAAGAACCAATGTAGTTTATAAATTTAAATGCCCTTTAGGAGGATGTACCTCCCAAAATAATAATTGCTACATTGGTTTTACAACAACCACTCTATCCCGCGGCCTCACTATGCACCTCGCAAACACTAGTTCAATATACAAACACCTACAAACGCACAACTGCCCTACATCTGAGTTGAGACAGATATTAGTAATGAACACAAAAATAATACATTCCGAAACTAATTTAAAAAAATTAAAAATACTTGAAGCCGTATACATAAAAACGCAGCAACCTAAAATCAATAACATTTCATACGAGACAAGTAAAACTATTTTAAAATGCTTAGTGTAGTTCAGTGATATCAACCGGTGTTGCCTAATTCAATTAAAAAAATAGGGACATCTTATTAAAATTACTTACTGCCTATCTCCCCCATTTTCCTTCTCCATAATTATTAGACGAGACAAAATTAAATCAGCCATTATTTTAAATTAAAAATAATAAGCATAATAAATAAAATTAATAAATAAACGAAGAACTGTTTCAATTGTCACATTTTAAAATGTAGACGTCCGTATTTTACGCTAACGGTTTGCCGGCGTATTTTTTAAGAAATTCCATTCTTTCACTTGCTTTTTATTCATTTTTGCCATAAAAGACCTGAAGATGATTCCGGAGAGAATCGAAAACGTTAGTCAAACACATGGATCCTTCATCAATTCATTCCATCTACACGTCAAAAAGATCATTCGACGAATGGAAAAAATAAAAAAAGGAATCACTAAACAGAAGATTTCTGTCGTCTTTAATAAAACATGCCTTAATGAAAAAATGCTGCCTAAATACACACAATATATATATATATATATATATATGTACACATTGTAGAGAGTGTGCGCTTTAAAGAAAAGTAAAGCCAGGTTGAAGATAGCCACTGCCAAAGATTCTCCTTCGGACTTGTTAGTTGTCATTTGTATGATAGTTTCTATCAATTATGTGCATTTCGTTTTACCCAGTCCCCTTCTAATTACATTATCTTTGAGCATAAGGATTAACATAATAAAGCATCCAGTGTTCTGACTTGCGTATTGGCATACCAATCGATTGTGATGTATTATAATAATTGGGTAGGGAATTAGACAGCCTTATTATCATTATGAGTCGAATCTTTATAACTGAACAATTGTTTCTCACATATAATTTTTGGAGCTCTAATATATTATGTGTGTTAGCCATTCACATATTTTCCTATATATTAACTAAAATCTGCTACTCAGTTCTTCGAGTGATGCAATATCTGCAGTAATAACATGGTGTGTTGTTGAAATGTTGCTATCACCTATATTTGAATTATATAAGGAACACTAACAAGAATTGGGTCGCTATTTAGATGCAAGCACATGTGTGTATATAACGTTACATGTTTGATTAACTTACAATAATATTATAGTTTAATTCAAGCATTGACTTTATCAGCGAGAATACTATGTGGAACAATTGGAAGTATTTATCGGACATCACCTGATGATAAAATCATTATGTAACCCATCTCAACACCACGTATCTTAAAATCCCGCAACATTTCATATGGAACTTAACACACTTTCTTATGTGTCATTGTACATACTTCCCATTGTTTCAACCATTAGAATAATCTGGTTCGCTTTTTTATTTTAATCATAGACTTTTGTTAATGATAATGACAATCTAAATTCTGATTGGGCTGTTCTACCATCGAGGAAAAGAGTGGATGCAATACACGATGCGACCACGACCACAACTATGTTGCTTTCTCTCAAAACTATTGCAAGGATTAACTTAGAAACCCATCTCTTTTTAGTACCACCTGCTGCAGGAAGTAATACACGTATATTTTACTGCTGAACCCCGTTGCAAAAAAAACAAGAATGTGCTCTTTATTTAGTATGGGGGATATCATCCAAAACAATTGGTGCTGGCTCATGCGGGTGATACCTAATTTCACGCGTCCATGCAGTAATGGTCGGAGGTGTATTAGTTTGATCAGGTGAGTCAATAAATACTGTTGTCATTGTTTTGATATGATCTAAAAACTTATATCGTTGATATAAACTAGAGCCGTATTGAATATGTAATCTTAAAATTGTATATCAATATCAGGATGTGTATTACGTAACTTAACAAAGAACATTGTTACGAAATTCTTATTTGTATGCATCCTAAAGTCGTTTGCGATAAGACATTGTACATGTAGTCAAGATAATAGCACACAACTATTTATATGTGTATTATTCGAGTTATTCTGACTCCTGTTCTCGCTGTGGTAGTTATTCCCACAACGCTTCCATCTCGGTTACCTGTAGTCATCTTCATGGTCGTATGACCGAAATCAGGAATCTATATTCCGAAATATTTGTAATAAGTAGCAATAAATAGTAATACTACACAAAACGATATCATATACATGTTTTAATTGTCCGGACTGGTAACTCGCAATACAAATAATGTCATTAAGTAATGATCAGTTCTAACTAGGGGATTAATATTCAATCCTCACCACAGGCGATACTAACAAACTTTTTTTTTAAGTACTTCAGAATCCAACCCTGCATGACTGACGGAATTAGAACATCTGTCCTTCCCCGTGGATTAACTACACGATTGAGTTCGAAATTCTATGTAGATTTTCGAGTTCGGTATGATACTTAAGAGTTCAACAAGACGCACCTACACATGGTCGGTTGTGGACTCGGCTGAAAAGTTATGAGAATAACACCCCGAAAAAAACTTGGCTGTAGCAGACCTACTTTGTCCTGATCGACATCCATCCTAAAGCTGGAGTATCGACCCATCTATCCGGATTGCAAACCTGAAATTGCTTAAACAAGTGACGAACTCTTTCTATCGCCCGACTGTTGCACTCCTTTTTTGTCTATTAGCCAGGAGCAGAGGTGCTAACGCAGGAACAATACAAATATACCCAGTGCTTGGCTTTGTTTCCTGACTAGGACAATGACCGACGTCTCCTTTTCTCTATCTGGGCAACTAGGGTAAAGTATTTTGTCACTAAGTCTCACATGACTAGTCTAGGTCGCTCTTGTTCCGACAAGTTTAGAGTACAGGTTACACAGCTTGTATGGCTGCTGTTTCCGACTAGAACTGCAGGAGATTAGGTAGCGTAAGGAGTGGCTGCCTTATCAACGGTTGTATAATATCGTTGGTAAATGCGTGTTCTATGTTGAGCATGGAAATACACCCGCCAGTTATCCCCAATAAACATTTCCGAGGCCACAACCCTCATAGATAAAGTCTCGACTAATAGTCTTAATATATGAGATTTTTGTGAACAAACAAGCACCCACTTTGCCCTCCCCACACTCTCTTTAACCAAGAGGACAATACAAAGAAAAATAAACAAACCTAAACCAGACATTAACCAAAAACATATTCGCCTCCTTCGTTGAGGCTAGCATTCACAAATATCCGTGGGCTTAGAACCAATATCACTGATGTAGACAGTACACTCCCCGGGTATCCTAGCACTAAGTGAAACACACCTACAATTCTCAATCTCCTCTCACGATTTTCACATAACTGAATACCTCCCACTATACCGTAAAGACTCTTACAACATATTAACGGGCTAGGAGTGTATGTTCGGAACAGCCTACTTTTCATTAGCGGACATAGGCTATTATCAGATTATCATAGCTACATGTGCTTTAGATAAACCTTACATCACAGCCTTAGTTAATTATATTTGTATAATCTTCTCCACCGCCCCAGCACTGTACTATTCTTAACTCTCTCTCTGAAAGCATATATGCATTGTCACTCGAGTGTGAGTACCCATATATATATATAAGATATATATATATATATATACATATATATATATATATACATTTATATATATATATTTGGGGATGTCAATGTACATCACCGTGACTGGCTTGGATTCTCCAGCTAAACAGATACAGGTGGTAACGTCACGTATAGTTTCTCCATAGCGCACTCCTTCTTACATAATGCCACTTTCCTGGCCCGCCTCCCTGATTGTTGGGACCAGCAAGCCTCAATTCTCGACCTGTTCTTGACTTCACATCCCGGGATTGTGCGACGAATTCCTATAGACCGGTCGGGAACGCTGATCACTTTGTGCTAGTGATTCATATACCTCTAAAATCTTGTCCCCACGCTGATGAACCGTTGCGTAAAACGACAACATACTACAAACGGACTGATTGGCAAACAATCAAAAGATCAAATCAGAGACGCGCCCCATGGAATGAAACGTTTTGTCTCAATGTTGATCAGTGCGAAAATGAGTAAACTGAATGTGTCAAAGCAGCAATTGAAGTGCATGTCCCCACGCGAACATTCTACAGCATGCCTCATCCTCCACAATAGCTCACCTCGAACTGGGCAGCTGCTAGTGCTCAAGATTAAACTGCCATTCGCCAACTACAAGTAGACAGACACGTATTGTGTCAATAAGGTACACATCAATTACCAGTCAACGCATTCATTCATAGAAACTAGTTATTCGTGATTTCTAGAAAATCTATTTTATTTAAGCTTCCCTCTCTGTGACGAACTTGATTTCATTCTTTTTGCCATCAACACAAGCACGGAGGGAATGAAATATTAATATGTATATACACACTCTCAGACAATTAAACATTAGGCAACGGAATCTAGACTAACAGTAATTCATAATTGAGAGAGGTGATGCTCACATGCGGAACAACATTATTCTTTTTATTGTAATAGGTAAATAGTGATTTCAATCGAATTTAAAATAGATTATATTAATTTTACGTCTACACACATAGAAAGTGTCTGACTCTGATGCCTTTACATTGATAATGGAGGTTTCTATGAATACTGTCTTTCTGCTTATGATTGCCAAGAATATCTAAATAAAATAAAATAATTTGTATTTATATTATTTTTAATGTTGAGGCTACTGTTCTCATTTGGATATTATTCCGACAACGTTTCGATTGATGTGCATGTTTTCCTTTTTCATTAATGTCTGGTCGAACTCGTTAATATTTTTTCTCGCACTCGGGAATATGTACGCACTTTCAAATGGAACACTTCCTTTACTCAACGAAATAATCTTCTCTCGTTCCTCAGCCATGTTCGGTTTTAATTAATTCGTAATTGTATTCTCAGTATCGTGTGTACGATTAACGAAACGATCAGCGTCTAAAAAACTGTCACTAAAAATGGTTGATACTTATCACTTTTATCCATTGCGTGTGTTTTACACGTCTGAAGTTTACTCACATTTTTGTTTATAAACCTAGATTAAATTATTCAACCAAATTTGTAGATTTTGGTTTCAGAACTATAAACGAGATAACACATTTGGGGTTGAGTTATCTACTTGGGATTTAGGTTCGAATGGAAATGTCGTATTAAGTTTGATACTTCAATTCATCCTTTCTATTCCGGGTCGGTTAAACAGAATTCTTTTCAGACTCAGGCAATTTTTATTTTTGTATCAATCAAGAGTGCCGTTTTTGGAACTGGATTTTCCCCACAAAAAAAACTTGTGTGTAACGCTACCCTCGTGGGTAGTGTTGAATTGAAAGAGTCTGCATACATTACTTGAAAACATAAGGCGTAAATAGCACTATTGTTAATGGTAGGTACGTGCTGGCACGCGTGACCCCGTGTTTACTTCTATAATTATACAATAACCACCTTATATAATAGTGATGGTTACCCTCCATCCTTTTGCTGATCTGAAAAAATATCAAGAGGACTGAGTATTAAAGCAAATGAAATCGATTAGAAGTGATGAATAATTAAATTGATACTTGGATGAAAGCAATGTTTTTTAGGAAAGAATTTATATATAACTTGTATTAACATAAAATATTAACATCAAAGAAAATTAATCAACTCACGTTGTAAATGCAGACTTTAGAGTTGTCATTTAATGCTATTACAAACAATGTATTGTTATTAAAAATATAAATTCCGGTATTATTATGCTTATTGCTTTGTACATTCTCATTTTTATTATTTTATTTGTTTTTATTTTATTTCACAAAAATCAAATATTCCTTATTGTCAAAGTAGCGCATTGATGAAGATAGCATTCATTGTTTTGAAGGAGGTGTTCACGCTATGCGTCTTATTTTTTGTCTTGTACAATCAGTTTTGTATTTTTTGTGTGCTACCTGTTCACTGTCTGTCGACGATTCTCCTGAGAATAGTTTATGTTTCTATCAAAACACCTCGCTGCTGATGTATGTGTATACGTTGGCAAAGAGTTGATATAAGCAAGAAAATAATACAGGAATAACAAAAAGAAAACAAGTACACTAACGTGAGCTTTATACATTAATTGCTTTAATGACTGACCTTTGTTTCATCAAATCATATGATCAACTCACTAGAATGACATATTGTAAATAGACAATCACGTAATAGAATGCCAAATGATGAATCTAAAGCATCTTGTGTTTTACATATGTGTGGTGTATTTTGTTTTGTTCAGAACTACTTGTTTTGGTAATTTTTGTTCATAGTGAAACGGTACAAATATTTTGTACTCGAATTCTTACGATTTTTGAGATTACATGTTCGTGTACAGTCTGTCGCCATGTTCATTGATGTATTATCGTGGGTAATATCGGAAAAAAAGAGAAATAGGCAATAGTAAATAACAGTTGGATTCACGTACACATTTTCACACATAAACAATTCGAATAAGAATATAGGACACGTATTATGAGGTAATCAACTAATATGAAAAGTACAGAACAACCTACACAAGTACAGTTGTTACCTGTAGTAAATTAATATTACTTAATTCGTGTTTTACGTTTATATATAGCTACTGCTATGAGAATAACTTATTATTAAATCTAAGAAATGAAATTTAAATATATATATATATATAAAACTAGAAATTGTATTAATTCATACGTAACTTTTAATAATAACGCAGTTCAAATCTATTCGTATCTATTACAGTTAAGTTTACTTTAATATTACTGGAAAAAGGTATATAGACGTTATCCAGCTATAGTGAAAATATTGTTTACAAGAAAAACAATTGAAATAGGTAACTTCTGCATTGAATCTATGTAACAAATAGTGTATATGCCGTGAAACACTATGCCATCTAACCAACAAGTAGAGAGCAAATCCTCACATTATACAAACTATTGTAGAAAGTATCGAAGTCTGATAGCACAGCTGATTTTTCTGATAGAGACGCAGACGGTTTAATTTCGAATCCACTGAACAAAAAAATAAGTAATTTTGTTACACTTTAAAACATACATGCGACCATGTGCGATTCATTGTTTTATACTTGAACAGTAACACGCTTATTTTAAGCCCGCAGTACATTTTAAGATATAACATAATTTGTTTCGGTAAAACTGTAATTTACGGCCGCCGTTACACAAGATTGTGAACACAAACACACACGGCTACAGTTTGTTTTTTGCTAATTTAACATCTTCATGTTTGTTACATCAATTAGTAACAGTGCAAACATTGATGGAAATGTTTCTGTGTTGTGTGTACACCACCAGAAACGATATCCAACTGAAGACAATGTGCTGTAGATTATTCATGTAACAAAATAGAGGGCGAGCGAAGGTCATTTGTGCTCGTACATTACTCCTACTAGCCTCTGCAGACAATGGCTTATTTCGCTAAAGGAGCTAAAGTATCAGATATACAACAACATAACAAGTAAACTCACTTAGAAAACAATAAAAAATTAAATAAAAATAAAATTCTCCCTCATGGGAAATCAAGAAAAACAGACAATGTTTCTTTCAATAGATTCCTTGCAATTTTTGTTTTCCTTTTCGCCGCGAGTTTGAGTATTTACGTCAAAACACTAAATATATATATATATATATATATATATATATATATATATATATATATATATATATATATATATATAAAGTCTCGGAAGTTTCTCAGCCATTAAAACTATATAAAATAAAAATAAAAAAATAAAAAAATATATTAAAAAAATATATAAAAAAAACAAAAAACTTATAGTCTCAAGTCTTCCAGTGGAAAATCACTCATGTAAGTCAATTTATTTTTTACAGTTATTATATTAGTTAGTTTCTAACACTATTTTAAGGGATCATCAGTTGTTTACCATGAAAAACTGTTTCGAGAATTTAATATATATATATGTGTGTGTGTGTGTGTGTGTGTAAATTATGAAATGTATAAATGACAATTAAGCTGCACAGAGGCTCCCGTGTTTCATCCTCAGCCGAATCTTCAGGCTAAAATGCGGGAGCATCTATACAGCTTAATTGCCATAAATATATTTTCATAAGTTAATACCAAGCGCTACTTACTTATCAGGCATTGTTGTAGTAAATACTGACAATGGATACCTAACAAAATTATATTTTCTAGTAAAATGTTATGGTGATGCATGAAATAGTAATAAAATTACATATGCATACATATAGATTTATATATATATATATATATATATATATATGTATACACATATGTATACATATATAAATACATATACATATATATACACATATATAAATAAATTAATATATTTTTTGTGAGAGGAAAAAGTTCACGCCTGTATAGTTAAAAATAGAGGCTCATCTCCCTCTAGGTTAAAATGAGTATTGATTCATTTAGTAAATGTGTAAATAGTTAACAATCCAGAAATTGTAAAAACAACGATAAAAACAAAAACAAATGACTCATACAAAACGCAGTAGAATGTAATTATCTTCCGACTTGTCTACTTTAACTTGCTGAAACTGTTTGTTTTTTTTTTCAGTTCAAAATATTATTACGTTCAAAACAGTTTTACACACAGGAGAAAGTGTAGAAAAGGTAATTCGTAAAAAGTTGTAAAAAACTTATTTATCTTGCCACTAACCCTAACTCCGATTTGGTTAGTGGTAGTCATAGTATTTTTACAATTTTTTCAGGAATGAAGCCTCTAACAGTGAAGCGACAAGCGATCATTTATTTCTCGTGTGTTAGAAAGAAAGCTTTAAAAACATGAAATAAAAAAAATTATTAACAGTTTCAGCACGGTAAAAGTATACAGGTAGGTTGATAATTTAATTCTACTGCTTCTCAGTCTTGAAACCACATCAGTCTATACTGACAGTCAAGACTGGCTTATAACCACTCTTTTTCTTCGTTGTATTATGTTTTATTTCAATATACATGTGTTCTCTTAATTTCTAGTTCGTGTTTTCGTTCCGGCCCCTTTACACGCACACAACAATTGACGACGTGGCATTTCGAACCTAGACCCCCACAACAACTGGCGACAAGGTACAGTAAAGATGTTCTTCAGAACCTTTAAAAGAGCCCCACAACAACTGCCGACGAGGTACAGCAAGGGATTTTTGAGAATATGAAAATGAACGCCACAACTTGAGACGAAGTATATTAAGTTCTTTTTAGAACATTAAAAAAGACAAACGTGGAGAAATCTACGGCAAATACACCCGACAAAGGCTTTGTTCTAGAAACGGGTATTAACGGCGGACCGAAATAATCACGTAAAAGATCGACTTATTTTCTATCAAAGTTCTTTTTTCTTGCTATTCCGACACTGTGTTAATTTTTAACAAGAAAGAAAGTACATGATATGATAGAAACCGTGCCGCTGATAGAAAAAATAAAAACCTCATTTTTCTTCTGTTGACTAAAATGCTGACCTAAAATCCTACAGTTACGTGGAATACGTACTAAAAAACGAACGACTTTTCTGAAGTTGTTAATCTTTTCACATACTTATTTATCCGAAGACTTTTCTGCTCTACAAACAATGCAAGTGTTTGAATCTAGTACAAAAAGATAGCGAGCATCACGCAACGTTCGCATCAATCGTTAGTAACCACTGTAGAGATCTTAAATTAGCTGAACTCAGCGCGGAAAACTTACAATGTGTAATGACTTGTATCAAGAAAAAAGCAAACATCAGACGTAGGGTTTTTAATAAGTTAACAAGTAGACGAAATCAAACATTACAGAAATCAGGCTAGGATTGCCAGAGATGTATAAGTGTTAAACAAGATTCTATAAACATTGAAAAGTCGGGCATAGCGCACATAAGATAGGTACGAAAAAAACATATGTTTACACTCTTTCAAAAATATTCCCAAACGAAAAGAGGAATAATTTTCACGCTCCTACTAAAACAAGCCAGCCCAATAAAAAAAAAACAGGATAAATTATCGCCTAGTCTCTGATTCCGTTGTGGATACCTTCATTGGGTAACAAGTTTCTTATACCGTTTTAAAACCGGTCTCACTAGTCTAACTAATAATAACGTCAGACACAAGGGTTCCCATTTCAGAAAAGATAGAGAACCTAAAACTCGGGTTAAATCCACAATAACAAACACAGATGGCAGCAAAATTAGAAGAAAATATATGCAGGTAAAAATCATGAATAAAAATGTTAAATTACAATTATTACAAATATGTTGGAGAAATATAAGGATATCAAGAAAGAACGTGTATTAAACAAAGATTAGATCATATTCTCAAAGTACTTTCCTTTTATACTCAGCATTAAATCAAGACGACACGAAAATGAAGCCACATCGTAGTTTAGTTCCGCACGCGTGAAACTTGTACACTATTCTTTAATGCTACGTTGAAGCTCTTCAAGTATAACTGAATGCTGACCTTCAATGTGCGCTCGAACTCTATGCCCACCGAGAGAGATAAAAATATAATAAACCTGATCCATATGAGACTAAATCTCGTACTTTAATGAGGCATTTAACTAGGAGACTGGATGAGACATTATATGCATTTACTGTTCTACCTCATTCTGAAACTTCGAGCTGAGTTACATCCGGAGTCGAAAAATATTTTACTGGATTAGCTTTTAAAGCAGATAGTGGAAAATAAATTGACCTTTTCATGGCAAGAATTACTTCATAGAATTTTCTTCCGTGACTAAAAAAATGACCCGTTGCATCAAATAATGAGCTTCTGTTAGATAAACTGAGTAAAAAAATGAGTTTGTAACGCTACGTCAATTTAAAAGAATAAAAAGACAAAACCTATGATGTGTCTCTCAGTCTCTTGTTGTACTTGCTATTTCTCTCTAAGTATGGATTACATATAATTAATAATAATGGTAATATTTCTAAAATGTGTATAATTAGCTGCCGCTATTCTTGTTGTGTCGTTAGTTTTATACATTCAACTGTTAATTTGTATACACACACTCACATATGTATATATATATATATATATATATATATATATATATATATATATAGAGAGAGAGAGAGAGAGAGAGAGAGAGAGAGAGAGAGAGAGAGAGAAAGGGGGATGATCTGGCGTAAGTGCATTCACTGTACATGCTGTGATCACCCACAGTCGTTGTGCCGACCCCAAAATAGTGTGCAATTCAGTTTGGGATGCAACAAAGAATACTAACCACAACTAAAACTATGAGTCCAGTTTATAAACAAGTAACAGGTTTATTTGTTGGAGTTTACAAACCAAATTAGTGTTCCCAAGTCAAACGGCAGGCCTTTAAAATAAGTTTTTTTTTTCGCTTAAAAAAATAAAGTCCGATCAGCACAATCCTTTAGCAAAAAGCACACATGGACCAATCCTGCATGGGGAGGCACCTGGCATCCATTTCTGGATTGCCGCCTGGAAATCAAACTACCTGTCATACCCAGTTTGGCAAGTCTCCCTCATAAATTTCCTGATTGTTTTCCCCTTAACATGAATAATTCGGATTTCAAGAGTTTCATACTGGGCACTATTCGACCACCAAGGCTGACCTGTCGATATATATATATATATATATATATATATATATATATATAATTCACAGACGGCAGTGTGTGAATTATATATATATATATATATATATATATATATATATATATATATATATATATATATAATTCACAGACGGCAGTGTGTGAATAATATGTTTACGGTCACCATTTCTCAGATCGTAACTAATTCTTGGGCTTGTCATTAATTGAGTTTTAATTCAAATGGGATGCGGTTTTTGCACTAGAATTGACTAGTTCCAATCCTTTTTAACATAGAGAAATTAACGTTTGGCCCAGCAGAAAAGATATAAAAAATATGTGTGGTCATCACTGACTTTGAATAGCCATAACATTTTTTAGTTAAAACAAATATTTATTTTTTATACACAAAATGTAGCAAACAGCACAAGGAATCTAAATTATATATATATATATATATCGAAATGAGTTCAGGGTTAGGGTTCAGCAGCTTAAACCGACACACACGTCAATTGAGTTACGCCCCTCATCCTCTTTACCTCAGCAAAACTTTTGAAATTAAAAATAAAATTAAAGGGTGGAAAATCACAAAGATAATTAGTTGATTCTAAATATGTTAGTATCGAAAAGAGAGAATGGTGACACTTAGTAGTAAAATAATAAAACAAGTTATAATTGACTTCAGAAGCTAAATTGTTAAGGAAAAAGGTAAAAACAATCAAAACTGAAAGCTATATTAAAGATATTAACTCTTGGGTATGTTGAAGATGTAATCCCCTAACTATTTGTATCTTTCTTTCTATTAGTTACGTATTGTTTTCTCAGCGGTTAAATCACATATACTCCATATTAAATTGAAACTGTAGGTTTTTATATATGCTTTTTGTTCAAAATTAAAAAAATGTTTTTATATAATTATTGCGCTAAAGTATATATATTTATGGAAGACTAAACAGAATTTTTGAACATGTTATATTTTAATAATTTTTAATACATTTGTAAATAGAAACACTCAGCCCCCACCCCTAAATAAACATAAGATAATAATTTGTAAGCCATTACGTGTTGGGAAATAAAAACAGTCATTTCAGAATATAGATATTTACATGAAAATTTAACGTAAAATTATGACCAACTTTTCTGGTCAATCATGTTAAGGGCATACAACGATCTGTTTTGCAAAGGGATATAGATGATGTTGTTATTTTTTTTTGGGGGGGGGGGCAGATACACACCCATCAATCCTAGCACAAACTCAAAGTTAATGTGCAACAGTCCCACCCACGACATAAATTAATTAACTCTATCAATAGCTTTTAGTGCAGATGGCAACCCACAACATTTAACTGAAATGGTTAGATACGTTCTAGGCCTTTTGACTAGGAGCAAGACGTAATATCAATTTCTGTATAATTTTCTATTTTTTGTGCATATAAATAATACAAAGTATTGTATCTGTTCGGATACTACACTTAATTTTTTCTGTCCTCGGTCAGTAAAAGAGGAATCCTTCTAGACTAAGGCAAATTTAGTTTTTATTACATTCCAGAGGTTCCCTTTTTAGAGATCTAGATTGTCCACACATTAAAAACCGACTTAGTGTTTACGTTGGTACAAAAGAACATTCTGCAATTGATAATTCGGCAAATAAAATTCCGGCAAGGAAAAATCCTGCAAATAAAAAATCGGCAATTTTGCTAAAGTAGGAAAATTCGGTAATTATGAAATAAATATCGATTGAAAATCGATTTTAGAACTTTTCTTGCGGGGGATATAGTTGTAAACACGGGGAACACCCTCAACCAAAAAATAACAGTTATTATATTATATTTTTGGTACCTGTGCAGTTTACGAACCGGGTTATTTTTTAGATGAGATTTACAAGTTAAATTCAATTTTTACGATATATGTTCTTAATTTAATTGTTAGGTGAATGTACAGAATCGTTAGCAAAGACCCTTCCTCATGTTAAGAATGACTTTCTAAACAATGCTATTATTTAAACGCCATTTTAATATTTGGTCAATAGTGTAAATTATAAATTCATTACGTCGTGTTTGACATTTGAAATTAACTTGGAAGTATTTAAACTGTCGAATAGTATGCCATTTAATCTTGCTTTAACATTCTTAGCAAATCTTTATGTATAACACATCCCCAAGATGATATTTACAAATAAATGTTTGAGGGGATGTAGTTGTATGTACCCCAGTCAAAATAATTCAAATATCAATGTTTTAGAATGTTTATGGTACGTTAATATTAGAGCGTCACGCGCGAACATTTTTCGTTATTTGGGGGACACGAGGTGTTATACGATGTCGTTAAGTATTAAAGTAATTTTTGTAAAGTTTAAAATGGTCGTTGACTTGTCGTTGACGCATGAAACCCATCATTTTATCTCAAAAATGAAACAAAATTGGAAAAATTGGAAAAAGTGAATAAAACAAGAACATTCCGAAAATTATTTTTAAAAATGGTTTAAACTTTTCTAACAATTAATATCAAATGTATGGTATGGCAAAAGTATAATACACAATTAAACACACGGTATGTTCAGCGTCACACACATTCCACTATGCGACACCATCGAAGTTTTACTCACAGAAAATCATTCAGTTTCCAGTTTCACTTTGTAAAAATAAAATCTAATTTTCACAATTTAACTTGATATTATTCAAAAAAACAGAAAGGTTACAGCCAAACATATTCGTCGGTATTTGAAGAACGTTAATCTCATTTTAAAACTGTAAAAGTAAATTTGTAATGAAACTTTTATATTTATTGGAAATACACTATAAATAAATCAAGGACAATTATTAGAAAACCATCTGACAGATGTTTTTATAATAATGTTCTATTGAAAATCTATACCTTTTATAGAAAACTTAAAATACAAGATGAAATAAATAACAATTAATATTATAGCGATTATGATCTTACATACATTGTTTTCTGTTGGAAAACTAATTGTTGCGATTTTGATCAAGTCATCAATAGTTGACTTTTAAATATTCAACATATTTGCTTTATTTATTATACTGTAATCTAAAATTAAACTTCTAAAAAGTGTGTAAACTTTTGAAAATCATTTAATTTTAATTGCAATATGAAATTAGTATTTAAAATATTAAAAAAATAACACTGAAATTATTAAATACAACTGATAAGTAAATTGTATTTTATTATTTAGAAAACATTATGTGTAAATAGAAGAAATATTATTATTTTTTATAATTCTTCACTTATAGATAATTGAATCTCTTATAACTCAAAATAAAAAAAGAATACATTTTATTTAAAGAAAACTAAAGGAACCGCAAAGAGAAGAATGACATAATAAAAAGAGTATTTGGGGGTAATTTCAGAGGGTCAAAGTAGTGGTATAAGTTCTAAGCAAATCCATTATTTATTTTGCGTGTTGATTTATTTTTAATAACTTCACTTTTTTAAGTAAAACACTAAATAAATTAATCGAACATTTTCATTTGTGACTTTGTCTCTGTGGGCAGTACTGAATCATGTAGTAGGGGTGCCAGGAAAAGAGTGATATCTTTTTTGATAATATTCTAAAAATATTCATTAATAAATTAGATAAGTAAAAATCTTAATCTCTAGATTTACAACTATAGTATAGTCAATTGTAGTTTTGTCGCTATGGGCAGAACTAGATCATGAAGTAGGGCTTCACTAAAAAGAAAATGGTTTAATTGCCTATATTCAAATTATGTACTTTTACTTTGTATGAACTAAAAAAGTGCACTCATTTAAAATTGCAAGCTTCATTAAGAAATCTATAATAACTAGATTTGTCAAATTTAAATTGTGAATGATTGGGGTAGAGTCATTTATGTTGTTTCTTTATTAACAGTACTAAATCATGTTGTAGGGCTATCCAGAAAAGGCAGATGGTTTATTTAATATATTTTATTAACATTTTTTGTTTTAAAATATACAGGTGAAGTTATCATTGTTGAAAAGTTCATGTTTAAATTTCATTCAACTTTATTACAATATATATTGTTGTGAATTTTTCTCTATAGGCAGTACTGTATAATGTATTAAATAAGTCAAAAATGTAAATGCTTTAAATAATTATTATAATGAAGTTTGCTAGAATTTCTTATTATTGCATTTATGAAAATAACGAAGGAAAGTTTGAAGTAATTAATTATATTCAGAGGATACGAAGTAATAAATAAAAGGCTTGTTCACTTATGAATTAGATAATTTC
This sequence comes from Sepiola atlantica, assembly GCA_963556195.1. NCBI lineage: Eukaryota > Metazoa > Mollusca > Cephalopoda > Sepiida > Sepiolidae > Sepiola > Sepiola atlantica. The sequence continues at coordinate 15,442,108 of OY744517.1, read as the reverse complement.
ATTACTGTGATGGCATAATAGTTATTATCTCAACTCAATTAGTAATTGTTACTAATATTTGCACGAACTTAAAGTATAAATGACTCAAGGTGAACCGGGTCACTGATTGTTTAAGGTTTTGTTCTGTTTTGTTACTTTAAATTGTAATAAAAATACATTGTACATTCTAAAATTGCAATGCCTTTAAAAACGTAGACTGAAAAATGCGGACGCAAGTGTATTAATATTCTTAAATATAAACCTAGATAAGTGCAAAACAAGTGGAAGTCAATCTGAATTCCAGCTTCAATGTTTTAAAAGTTTAGTCCACTTGTTATATACTTTTCCATGTTTATATTTAAGAATAGTAATACATATGCGTCCGCATTTTGAAGTCTAGTATATCTCCCTCTCTCGCATATTTATATGTGTGAGAGAGAGTGATTATGCAATACGTGATACTTTATACTAAAATTACTAATTGTAAAAACAAATTGAGTGATATGAGGGTGAACATAATAGGCAGTAGCTTACTAAGAGTTGATGAGCACATTTTAAATGATAACTCATTATAACAAGCAATTAGGTATTTTAAAAACGTAACTCAATCCAAAAATAAAACAATAGTGTAATATATATTTATTACATATAAACATTATAGGGGAAACACACGTTGATTGATTCAGCTTTAGTAAAAAAAAAATACCGTTGAGCTGTTTGGTTAGCATGTTTCTTGTTTCAATTCATAGCGTTAAGATTGTAGAGAGTATGATGTAGAACACCTTGTATAAAAATGAAGAAAGACTAAGGATGACAGAATAATAGTTTACAACATAAACTGCCCATGAGTTCTTTGCAGGAAACTGAAGGGTTTAAATGCTGCATGTAATGTAGTATTGCACGTTTTCTCATACCCAACAAACGCATTGGCACTACATTCATAAGTGGATGTAGTCGATACGAGTCAATTGATACATTTCCAGTAATCTATAAATATTCACAAGAAGTCTAAACCAGAAACAGTATAATTCATTTTGATGCTCCGTATAGAATATGCTTAGTACTAACACACGGGTAAATTCGATCTTATTCTTGCTATAATTATCGTGTAAATACTTTATTTTTAGTGTATCAGCTGTAATGGGTGAGTACCTTAGCATTTAGTGGAATGGGGTCATGGATAGATGTAAACACTGCTAAGACAAGACCCTTTCTTTCAACAACTACAACAAACCTTTTCAAAAAACCGGTTGTCATTGAAAATAACATCTGAAAGTCGACGTTCAAAATTCTCGGTCTAACATTCTCAGCTAACAAGAATTGGAACAAACACATAGAATATATTGCCAAAGATGCTGCAAAGAAAGTTGGATCCCTCTACCATGCTGAAAAACTCCTCACACCTAACAGTATTCTGTATCTCTACAAATCAACCATTCGTTTATGCATGGCAAGTTGTTGTCACATCTGGTGCACATATCAGTTCCCCCCTTTTAGACAAGTTTAAAAACATCTATCTAATCTCATAGGTAGCTCACTATCCACCAAGCTCCAACCCCTGTCCCATCGCCGCAATGTTTCAACCTTGTGCTTGTTTTACAAGTAAGTCAATCGAATTTGATCCGATGAACTTGCTGTTCTTCTCCCCCTCTCGACGTAAAGACACTCCACCAACCCGAATATGACCTAAATCCCATCCATTTATTGCTGAGAGATTCAGATGCCTGAGGGCCTTATACTTCAGTAGCTACTTTCTTCAAGCTGCCGACATGCAGAAATGTAAAACTAATGTCAGCAAACATCTACCTGTCAACATAGGATGACACCCTAAACTTTCATCATTCTTCTTAGTAGCCCATTACGTCTACAGTGGCAACTTGCCTTGTTCAGGGTAAACACAATTTTTTAAAAGTTATAATGTGTTAATTGTTTTGGGGTACTTTCTGAGATTAGGATCCACGCAGAATCAACTTAGTGTCTGTAGTTTCCGAATGTTTACGTAAACCGCCGGAAATTACCAAAGCGGTTAAACAATCAAATTCAAAAAAAAAACATAAGCAGACGACATGTAAACATTTCAACTGGTTGAAACGCGATTGAAACCGATTGAAACGGGAAATTCACAAATTAAACATAAATTTGTACGGCTAAAATGAATTCTAACGAGCCAACACAAGCACCCGCGTCTCCCAATAGAGCGATTAACTTTTGTCAGGAACAGAAATCGAATGTTCCGGAATAAAACGACAAAAGATGTTGATTGATTCTTACTAAAGAAAAGAATTTATGCTAACAAAAAAATGTAATACTTCACACTAACCCTAAACCCTAACCCTAACACTAAACCATAAACCTGAACCATAACTCCAGCCATTACCATGACTATAACCTTTACCGTAACGACGCCATGTAACCTGATTATGAACCAACAGTTATTTTCAGTAGAAAAACTTTTTCGGAAAAAAACATTTTTATCAATTAAAAAAAATATTTTTAAGTGAAAAAAACATTTTATCACCTGTCTTATTGTCATTTCGTTCGTCAAAAAATATTACTTTCATAACTTTTACTAAATTTATTACTATTTATTGGCTTTAAATTGTGTTTAATGGTAGTGTTGTCACACTTGTAAATCCAGCATCGTTTTTGCTGTTTTGGACTCAAATCAGTAAACCGACTTCTCATATTACATTTTCCGGATGTTTACGTACACATTCGGAAAGTACCGATGCCAAGTCAATTTTAGCGTGGGTCCGCATCTGAAGAAACATTTGTTCTTGTTTCTTTGGTAGTTTCTTTACTTATCATCTGATTTGTATCGATACATACACATTATGTCAGATATGCCTTTTTAAAAATAAACGGGTGCATTGGTGTTATCGTAGGATATACATTTTCGAAAAAAAATGAATACAACAATAACAATTGTTTAATGTCAATTAGCATAACAATTTTGTTTCATTACTTCGTGTAATGTATATGCTCTGTTCATTTACTTCATACACTGACAGGTACATTATGTGCATAAATCTCGTATTTAAGTATTCTCAGAATAACTTAACTAGTTGATATACAATGCCTGGTTTCATGTTTCTTAACTTTTATAGTGATCATTCCTCTTATTTCCTACATTTACATATATGGAAATGTATTTACTTGATTTCGCACTTTTACAATATAAGGTTTTAACTATCTCATCAAGACGGTGGTACAGCGTATCCTTTGTCTAAATAAATTCTTTTATAACAATGTAAGATAATTGTCGTTGGACAGTCATTAACTTTACTATATTGTCAACAATATTTTAGTTTGTTAATTTAATCCGACAAATATTAATTTTTTAAACTGTCTAAAATATATCTTACACTATGTTTTATCTTTGATAAATGGTGAACGTCTGTTTAGATGTTCACATGATGCGTTTACCTTGTGGTCTGTAATAATATAATGCACACGTGTATCCGGAATATCTGCACGCAAAAAAGTGTAAATGCTGGCTGATTTTAATTACGTCTGAATCAGACAATGCGCAAGGGAAACGTTTATTTGAGTTAATGATATATTCATATTTACTGATGCAGTAAAGTAAATTTATTCAGATTATGAAGATAATCAAATCCTTACTCAATAGACAAATATATGCATTAGTAAGCTCTCTATACCCTCACGTGAAAGACGTAACATCTCCATTTATTATGAGTTGAGGAAGTAGCAATTTCTTTATAAGAATTGAGCCTATAATTGTATGATGTAAGATTATATTTCGTTTAACCGGTAATAAAACTTGCACCAGTTCTTTATGTTATTTTAAGGTTATGTTTTGGAGCTCATTCCTCTCAATCTCTCGGGTATCATTGCAGAATTCTGGTCACTGAGTTCTTTTATCGTATCCCGACTAAAACATGGGAGGCGTACCTCTTCCGATTTCTCCCCCAGTACATTATCTTGTGTCCCTCGACGATGTATACATCAGCTACTTTAGTCAAAACATATGTGTGATTCCTTTGCAAAAGTGTGAGGATACAGAGTGTGTTCCTAATCCTTAAAGCTGATCTTTGTAAACTACTAGTTATAAGTGTCGAATTGTTCTAAAATGTATGCAATTTTTAAAACTGATATCAAGAAAAGAAATTGTTAATAAAAGATATGTAACTCTGATAGAATAACCAACCCATCAGAAGATCACATACCATTCAAGTACATACGACATTTTTATGTTCATTTTATACATATACTGTAATTAGTATTTACAATATTAAAATCGATATATATAATCAGCACTAACAAAGCTATATTTCTGTCCGTCATTCACGTGTACTGTTGATTTGTGAAAATCTGTTTTAGACACTATTTATTGACATATAGCATTCCCGCATTGTTTCATATCATGCTCCCTGTGGCTTGTACAGGGTGGGCAAAAATAAGGGTCCTATTTTCAAAAATTCATAACTTTTGTATTTATTGATTTTTTTTTGATTTTTTTTAGAATAAGTAAAGGACCCCTTCCGAAGCAAGCATGAGCCGTATTAGCCCTAAGGAACGTACCCTCATTTAGAAAACATTATTTTTGCTTAAAAAACTCAAAACAGTGTAAAAAACAATACTTTAGTTTTTGTAAGTTTTAAGAAGTGTTTTTCGGCTAAAATTTGTTTTGTTTATTTCAAAAAATCTCGGAAGGGTCAGTCTACACACACATAAAGTTTGGTGAGTTTAACTTTTATTTTGTGGAAGTTATTCAAATTCAAGTTATTCAAATTTAAAGATAGGACCCTTATTTTGGCCCACCCTGCATATGTTTCACATGTGACGTTATCCAACTCTCTATTGGAATATAGATTAGGTGCTATGAGGCAATCGACACCAGACTGTTCCTCCACTTCTTCATCTGTATCCTTGACACGTCGGCGTTAACACTATGGGAGTGACAAACCAATGCACATGTACTATCCTTTTGTCTCCATAGTTGGTCATTTCCTGTAAAGTATGGGCCCGTCCATAAGTCCTTATATTGAATATTACTTTGATGTTGCACTATTGTTCTTTTAAAACAGTTAGGCGACAAATAGAGGAGCTTTTAGGAGAATCTTTATCGGCAGGATGTAACGCGTTCATTTGTACCAGAGGCGTGCAAAAGAATACCGCAATGGAAATAATATTCGGCTATCCACCTAAAAGTAAATATAGTAACTATATATTTCACGAATAATTTAACTAAAATAAACAGTAATAAATTATTGACACAAGAATACCAAAAATATCGAAATGTGTGTGGTGTTTAGAAACGCATGCATTTACACTTTGCTTCGAAATCTTTTCTTATTTTTCTTAGTAATATTATTATATGAAAATATTATTATTTTATATATCATCTAGATGAATATATTTGTCATTTTGTCATCACATGGACAGGCGTGTTTGTGGTGTCTGGAAACACATATATGCACAATTAATTACAACGATATTAATGAGAGTAACTCTTTCTCTTAATGCTTAAAGCGATATTAAAACATATTAGAAAGTGGGTCAATCAATATCGATTGGGAAATGAATACGTAGTTGAGAGAGATTGGTAACGTGTTGGATTAATTATAAGTGACGGCTTATTAAAACAATTAAAATATATTTTTTTTTAAATAGCACGATCCCAAAACGAAGGTATATTTTAGCATGCATTGCGGGTTATAAAATAAACTAATGAGATAACTAATGCCAACGCACAAATATTTAGCTTAATCCTCTTAAAAGAAATGTGTGTATTTTTGTATATAAATAGATATAATAACTTTCATCTCGCCACGCAAAAGTTAGCAAAAAAGACACGTACCCTCTTCTTGTATTACACATTTCAAGTTGTGAGGGAAAGCGATAATGCAAATTTAAAAATAGACCACTACGTCATATTTCTCAATCCGTCTGAATTTAAATAGGAAAGTAATCTTCTACTCTATAATGATAAGCCAACGACGATGGTTTCTCTTTTATTTAGTTCTTCAGAAATCATCATAATAATTTATTTATAAACAAACTAATTTACTGATGTTATTCTGTGATTTTATATAAATCTAGTCAGTGTAAACATTGACGAAGTATATTTTCGACTTCACTTTTGAAGGAGTGCGCACATTAGTATCTCGCTCTCCCCCATCTCTATCTCTCTTAATGTATAGTTATATATACTAGCAAATGTATGCTCCCTCCGGTCGCATATTTTTGCTTGGCTGCCGCGTAAGAAATGAACGCTGACGTGTAAACTGATGGAGCCTCAATCATATTTCTTTGGTGGTTAGACGTTGATATTCTTTATTTATGACCAAGAATACTTGTAGATGTAAATAAATGAAAAAAAAATTCCGACCCCACCCCGATTTTTGTATTACCCTTCCCCATGAATAAATAAATAAATAAATAAAAATTTGGGGGCCACCCCCCTCAATTTTTTTATTTGCCCTCACCCATACATAGGAATATTTTTAGTTAAGAAAAGAAAAAAGAAAATATTTGACTGCCCACCCCCCAATATTTTTCGAATCGACAGAAAAGTGTACATAAAATAAAACGATTAAAAAATCCGTACACTTTTACTGTAGGACCTGTGCCTACTTTGACCATGACCCAAACCCTAACCCCTACATTTGTTAGATTATGTCGGGCCTTGTATTTTAAAGTGTGTAGATCGACTAGTATGAATTGTGAAAGAAATAGGATTAAGTACAATTTAAGGGCATATGTGATTTTGGGACAAACAACCATGATTCATGGTGACTCATTTTGTAAAGTCATAACAAATTTGAGGTATGTTTGACCGATAGGAAATGCCAGGGTCAAAGAAGGTCAGAAAAGACATGAGTGACGGAAATATTTTGCACGTTGGGTCCACGTAGACAGATGACGTCACAGATCCTTTGGGTGAAGATTTCGTTTACCAGTCAGTTCCCCATTTTGGCGGAGGGATGTCGCCACGCCCAGCCGGGTGGCTTGGTGTAAATAGTTGAGTTTTGATTCGAGTCGGGACTCTGGAAGCGAGAGTCGGGGCGCACAGCATGTGGCTCTGTAATGTGCAGTCGGGTGGAAATTCGCCAGACATGAGTAAAACGTGCTAGAATCCAACGTCCCCCAGTATGAATGAAAGAAGAAGAGTGGAATGAAGAACCGACAATGGAACCCTCTCCAACCGAAGTGTGAAAATAAATGATGAAATCTCTTTAAGAAAAAAATCGGTATCGAGTGTCTCTGTCCTCTGCTTGAAAATAGAATCTGCACCTAAACAGGTAAACCACTGAAATCTCGGCCAGTGACGAAGTGAGTGTGCCGTCAGAATCCGTGACCAACGAGGAACGAACCTGTGAGGTAACTTCTTTTGTTAATGAACTGTGTTTAAAATGTTTAACGAATTTAAAAGAGACTATGCTTAGTAAATGTGTAATGGGTGGTGGGTTTAAAGGCCTAGAAGTCATCTCTGTTAAAAACGCCTACGTTAAAATGACTCTTAAAAACATGTGTTTAAAATTGACTATAGAAAGTGTTTTACAAAAGTATTCAAAAAAAGATTGAAATCACTATTAATCCTCTCATGAATTTTCGTATTGTTTTTGGCCCGGATAGGACATAATTCGAACTGTTGAAGTGGTTTCGGAGAACTGCCTCACTCGGGCAGGATTAGTTAATTAATAATATCTAAGTTCCCCCTTTTTTAAGGGGTTATGCAACACTTTGACCCTAACCCTAACGACGGAGTCAAAGTTAGCGCGGGTCCTATAGTGTAAAAACACCAAATAATCAAATACAGTGGAGATGAGTTATGTAAATGGTGTGTGTGTTTGTTTAATGCCCTTTTTTAATTCAACAATTTGTTTCTAACATCAGTTATGTTATTTTTTTGTTGACAGAAAAGAAAAAAAATCATACATTTTATTTTAATGAATAAAACATGGAATAATAAGAACAGTTTGTGAATAAAAGCTTAACAGCGTAAGTTAAAGTAACACGGTAAATGCCAGCGTTTTGTTTACATTTTAAATTACGCGCTCGTCTTGCGTCTATACTGATTTGACGGAAGGAGGTCGTGTCAATGGATCACCGTTCGCTGTTCAATCAGTTGGGCGTTGATG
>OY744517.1:15379021-15429021 GCA_963556195.1 Sepiola atlantica | reverse complement strand
AGTATTCTTTAGCTTTCGTTAACACATGCATTGGGGAGAATGGACACTTCGATATAACACCTGCGGTTTTAGTGACTATTAGTCATGGAACTTCTTGTCTATTACCGGGTTCATAGTTACTGATACTCAATGACTGGCTGTTGTGTCGGACAAGCGTTGATTACTATATTCCAATGGCTGCTGTATTGGTGGTCTTGAAGTATGTGATGTATGTGTAGATACTCAATCACGTGCTCAGCTTGCTAGATCAGAAAATTCTGTAGAACGACGAAGGTGGATGTGTGGTAACTACAGGTAACATGTCACACGTGCAATTTGGTAACCATATTACTTGCCAGATTGTTGAATCCCAAATTATGTGCAGCTAAATCAAGTACTGGCAAGTCGTGGTTGGTATCAATTATGGCACCTCATTAGATCATCACAACACATTTGTCACTTGTCATATCGTCTGTTAAAGTCTAGCAAATAAAAAAGCCACACCCGATCCTTTCACGGAGAGGTTTTACACTAGTATCACATTGATCTGTAAAAAGCGAGCAAACTCAGAAAACGAGTAAACAGCCACTATATATATATATATATATATATATATATATATATATATACATATATATATATATATATATATATATATATATATATATATATATATATATATATATATATATATTTATATATATATATTATCCACCAATTGACACCGGAAACCCGACGAATCGCTCACCGAGTTGAGAAATTAACCAGAAAGATCGCAAAGAAAGAAAACTGCGTGGTCTTCAATGACACATGTATAATAAACGACTTGCTGCCGAAATATATATATATATATATATATATATATATATATATATATATATATATATATATATATATATATATATATATATATATACATATACTTTTCTAGTGATACACATGATAATTAGCTTGATCAAAATCAAAAAAAATATAACGGGCTGATACATATTGTCGATTTTTATTCGCCTGCTTATACTTTTGCTTACATTAAAAAATGTTACACTTTCTATAATATCTGAATTGTCCGATGAAATACGCCGGCGAGCGAGACGTAACAAAAACAACCAAGAGATAAGACTCTAATAAACTCGCAATTCTCTTTCTCTTCTATTACGATGTAATTGCATCGAGTAGAGTTAGCGTGGGTGACGGTGATTTAATGTCGGTCACTGTGTGAATTATTGAAAGCGGCACGGCATACTTCGCATAAGCCACCGGCACAATTCCAAATAACAGAAAACAACCTGATATTAATATAAAGTAAAAAGTATACTTATCGGGTGTTGCCCGGTAGTGGATTTTCTTTTAACCTGTTAGAACTTTGTTTTATTAAAATTTTCTTCTTTTAAAAAAAAAAAATGCTATTTTTGTTCAAATCCAAGGGAAGTGACTCTTTATAGACAAATATAAACAATCTTACTTTAGTGTATGACGGTCATTTAATGTAATTCCTACCGGGAAAAATAATATTTTGGAAGGCATCAATTGCATTTATTTTTTTCTCTCTTTAATAGCATGGTAAAACGATTCAAACGAAAAACTGACGAACCGGAATAGAATATTGAGTTTGTTGAGAGGAAAGTTATCCATGAAAAGTAAGCGATTAAAAACTGACTTTACTTCATATATTAGATAAATATTTAATCGAGATGAGAATGATCATGTTCTCCAGAGAGAAAGAGAGGCAGTAACCACTGCTCAAATATAGCTCTCACAAACCTTACTTCTCATCTGGAACGTATGTAAGAACTTAACTACAAGTACTCCCCGAAATACATTTTCATTTTGTTTATCTTCTTAACTTTATCGACACGCTTCACGGTTTATTTTCTGGGGATCAAAGAAAATAAATCTTTCGGTAGTTAAAATCAAATGACACTACTAGATGAACAAAGTAACATCTATGGTAGAGACACGTTATTGATCCCTAAAGAAAAGGAGTAAAGTACCAGTTGGGATACCTGCCGTTGAGCGGCGGCTGTATAAGAAAATATGAGAGTACACATACTCAGTCACGTTACTTTTTGAAGACACCTTGCACCCGACAATTCCCTACTAAATATATTTAATACATGAGCAAACTGTGGATATCTAATAGCAGAATTAAAAGAATTAAAGAATAAAAATGGTAAAGTCATATCGGCATTCGTGGAAATGTAAAAACTGATAGAGCAGCAAAAGAATCGCTGAAGATGATACCTACAAATACTAGGATTCCATACACTGATCCTCGACCTTTTATAAACAGATTAATCATAGAAAAATGGCAAACATATTGGAATGAATGTCAAAGTAATAAATTACACAAGATTTGGCCAATTATTGATGAGTGGCCCCTAGTCTACAGAAAGCCAAGAAGAGAAGAGGTTGTAGTAGCCGGATATATTACTCACGAACATTTATTGGAAGGTGCAGAGACTCCAATGTGTATATCATGTCAAGAATCTTATACAGTCAAACAGATAGACTGTCAGGATCTGCAACAAAGCTGAAGGAAATACTACAACTCGAAAAATCTGTTCAAAAAATGTACGTTTAAATTTTTGAATTTTATTTTAAAAAATGTTGTTTTTTTTAAACAATATAAAATAATTATTCTACCTTGGGATTCCATTTGAAAACTTTATTCGGTATTAAATAACTTGTAGATGGTTGATATGCTGCAATGTTCCAGTAAGTATCAAATGACTTCCTTTGCCAAATCCATATACGAATTTGCTTGCTGTTGCTCTCAATATAATTAATACCCGATAATTGTCTATGTACGGTATGATCACGTTCACACACCGGTTCCCGTTAGATCATCTAAGTTAAGCGACGTTTAGCCTGGCCAGTAGAATATGGATAACCATTTAAAAATACAAGGCGCGTTTTGCATCTGCCCAAAACCGGGATATTCATGTGAATTTTTATTCCCCATAAACTTCTATTCCCATTGAAAACGGAATGCCCGACGCAGAGCAGATACGACATAAAGTGCTAGTATCGGTTATTCGTTAAATTTTTATCATTTTGAGTCATGCAAAATCGGAATATTTAAATTCGTAAGTTTATCTTTCGTCATTTGTGAGTGTTCGCCGGATCCGCAGACAGACCGTAATACGTTTTTTTCAAAATATAATATCTATATTAATAAGATTGCATGACTACTTTAGATGTGTCCGTGTATGCGTGTGTTACTAAGCTTTACGTTACTTTCACAGTATACTTTAAAAAAAAATATATTTGTGCAATCGAGTTCTAAGTGTAATCATAAATGCTATGCGTAAAATACCCGAAATAACCTTTTAAAAGTCATATATCACACATATTGTTTAATTACAAAAGTACATTCACCATAATGCAGTCCAGTTACATTGTCTAATACTAGGCCATTTTAATTTGCTGTTAATATTTGAAAAAAGAACAACTAAATAGCTATGACATTTCGCAATTAGAAATCATTTCAACTATTTAATAGATAGTCATTTCAAACGTCAAAAGTCTTACCTAATTGTCGTGTATTAGAGGATTGAAAGTTTACAAAGTAGCTGAACATGTTACAAACACATAATTATTGATGAAATAAAATAAGAACACTTATACACATGCGAAACAAATAGAAGATACATGTACCCATGTTACGTAACAAAAGAATATATAGAGTATCTAACGTACATATTTTAAAGTTTGTCCACCTAAAATCCTTAACGTTGCTTCTAGACGGACGAGGATAAATAATGATAGACACACAATTTTCCTATTATTATGCATTTTCTTCTGCAGAGCTGAATCTTTGATCATATAACACAATCTTCATTTCACATCTGACAGCGATTCTCTTTCTTTTCATCAACTTACTATTTTCTACACAAAAACATTGCAACGGACATAGATGTATTGCTGACGACTTTTCGTCGCAGTCAACAATGTGGTGGACATTTTCTATCGATCTTAGCCCACTTGTTACACTAAAAGTGATCAATCATCTGGTTTCAGCGAAAACACAATCTACTCAGACACCAAACACAACATCGGTGCAAATATACGCCAGGGAATTTGGCTCCACTTTTTCATGTCGATATAAGCACTCTCATTATATTATATATATATATATATATATATATATATATATATATATATATATATATATATATATATATATATATATATATATATATGTATGTGTGTGGGTGGGTGACTGTGGTTGTGTGTGGATGTTTTTATATATATATATATATATATATACACATATCAGCTATATACATTTATACATGATAACATTTTAGCTACAATTTTGCAGACATATGTAAGAGTTCCAATTTTACCATTTTCTGTCGAAATGAAAACGTACAAGAAGGTAGAATTAAATAAGTAATATAGTGTGACAGTTAATTATTCAAAATGAATCTTTTCTTCAAATGAATCACATTTTTACATCTTGAGAAAATTACTCTCAATTCTCTTTTTAACCTACTTATACAGAGTCATGAGTAGGTCTATATGTGGCACAGTTTTGACCGGAATATTTCTGCGAATACGTACCCTAACAATGTTTGTATAAATACAAGTTATATACTTAATAGTTATTATTCTAGAGCTCTATTTATTATTGACCACAATTGCATGAACAAAGTAAAGTGGTTTTACACTGTCGATCTGGATAAAATATACATGTAATATATATATATATATATATATATATATATATATATATATATATATATACATGTGTGTGTGTGTGAGATAGAGAGACGGTCAGAGATCGATAGAGATGAGCAGTATAGACAAACATATATATAATAGAGAATAAGAAAGTGTAAATGAAAAATAAATAAAAAATAAATACAATAATTAAGAAATAAATGGATGAAACGTGAACTGAATATAAACTGAAAATAAAATCAGACTATGAATTACATCATTCCACAGACAAAAAAACACATACAAATGAATAAAATAAAAAACCGAAAAGCCAAATGATTTAGGAAACAACTTTTTGGAAGTCGCTACAGACAAAGCATGGAACCACTTGTGTAAGCAGCTAAGAAAATATTACTTTAAGGGTGAAAAACAAGCCAACGATATGTGTTAGAGGGATTGATTACGACCTAAAACAACAATTATTCTCCCTTTGTCAGAAACATGCGAATGGAAAGTCAAGAAAAACTAAGCGAGAGTTACATGAAAGTGCATTTAATATCCACTCTGTACTCTCTTTATAGTCCAGGCAAAATAAGGTTCGACTTGGAACAAAGTGCAACAGAATTTTTTCACCACCAGGCATTCCCATGAGGTGTCTAGAACATCATATTAAAAGTCCTAAGAAATCAACGTTGAGGAAATATGTTTAATTTGCATAAATCCAAGATGGCCGCCAATTTTCGATAATTTGCCACATCTCCGCATTTAGATGTCATAATTGGGTGATTTGAAGTGCTAAAATGGTGTTTTTGAACACAATGATTTACGTGGAATAGGTTACATTTTTATTGGATAAAGAATTTATAGCCAAAAATCCAATATGGCCAAAACATATTGAAAAATCTTCATATGCGTGGTATCCGAAACATAGGCAAACTGAAATGTGACTGTTTTGCTGCCTCATGTGACAAACTCTTGACTAACTTTATATTATAACTTTATTATAACTTACTAACTCTTGACTAACTTTATATTATAACTTTTTATATTTAACTATTTATTTTATAACTTTATATATTATTTATGTTTCTATTCCAGGGTAATTAATCTGAGATTCAGCAAACATTGACAATGGAGAAGTGTCGCATCTGTAATGAATCAATCTCTGACGGAAAGGCGACAGTTGTTCTTCATTCCACAGACAAAAAACGCATACAAATGAATAAAATAAAAACCTGAAAAACCAAATGATTTAGGCAACAACTTTTTGGAAGTCGCTACAGACAAAGCATGGCACCACTTGTGTAAGCAGCTAAGAAAATATTACTTTAATGGTGAAAAACAAGCCAACGATATGTGTTAGAGGGATTGATTACGACCTAAAACAACAATTATTCTCCCTTTGTCAGAAACATGCGAATGGAATGTCAAGAAATCTAAGCGAGAGTTAGATGAAAGTGCATTTAATATCCACTCTGTACTCTCTTTAACATCTTAATTATACAAGATACACTTTTGTTAGAGCGTATTAATAGAAAACTGCAAATGTAATCAAGCATATTTACGTCTGCTTAATGTGTATATTTATTATATTAACATCTTCTAACAAATGAATAATCTTTTATATACAGTTGTAATTTTGCATTGCCATATATTCTTACTAGGCTGAACAATGTTTACATATGTATATCCATATCATTAAATATACACCTGTAAAAGTACAGGACAAGTGGAATTAAACTTACTGAAGCTGGAATTAAGATGTAAAGAATGAAGTTTACACTTAATCACACTTAATCACAAGGTTGCTAAACTGGCAGACATGTTCAATGGTGTTTTTTTGCCAATTCTTGGATATTGGTATTTCTATTTACACAGGAATTACATAAAACACTCCAAATATTTTTTTACTTTTATTATACAGTAGACTTTCTTTTGATAATTACCTCAAGTAAACAGAAAAAGGATGAGTTAGGCAAATTAACAAGTTAGGCTAACTGATATGTGACTGGATTTATTGACCTAATCACTAAATTGTTATCACTTGATCACTTTATACTATAATTTGTAATTTTGTTTTAAAATAAAATTGGGCATTTTTTAAAGAAAATGTTTGAATTTTAAAACTGTATTTGTTACTTGAAAGAAATTCCAACATTGGAACAAAATTGCTCTGACAATTAGAGAGAGTTAACTATTAGGCAGATTTGAATGTAAGTCAATTATGTCAAAGTTTGATTTAATTTATTTTTCATTAAAATAAAAAAAACACGTGATTTGTATGTAATACAAGCACATCAAAACATCATGGCCTGTACATGAGTGATACATGGTTAAATACAGGCAGATTCCATAGTTGAGAAAGGTCAGTCACAGAATACACTTCACTCGAGATAATTGTAGTAAATTGCGATCGCTCATGAATTCTTCACATTTTGAATGATGGTTTAAGCATATTAAACTGTATTTAATGAATAACCTAATTCATTATCGTTTATTATTATCTTTACATTGCTAATTGTAATCTACATTTAATACTTCAAATCTCAATTCCAGCTTCAATATTTTAAGAGTTACTTCTGCGTGTCCCGTACTTTGCCAGTCTTATATTTAATAATCTTAATACACATGCGTTTGCATTTTTCAGTCAAGTCAAGTTTTTTAAGACCTTGCAGTTTGAGAACGTACAATGTATTTTTATTATAATATTTAAAAGTAACAAATAACAAGATTTCAAAGTATCGGTGGCCAGGTTCACATTGAGTCACCTATATTTTGAGTGGGTCGATATATTAGTAACAATTGCTAATTGAGTTGAACACATAATCATTATGGCATCACAATAATGATAGAATCTAATTCATTTGTGAACTAGCCTTAGACTTATTACTTATAATCCACTGAAAAAATTATTAATTAAAACTGTCCTTCGTTATCAGCATAACATCACTAATCAGAAATTCTAACTTACTTCATTATCATAATACAGTAAAAATGAGTATATTAAGTATAATTATTTAAAACATTTACCTTTTTGGACAGACATACTACATTCCACACCATACCATACCATAGACACAAGGTCACAACAAATTATATAGCAATACATTTGAATTATTTTTTAAACATGAAGTCACCAACAATAATAACATATAATAGTATATTTTGAAACCCAAAACATTGCTAATAGAATATATTAAATGAATCATTTGCCTTTTCTGGACAGCCCTATTACATGATTTAGTACTGCCAATGAATACTAAGCACATGACTATGCCCCAATCATTAAACATTTAAATTGGACACATGAGGTGATTATACATTTCTTAATAAAGCTTCCAATCAAAATTACATCACTTTTTAGTTGATAAAATTAAAAGTACATGATTTGAATATAGCCAATTAAAACATTTGCCTTTTCTGTACAGCCCTACTACATGATTCAGTACAGCCCATAGCGACTGAACCACAATATACTATACATAAGTAATACATTTATAGATTAAAATACTAATTACATATTCCAATTTAAAATAAATGATTTTAAAAATTTTAACAATTTTTAGAATTTTAATTTTTAGGTTAAAATATTATAAGATGAAAATATATCGAAAATGTTTAAATTCAAATACTTATGAATTCAGAAAAAAACATATTTTAGAATAAGTTTCAGAATCATATAAATAAATTTCAATTTCTGAGTTAACAAATGAGTTCAAATGATATATGCTTATTTCAGAATGAATTAAAATATCATAATTCAATTAATTTTGAACTCATTTTTATGATATCTATTTAATTGTTAAAGTTAAAAGTTGGTTATATTCGAAAGTTTATCTAAAAAAAAAACTTTTGTTACGTTTCAAAAAAATTTTATGAATAAAAAATGTTTTCCCAATGGATACAAAACACATAAATTCAGTAAATTTTAAAAATTCAAGAAATTCATTTTTGTTAATATTTTGAAATATAAATACTACTTTTCTAAAATAATAAGAAATACGTACATTAAACTCAGAATTAAATAAGTATCCAAAAAATGTCCGTGTGATTAAAAAATGTCTGAGCAATCATAATAGCAACAATTAGTTTACTGACAGAAACCTATGTAGGGTATATCATAATCGCTATGATATTTCATTTTAGTGATTCAATCGAGTGTTTTTAATTTTATATAGAAGATATGGATTTGTAATATAAAATTATTTCAAAACCATATTGCAGATTACTTTCTAATAATTATCCTTTATTTATTCATAGTTTTATTCTAATAAATATAAACAGTTAATCTATTTTCATTAAACCGTAAATTTTACAATTTCCTGGTCTGATTTAAAAAAATATATATATTAGAATGTATTACATTTTGACGAATTAGTGTTAATTTTTACATTTCCGTTTTGTTTATATTAAAACAAATGTAAACTTTAACTGTGAAAATTACATTTTATTTTTAAGGTAAACTGGAAACTGAATGATTGTCTCTAAGTAAAATTCGATGATGTCGCATAGTGGATAGTGGGTGGCAGTGAACATCCGGTGTTTGACATTTACTGTTAGTAAAATTCAGACCACCTTTTAAATATTTTTTCGGAATGTTACTGTTCTTCAATTGGTCACATTTTGTTTAGTTTTCAAGATTCGAAAAAATGACATTTTTACACTGCTGAGTATACATTCATGCGTCAACGACAAGTCAATTATCATTTTGAACTTATTTAAGCAATTTTGTTTCAACTAAAATATTTAACAACATAGTGTAGGACGGGGTGTCCCAAAATCAACAAAAAAAATTTCGCGCGTGCCGCCTTAATATAAAAGAATCATAAATAATTTAAAATATTTAATTTGTATTTTTTTATACAGCTATGACCCCCTCAAACATTTATTTGTAATATTATCTTGGAGGGGGTACTTTTAATACATAAAGATCTACAAACAATTTTAAAGCAAGTTTTAATTACGTACTATTCGACTGTTTAAATACTTCCAAATTCGTTTCAAATGTAAAACACGATGTAATGAATTCATTATTTAAACTATTAAGAAATATTAAAATGGATGATCTGTTTACGAAGAAACCTAAATGCACTATGATGGATTTTATCTCGTAATAGAATTTAAATTCACTAGTTTTTTATAAATATAATGATTGGAAAATATTACATTTGTAGTTTACGGATCGCTTTTAAATAATAACATTGTTTAGTAACGCATTATTTTCATGGGAATGGGAGTTTTGCTAACGATTCTGTACATTCATCTAACATTTAAATAAACAAAATATATCGTAAAAATTGAATTTAACTTGAGAATGTTATCCAAAAAATTACCCGACCTGTAAACTGCACAAGTGCCCACAAGATAACACTTTTTTGGTTGATGGAAGAAGATAGCCCCGTATTTACAACTATAGTCTCCGCAAGAACGGTTCTAACATCTATTTTAATCGATATTTATATTATAGTTACAGAATTGACCTGCTTTGACAAAATTGACGAATTTTCTTTTGCCAGATATTCCGTTGCTGTATTTTCCTTCGCCGATTTTTTCTTTACGGAATGTTCCGTTGCACCAAGCTAAACACAAGTTTTAATGTATGGAAAATCAAAATTTCAAAAATAGGGAACTCTGGATTGTGACAAAAATGAAAATTGTTTGTATCATTCCCCGAGGACAGATAAGATAATGTGTAGTATAAGAACATACAATTTACAACATTTATTTGCAGAAAAGATTCAAAATTGTACAAAAATTGATACTACATTTTGCTCTTAGCCAAAAAGCCCAGAAAGTATATACCTGTTCTAGTTATATTTTTTTTAATTACAACCTCGACTTAAGGTTAATGACATAGTTAAGTAATGTTATTTTAGGGGGATGGACGGTTTTCACATGGATTTAGAGTAAGTGGCAGGATTTATAGAGTTGTTATCCCACCCAAAAAAATACAACACAATTCATATCCATTCACAACAAATATTGTGATACCCCCTTAAAACGATATCCCGATAGCGATCGGCCAGACGTTAAATCTATATGCCAAACTCTTAGTTCTGAAATAATTGTTTAATTTTCCCAACTCGTAATCGTCTAAAAAATGATGCTCTCATTTTTTCTTTGGTGAGGGTGGGCTGAGGGTATCTATCTACATATTCATCATCAATTATATAAATATAACATGCTCAAATATTCTTTAATGTCTTCGAATATGATAAAAAATAAAGTGTTGTTTATGTAGGGCAATACTTATATTAATATTTTTTGACATTTTCCACAAAAAAACATACATAAAAATACCACCCTTTTCAATTTCATAGATAACATGCTTTGCTTTCAAATAAATGATACGAAACTAATAGAGAAAAAGACACACACGTTTGGGGTTTTACATCTTACACATACCAAAGAGTTGATATCTTCAATATAGCCTATTTTTCTTAATTTTCTTCATTAATAAAGAGCATTTTCAATTTGGCATTTTTGGGGTGTTCTTTCATCTAGAAATGTGGCTTCAGTTTTCAATGTGGTCTTTTTTGGCCTTTTTTGCTGTAAAAAATTGATTCAAAATTAAATCAATTGTTTTTTTTTATATTTCTACTAAAAGTAGATAAAATAATCGGTCCCAAATACATGCAAAAAACAAAAAAAAACCGGAACAATGTGCGATAATACACTTTCACGTCGGCCGGCACAATGATGAATAAATTTGCTTGTTAGCTTGGTGGAAGAAATAATGCACGAGCTACTTTTCTAAGACTTTTTCTAGGACTTTCTTTTTTGATCGTTGCTCTTCCTTGTTTTTTAATTTTAACTTTTATTTTTATTTTTTCCTCTTCTCTTCTAAAGTGACCTCAACTATTGCAACGCCACATTGTGTATTGTCGGCAGTTGAAACCAGTATTCCAGACATTTAATTTCCCTGATGATCTGCCAAGCAAGTAACTGCTTGGTAGTGAAACACATTTAGGAAAAAACATTTAATTTGAATTGATAATATTTGGAAGAAAACATATCTTTAATGGTGATCATTGGTGTCCTGAAAGGTATGCTTTGGTTAGCCTTCATAAAATCATATATATATATATATATATATATATATATATATATATATATATATATATATATATATATATATATTCGTGAAGTCTTCCATATGAAATATCTTCACTACTACGTTACATTGAATAATACACCTTCTACGTCTAAAAATGGTCAGTCCCAATTTAGTAAAATATTTAATGTATTATCATTGATATAAACCTGCAGATAGTCTGCGGTCTATCCAAACGAAATTCTAACTATATTCACGGAAAATGAATAACACAGTTTACTCCATGAATACGTTATCACATATAGAAACATGAACACAATTCAATCACAATATGGGGAAAAGACGTCGCTGTAGTCTTATTATGCTCTTATTTGTTTATATTTTTCCTTAATAATCAATCACTCTACTGCGGTTATCTTCAACTAACCTTACACGCACATACACACACACACACACACACACATATATATATATATATATATATATATATATATATATATATATATACACTAGCTGACCCGCGTTCACGTGTTGCCCTGGAAAGGAGAGTAACTCGATAAATTATATGATCAACAATCAACACAATCACGAACACATACCTTACAATGTTAAAAAGTAGATTCCAGAATTGTCCTATGCATGTACTAACATCACGATATTATTACTTGTGTAATCGTTAGGTAGTTTCTTTTTAGTTATTTCCCATCTATTTATAAACGGAATAAACCATAATTAGTCAGTGAGGAATGGTGGGGCAAGTCACGGATTTTTTACATTTTCCCCCAACTCAAAGTACTTATTATGCTCTGTTTTCTTGGTTTTACTCGTTTCGGAATGGTATATTGTTCACTGGTTGATATTTTTTATGATAAGATTGTGTCATCTGTTTGTGAAGAAAAAAGTGGGTTTCGAAAAAATAAACAACAATTGAGATTGAAACATTACTGACAGTTACCACCAACAATTATTTTCTAAGGTCGGCAATAGTAAGTCACTTTTAGATTTTTATTGGGGGTTACACTGATTTAAATCCATGTTTACAAGTGATGTTTAACAAGTGATTTTTAACAAGTAATTTTTCACAAGTGATTTTTAACAAGTGATTTTTTACAAGTGATTTTTAACAAGTAATTTTAACAAGTAATTTTTAACAAGTGATGTTTAAAAATTACTATTTAACAAGTGATTTTTAAAAATGATTTTTAACAAGTAATTGTTCACAAGTTATTTTAACAAGTGATATTTAACAAGTAATTTTAAACAAGTAATTTTTAACAAGTGATTTTGAATAAGTGATTTTTACAAGTGATTTTTAACAAGTGATTGTTTACAAGTGAATTTTTACCAGTGATTTTTACAAGTGATTTTTAACAAGTGAGTTTTAACAAGTGATTTTTAACAAGTGCTTTTGAACAAGTACTTTTTAACACGTCTTTTTAACAAGTAATTTTTAACAAGTGATTTTAACAAGTGATTTTTAACAAGTGATGTTTAACCAGTGATTGTTTACAAGTGAATTTTAACCAGTGATTGTTTACAAGTGATTTTTCACAAGTGATTTTAACAAATTATTTTTAACAAGTGATATTTAACGAGTAATTTTAACAATTGATACTCAACGAGCGATTTTTAGCAAGTGGATTTAAACAAGTGATTTTTAACAAATGATTTTATACCAGTGATTTTTAACAAGTGATATTTTACAAGTGATTGTTTAGCAAGTGATTTTAAGTTTATTGTAATCAATTAATACGAGTTACAACATTGCAATAACGCACAGGTTATTTATTAGAAAAATCATGCGTCAAAAATTAATCAGGGATTATTTTGTTTGTTTTAATCAACTGATGCCGGCTACAATATTTGATTACGGTATCAGCATGTTTATTAGTAAAAGTAGAAAACATTCGGTTTAACATAATCAACGATTTTTGTTTTGTTTTTACAGTCGTCAAAAATTGATAACGGATATTATTGTTAGTTTAAATAAACTAATGGTGGCTACAAAATAACAACAGTTGTTATAACGTGTAGAAAGCCAAGAAAACGAATGAAGGAAACTTCGGATCACCCGATGCGTCAGGCAAATACGTACTTTCATTACTATGTAGGCTGTTCGTTAATGTATCCTTTAGTGCTTAAACGTGAGTAAATGTATTTTGGCTAGTCGGATGAAACTGCTTAAATAATAGCAATCTGATATTCTGCTATTCGTTTAATACAGTGATTCCGCTAGGTAGAATATACTTGGATTGTAGGTTTCATTTGCTATTTCTAACTAGAATTGTGTGAAGTATTTCGGGAACAGTAAGAGTTTACATGATGAAATAATATCGGTGACTTAACAGTAATTTGCTCGTTTAAGGAAATACCGGGAAAATATAAGTGACGTGTGAATAGATTATTTTAGGATATTCAAAATGTATATAATATAATAATTTTAATAGGATGACGAAATCTAAGCGTATTGTCTTGAATTACGCATGAAGAATTGTTGTAAGTGGTTAGTTGAACAAATTGACATATTGTAATGTTTTTTGTTGCCTACAGTAGCCAAGGTTGAAGGTGAAAATCGACTTCGGTTCATCATATATATACATAAATATATATTCACATTTGAGTATATATAATATGACATTTAAAGACCACTGGGTGCATACACTTACTGGCAATAATTACAGGCAGGCAGTCGTATACAAGTTATTAATTGGTCTAGGTATGTAGACTCTTGCACAGATTATAACATTTTACTGCATAGGTCTAAGGTTAGTATCTTTTGAAGTAGATTGTAAAAACAGTTTTTTAAACGATGGATGTAACTGTGACTTCAAAGACCTCGTTTTTTCTGGCATAATTCTCCTCATAAACCAAACATCGAAAACGCGAAGTCATATTACTTGGCATTTCAGAGGCTTTTCCTCTAACGGCCCTCTTGAGTGGATCATGTTCAAAGCGTCTTTTTCATACCCATGCACGCCAATGGTGATAATTACCCCTCTCCATATTGCTCTATTTAGCGCACTCTTTTCCCACATTTTGTAGCGGAGAACAAGGGAGGCAGCCGACTGTTGTGGACAAACACGCTTGTCCGCGGCGGTCGAAAAGAAGACGTTTGGTGTGCTGCTTGTGTGGAGTAAGACTGCGGAAGCGAACCTAAAAACGCCAATTCACGAAACTTTAATTGTATTATTTTTTTAAGAGGAAACGGCGGTGGGCGGCTTAGGCGTGCATATGTGAGATGTCGCTACTATAAGAAAAACGTGATTTAATGAGATTCATTGGAAGGTGAACGCGAACGGTAGGAGAAGAAGAAGAAAAAGAAGAAGAAGGTGCCGCATTTATTTTTGTGAAACGTTGTATTGACTCGTTTAATGAAGCAAACGAAATAAGAAAGTGCCGCATTTCGGTTAAAAGACGGCGCTCTTGCTGTGTATAGACGGCTAGGCAAGGAACAGGGGACATATATAATTCATGTCAAGCAGGAACTGATAACTTCGTTTAGCACGGATTCATTTGTGGCATATGAAAACTTCACGATGCGACTGATACAACCCGCTGAGACTAGATGTGTTTTTGGTTGAGCTTCGACGACTTGCCCTCCTTGTTGGGGAGATACCCCCAGAAAAATGGATGGTATGCGCTATTGTAGCAAGACTGTCGAGTCACGTAAGGCAACCTCTTCGGAGGTCGTCGAGAATTGATGACATTACTCTAGGGCAGATTGTAAGTAAAGTACGGGCTATCATGTCAGACGAAAAAGAATTAGTTGCGGCAGCTATACAACCGATTCAGTATAACAGCAATCGGACGTTAATCATTGTGTCAGCTTATGGCAGCATTACATGCTATAAATGCTCTGGTCCAAACCACTTCACAAGAGACTGTCAGTATCAGCATGGTGATGGGCATAATGACCATAGATACAAATCGCGAGGAAAGATGGAGTGCTACAGATGCCAGAAGAGAAGTCCCATTGCATCTGAGTGTCCAGGAATCGAAACAGGACGAGGGATATCAGCGCCAGTCTCTCCTCAGTCAATTTAAGAAAGGCGCTCCCTACTGTTGAAGTGTAGATCGATAAGAAGAAACGCAGATCCTTGGTGGACTCTGGATGATCCCGGTTTCTGATAACTTGATCAATATGTAGTCCTCGGAGTCGTCAAAAATCTAACATCATGACCGCTGACGGCGAAAGTATCCACACTCATGGCGTAGGAACCATTTTGTTGGCAATACCCAATATAAATCCTATAAAGGTCGATGCCTTAGTTGTGGACAGTCAACTACTAGGTTTCGACATGCTGCTTAGAATAGATATTATTAAAATGCTGGGTGGAGTAAGAATTGACCAGTTAGGCGAAGCCATCTACAACAAAACAGATCCTCATGTTTGCGTTGCGATTAAGATAGAGGCACCTGATTTTAGCGCTGTATTTGACAGACAGGCCAAGGTGTAGACGTCATCGTGGAAGTAGTCAGGTGATCATCTGTCTGGTAAACATAACAACAGGATGTGTGAAGACTCAGTATTCAAATTTGACAACACTATAGACATGAGCTACGGGCGTGGCTGGATAATGGATAGCTACTCCCATATTCTGAAGAAAAACTAGCCCCCCCCCCCAAAGGGTAATTCCTCTAATGGAAGTCTTCCAGTAAAACAAATCTAAGGTAAGAACAGATCTAGATTTTCGCGATTTTAATGGGCACGTCGATTCCTATACTGCGCATTCAGACGTGTGTGCACACAAGTTGAGAGAGTGGGCAACAAAAGGGGCCAATGTGTCAGTGCTCGATCTACGGAAGGCGTACTTACAGGTCCATGTGCATCAATCCTTGTGGCCATACCAGACTGCAATATTATAGACAAAAGAGGACTGCTTGACACACATGAGTTTTGGGCTCAATGTGTCACCAGCCATTATGCGAGCCATCGCAGAGGCTGCATTGCCAATGTACGACGCTATTAGTCGGGCAACATCAGCAGATATCGATGATGTCTTTATAGACGACAATATAGTGTCCGCAGCTAAAGTGATCAAATTTGCGCTAGTAAGCAAGGAACATGAACGGCTGTGGGACGGTGCGCGAGTATTTGGTCTGAAAGTTTGGAGGAGTGCAATATGCTGAGATGAGAACAAGGTACCGAGGTCTCAAGTATGCCACGCAGCATCACTCAACGTTTTGCGTTCTCTTGATGCGGTAAACTAGTCGAGCACTTCCCGGTTGGTAAATGGATCAGAATGGCAGCAGCGTGTATTACAAGGAGAGCACTTGCAGTCATCGAGGATCGGGACGATGAGGAAGATGATGTTCCATTGCCTAAATGATGACAGACATCGTTGAGGGAGTGCACGAAGGAGACCCTGTGCGAGGCAAGTGGTGTGTTGACGGTCGTGAGGCTGATGTTCGGAGTGACGCAAGCACTTTAGCGACCGGGGTGTCACTGGAGCACAATGGAGCTGTGATGGAAGATGCAAGTTGATTACACAAGGCAAACGATGCACATCATATAAATCTGGAAGAGCTCGATGGTTTACTAATGGGTGTAATTATGACACTGATGTGGGAAGCATCCATATTGCATCTTTTTACTTACTCTACCTCCGTGTACAAATAGATAACGGGCACTTTTACGGGAAAGTCCAGGGTGCATACTAAAGCAGCGAGCGAAATGCTAATAAGACGACAATTCGGTGCACTTTCAAGCTTGATAAAAGAGTACGCCTTTTCGATAGACATTACTTTTCTAAAGCTAGACAACAACCGAGTGGATAATCTGACGCACGTACCGCAGCGGTGGCTCGATTTAATCAGAAAGGCACCTGTACGCCAAATCCATGTATGCTCTACATTAATAAGAAGGCAAGAATACGAGCAAATAAGGTCCATCCACCATCAAAGTGTTCACCCTGGCATAAAAAGGACGTGGTACTTTGTGAGGCGGGTCGACTTAACGATTTCTATGGCATCTGTGAAGACAGTAGTTAAAGAGTGTAACCAGTGTCAGTCGGATGATCCGCCGTTAACGAGCTGGCCGAAGGGCACTTTAGACGTCGACGACACCTGGTATCGAGTGGGGATAGACATAACCCACTACCAGGGAAGGCACTATCTGTCGCTTATTGACTATGGGCTCATGCAGTTTTCTGTTTTGCGTTGTCTAAGAGGGCAAGACGTAGCATACATCGTCGTCCAATTGAAAGTCATAGTTTACGAGCGCCGGCCACCAACTGAGATACTTACTGACCATGCCCCAG
Organism: Sepiola atlantica; assembly: GCA_963556195.1. Taxonomy (NCBI): domain Eukaryota; kingdom Metazoa; phylum Mollusca; class Cephalopoda; order Sepiida; family Sepiolidae; genus Sepiola; species Sepiola atlantica. The sequence goes on along the minus strand of OY744517.1, from coordinate 15,411,063 downwards.
TAGTTTGCAATAATACATTCAGTGACTTTGTAAATGAGTGGGAAGTTTGAATGCGATTTCGCTGTGCACACCTACCATCAAGTAATGATATTACAGAACGGTGCTATCGAAGTGTAAAACAGATTGCCGCAAAAAAACTGTGCTCAGTGATTGTGGCAGTTTACTTCTATAACGTCACCCCGAAGGACGATGTGTCCCCACTAACTACCCCTGCCAACATGATCCATCGTTACAAAATCAGACTGAAGGGCATTGTTGTGTAGCTTCCTAATGAGATCGAACAGCACTACCTTAGTTACAAGGTTGAAGATCGTGTTTTGACAAGAATCCGAATGGATGGTGTCCATTTCTTACACAGTTGGACACGTTACGGGCGTGATTAACTAAAAGAATGCCCTCATTGATGGGATGCCTCGGCACGTAAGAGCCATACATCCCGTTATCGGCCTGACTGCGTCAGAAACTGGAAGTGACAGGAAGCCGTCCACTCAAAGTTCACGAGTGGTCACAATGAGCGGAGCGAACAGCCTCATGCCCAGCATCAATGTATCGGGTGATTCTTCTGCAGATGAGTCATGCGAAGAAGAAGCTGTGGTTGCATCATGGCCTGGTACATATACATTTGATGCTTCCTCCGAAGAGGAGACATATGAAGATGAAGTCGCAGCCATGTTACCGCGGAGAATCACCAGGCAAACATGACCTGCACCGGGTTGCCATATTTGTGATTATGAGATCAGGAGGGGTGTAGCAGTTAGCTGGAGAGGCAGCCAACTGCTATGGACAAGACGCTTGTCCGCGGCGGTCGAAGAGAAGACGTTTGGTTTGCTGCTTGTGCGGAGGAGAGCTGCGGGCGCGAAACCGTAAACGCCCATTCACGAAAAGTGTTATTTATTTTTTTTTAAAAGAGGAAACGCGGTGGGCGTCTTTGGCGTGCTCATTTGCATATGTGAGATGTCGCTACTATAAGAAGCGCTACAAAACGTGATTTGGAGAGATTCGTTGGTAAGTGAGAGCGAACGGAATGAGAATAGATAGAAGAAAAAAGTGCCGCATTTATTTTTGTGAAACGTTCTGTTGACTCGTTCAAGGAAGCGAACAAAAGCGGAAAGTGCCGCATTTACTTTTGTGAAACGTTGCATTGACTCCTTCAATTTCTGTCAAGTATCCCACATTATTCGAGATAGGTCCTTAGTGAGTATCTGTATCTCAGTTTCGATTTACTATTTATTTCAGTCATTTATCCATAAAACACCGTCTTGGGATACGATCTTATAATTATGTCACCCCCACCTTAAGCGATGTACATGTACCATTTTTTCAATGCCGCAACAACTAAACTATAACACATTCATATCACTGGTATACATGGCAAAGATTCTACAAATACATTTCTGATGAAATTGTTCTAAAATGGTCATGTTTACTATATATTACTCAAATTTTACATACAACAAATACGACAAAATACAAGCAGTATACACATTGATTTTTTTAAATCTGTATTCATCTGATTTTGAACAGTAATGGATATACGATACTATTGACCCTAAACATGCGGGATCACCGAGAACTGAAGACGAAATGAGATAATTTGACAGGCAATATGAAGACCGGCGAATCTGTTGAAATCCTCAGAATTAGATTTAAGTTGGTTAATATATTATGGGATGTCGGGTAGCGATAGCTGAAGAAGAAAAACGGATATGACTAGTTCCGGTGGTCTGTTTAAAGTGACTTAATGACAGACCGGTTATTTAGGATTTTCGGTCGAAAATAGATATATTTACTAGATGAGCAGATTCGAGTGATAAGATTGGAGTACACCTGGCTAGTGTGGCGAGGTAAAAGCCTCGAGACGAATTAGACAAGCAGATAAATCCGAAAGATCCGTACGACAGAGTTAGTCTTAAGCTGAGGTCTGAATTTTAAAGACTGGCACTATATTCACATGCAGACGTTGGCGATGGGGCCACAACGTCACCCACATACGTCCGTTACTAAAATGTCACATTGTGTTTGCACTGTTGTTGTTATGTAAATCTGCATTGCTATCATCTTGAAAAATACTTTTACAATAGTGAACGCGCCGTTATCCATCGCTAACACGAGATACAACACGAGCAGAAAAATGAGATATTTATTTACTCCTCGCCAGGAGTTAGGCACAAGGCCAGTTTTATCTTACTCCCACAAGTAAGATGTGACCCAAAGTCGGGTCAGGAAAGTGGGGTTTGAAAAGCCAGCGCGCGAGAGGTGAACACTCTGGGCATTTAAAAATTGCCTGGGCAGCCCCGTCGGCATTCCCCGGTAGGGGCGCCTCAGACAGTAAGCAATAAACTTACCCCTCCCCAAAGGGGGGAGGCAAAGCCTGGGAGGGTGGACCTCCTAGAACTGCACAGGACAGGCGTGCAGTATCCATGGGAACAGATACTACACTTTGATCTTAGCCAAAAAGATAAACGGAGAAGAAATCCACGAGTTAAAATTAGAGGGTCGATAATCTACGGAGCCGGCGTGATTATACACTTGGTGTCGTCTTATGACCAAACTGCGATCATGGGATATGTCCATTGGCAAAACCACGATAGTATCTATCAAGTTAACGTAATTTAAGATTGATGCTATCAAGCCGGTAGTAAAATAGAACGAACGGGAGAATCAAATAGACAAAGGAAGCACATGACTTCTGTACTTATCTAAGGTCGCCGTATAGGAGAGAAAATGGGCGGACCCACGGACATAAGAAAAACCAATACAAGACAACAAGGATAGAGCCAAACACAGAAATAGATACTAAACACACGAAAGAAGCGATAAAAATAGAAACACCATTATATAAACAAATGAAGAGAACAGATAGAGTAAAAACGGGAAAAGAAAATAGAAGACCAATCACTTAATAATGCCCCCCCCCCTAATAAATTACACCGGCCTCAGCCCACACCACACAAAAATGAACAAATGAACAGAATGTACACGCTTCCCTTCCCCCCAAATTAATATATGTTATAGTATAACATAATATAGTATAATATAATACTACTACTACTACTACTACTACTACTACTACTACTACTACTACTAATAATAATAATAATAATAATAATAATAATAATAATAATAATAATAATAATAATAATAAAACAATGTCACCAAACAAACTATTTGTAGAGGGTCAAGGAGGATAAAGAGACCGAGGAGGGACAGCACACAACCAGTCCTCCACTGGAAAAGTACGGAGAATGCTGGGACCATGGGGAAGCGTATTTCCACCCAAATTCCAGAGAAGACTAATGGTCCTTACCAGCGAGACATCAATGGTAAGAGGCTGTGTCGACACCACAAGGTTATTTGCGGTTGTTATCAAAAAAGAGGTGAAGAATACTGGGCATCTGGGGAGGCTTGTTCTTACTCAGACTCCAGCATCTACCATTCGTTGTTGTAGGTAAGTAATCACTGACGATGATGTTTGTGAGAACTCGTAGTGAGTACAAATAATAATAATAATAATAATAATAATAATAATAATAATAATAATAATAATAATAATAATAATAATAATAACGGGGCCGTGGAATTTCCACACTTTACAGAACATATACATTATATCCATATAAGGTTGACTAATCACATGTATACAACACCATTTTTAAAATCGAATGTTCAGAGTTAGAAATAGAAAGTTATGTCTACATTAAACGAACAAGAAATGTGAGTACTCCAGGGCAGCATTTATCAGTTACACTTTTTATGATAAAATAGTGTTTCCCAGATGATTAATCATTTGTAGATGTATTTTCTATTCTCTGATAATCTCCGCATATGGCCACATTCAGAAAGACAGATGCAACACTACATTAATAAAATTAAAAATGGACAAACGTAAATGGATTCAGATTTTCCCAAAACAAAACAATATGCATACATTTCTGTGACACAAATCACTGAACCCAGATCTGCAACTTCAAATAAATTATACGAATCAACCAATATGATTGATTTACTCGAATACACTAGTTACACATTTATCTTCATAATGATATCATTTCTTTTGAAATGATAAATGTACGTAACGTTTAATAATATAAAGAAACAGCTGCCTCTTTCTTAAATGATATATATATATATATATATTCTCTTTCTTCTTACTGTGAACATAATTATAACATAAATATTTCAAAAATAAAAAAAAATTAACAAATTAACAATTTTATTAAATTATTGCGAAAATATAACAATTTAAAAAATAAACAGTCTCTCTTACAGTTCACATAATTGTCAGCTTACTATACTGTAATTAAGTAAGACTTATTAATTCATTTATTAAAAACTTCAACAATTTAATGTGCAATGCAATGACGTCAGTATTCGATTTAGGAACATTTCATTGTAAACTACATAAAATAAGAATACCGTCACTTTAACGACACCAGTTTGATGTTAATTATTTGTTATGTATTAAATTCCATATTTGGCAATCAGACGATCTCATTTTACTTTTTAGTCATGAGTGAAGGTTAGTATAAACGAGTGTAGCAAACTATATTCTAAGTGAAATGCATTTCTCTTCTTTTACTTGACGCTATGTGTCCATCATCTGAACTTGCACACCAGATTGCCTGCGATCTATTGAGAATGCAAGTTGGGCATATATAGTTGACCATTGCTTAACACAAGTTGTGGGAGAAATAACCCTACTTTTTTAAATGCTTGCCATGTGATATTTTTGATAGTCATAGCATATAATAACTAAATGAAAAACTGATTTCACTCTTAATTGAATCGCAATTAAAAATCGCCTAGGGCAAGTCTCATTCTTAGAATTAGAACATGTCTGCCAAATAATGCATGACTCAATAATTCAGCTTTAATTACATGTCGTTGCATTGTTACAACTTCGAATCTGGTCTCGTTGCACAGCTTCGTTTTAACTGATATATTTCTTAGAAGCATGATTGTGAAGTCAGGTGTCAAATGCAATTCATGAGATGGTGATCACTGATGCTGTTAATGGTTTTAGTAATTATGGTTGATAGCACACAACTTCAGCAGGAAAAACTGTCTGTATAATCTATGCTATGAAAAAATGCGGCTCTCACCTGAAAGTTGGTCCAACACCTTTTCATTGATCAAACAGACAGTCTGAACCCTTGAGGAGAGACTAACTGTATTTATTCTATCTTGTTGAGATGTATTACTAAATATATTGTTAACCAGTTAATTATCAATGAGGTGCCATTTTATAAAATGCAATAAATGTATAGTAAATTCGCTTTGATTTGTTGGTTATCTGATATTTTTACTCTAAATATATTGTTTGAAATAAAGCCTAGTAGGAGAATCTCTGATTGAGATTTTAATTCCTCTTGACTTAAGTCCTTTGGTACAATTCTTTTCGCATTAACCATTTTTCTATGATCGGAGAAGAAAAGTTATTTGTATCACGAATTTATTCACCAAATGATGTAAAACTGGGTCATCATTGACATCAAAATCTTCTGCTATTACTATCTCCTTCAAAAAGCATACTTCTTTAATCAAAAAAATATTAATACTTTATCTTTAAGAGTTTCATAAATTGCATTCATAGCAAATGAAGAGAGTATAGCAGTTACATTTTGATGGACTAATTTCCTTCCATGTAAGCTAATATTCTTTTTCAGAGTAATTAATCTATTATCAAATAAAAAATGAATATCTATATATCCTTTCTGTTTCGCAGTTTGTCATCATTTCTCAATGCTGGGAGCATATGGCAGTGGGAAAGCATGTCTCTTCAGAAACTCAATCACATAGACATAAGGCACTGGAATACCAAAATCATGTTTTTCTTTTATATCTTATAGGATCTGTTTGTAATTTGTAAAATCGGGCCACCAAATCAAGTTAATTTCCAGAGGTTTCACTTGATTGTAAATTATTTATCTTAGGGGCTTTAAGAGTACGTGAATATTATATTCTTAGGCATTCCTTTTACTGGAGAAACTTGTCCGAACCCTGGTATTACACGACTATTTTATATTTCCAAAGAAACACCCCTTCCTTTCTCACTCGACCAAATCAATGGAATAACGAATTTGTGCTCGTCTTACCAGCATTTGAAACCTAAATTCATTACTGGTAACAAAGGAACTCTCATAAAATCAATACAGCATTTTGAGCGATTAAATATGAATTTCAAGGAACGACTGCCTACGCACATACATTGTGACAAATACCTACTTATCGAAGAATACTTATGTTTTCTCTTTGCATTCCCATATAAAGATATGACAAGTAAAACTGTCACACAATGTCTACATCAAATATTTGTGATATATGACAGCCCAATATAATTCACACAGATAGAGCAACGAGCTTTCTGTAAGAGGAAACTACTGACTACCTACATGGGAAAAATATTGCGACTGTGTAAACGAGTATACACCTTCTGACGACAATGGACACATTGAGAAACTAAATTTACACTATAGAAACCCATACAAGTAACTTTACATTTTTGCGGAGAAAATATTCTACCTGATGTTCTACATTCTATTTAATCGCTACTCTTCACATCTACGAATGTGACCCCTTAAACACAGTCGGAAATTTACTTCTGGTACTTCAATTTATCCATGGACAAACAAGGTCAAGTATACGTCAGAGATCACTGTAAGAGATGTGATTCCCAAATAAAGTAATGGAGATGATAATATATGCCTATATTCGCATTCTACCTGTCAGTGAGTAGGAAAACCCTACAAATTAAAATAAAAATATGCACTTTTCTGAACCGATAGAAGCACACAAGTCTTGCGGTGAACCAGTTGAAAGCAGAGTTCCGGTCGAGCCACTACAAAAATCTTCCAGGATACAATCATTTATAACAAATACAAGTATTTTCTTATTAAATAGGACACTATTAACAAAAATAAATAAATAAAATAAAACAAATGAGTGGACAATTAAAAAAAACAAACAAATGAAAAATTAATGAAGAAAACAAACTTCCTCAAATTACAAGGATTTTACTTCCGAAAGAGGAGACTTTTAACTTCTTCTCATTAGACACCTAAAAGGGAAAAATATTGTAAATTATATACTTACCCCTCCTCCCACTGAATGAACTCGTCCATCAACCTTTCTTTTGTTAGGCTAAATACTATTTAAGTGCGTCTTTTCTGATATTTGTTTTCTTTTGTAATTAAAACTTTCATCATTCTGGTGTGTTATTATTCTCTGTCCAGCTTCAGTGTGTATATAATAAATAAATTAGGGTTGGCATATATTGCAATAATTGATATTCTATCCTGAAAATGTTGATACATGTTACAAAGGCTGGTAATTAATGATGATCTAAGTATCACTAGCAAACCTGGTTCAATATTCTGATCAGTTTTTGTTTGTTGATGTAATGCATTACTCTACTGTATTGCTCCATACGCGATTGAGCCTGATTGTTTCTAAGATATTATCCAACGTAAATGTATGAGTCCATTACTACTGTTTAAACAATACGCATATATCTTGACTGAAGTCTCCATCAAAGATCATATTTTTTACTCCCAAAAATTATTAATGCATGTTATATTTTTAAGAGCTTCATAAATTGCATGAATAGCAAATGAAGTGAATGCAACAGTTACATTTTGATAAACTATTTGTTTTTCTATGAAAGCTAACGTTCTTTTTCAGAGTAATTGATATACTATCCAGTGAAGACACTGTGTGTGGGATGCAGTCCTGTTTGACTATGTAGACCTTCTTTTCCGAACTTACGACAAGTGGAATTAAAACGTATGTGAACCATGCCCTGTTTAACCCACAGCTTCATGGCATCTTTTTCACATTTGATGTCAAATATTTTCTTAACTCCTTCTGTTTGCTAGTTGAACAAAGATGTAAAATTAAGTTGATAAATTATGTAAGAAAACACTTCGTCATGTAATTCACTTTCTGAGCAAATGTCTTATTTTTACACAAACGGATCATAGAAACCTCATCGAAAGAATCAATCATATTCAGATGTCTCAAATAATGTGCATGATGAAAAATGGGTGGTACATAACAAATGCTAGTTACTGATAGTGGAACATGCTATAAAAACAATCTCTGCACCGTTCTTTCTTCTGCCAATAAGGTAAACTTTATAGTTAGTTCTTTTATCACAGGAAACATATGTTTTACAACAACTCAATAATGCCTCCACATAACACGAGAATATTCAGACACTTCACTTATTATAAACTGATTCAATAACAATGTCAGTGTCATGTTATACTCATCATTAATGTCTGGGTAGTTAATGACAGCCCTATGTTCAGAGTAGTTTAACACATTTGTATGTTCTATGAAGTTTAAGACAGCTCTATTTACTGGGTAGTTTAAGACAGTTCTATGTGCTGGGTAGTTTATGACAGTTCTATAGTCTTGGTAGCTTAGTACAACTCTATGTGCTGGGTAGTTTATAACAGCTTTATGATTTGGGTAGTTTATGACATTTCTATGTGCTGGGTAGTTTATGACAGCTGTATGTGCTGTGACGTTTGTGGCAGCTCTATGCTCCGGGTAGTTTAAGACCGCTTTATGTTCTGGGTAGGTTCAGATAGTTCTATGTGATACGTAGTTTATGACATCTCTATATGCTGATATTTTAAAACAGGTCTATATTCCGGGTTGTTTAAGACAACTCTATGTGATTCACTCGAATTGAATTTAGGCAAACCAATTGTTAAACACTGTGTTCTATTTTCAGTGGGCACTGTGTTTATTGATTGAAGAGACATATTTTCAGCTTACTCCATAGTAAGTACAAAGCTTCATCCATTAACGCATTGCACTTTTTTCTATAAAAGAATAGCATTTGCAAGGTTTGACAAGACGCTAGGGTAGCACACATAACTCGAAGTGGTGGGGAGATCTGACATAATCATCATCATCATATTCGGTTTAACGTACGTTTTCCATGCTGACAGCTTTTAGAAATTAACTACCAAACTAACCTATCTCTGACCAAGTCTTTATGTATCCCTTTTTCGCTCAAGCCTATTCTATTTACTTCGTCCTATTTTTCTCTCCTGCGTACTGACCCTGCTACCTCAACTCTTCTACATCTACGAACACACGAATTATCAACTATTATTTACATGTGAGCATACCATCGAGGTTTCTGTACATATCTCCTTATACTGTCCAGATTTAATATTTCTCTAATAAGACCAGATCTATGTCTGTCTTTGAGACTCACATTACACATTTATTGTGTCATTCTCATATCATTTCGCTAAATGCAACGCATGCCCCAAATCATCGCTGGCCAGGTTCACTTCCAGACATCATCACACTGCACACACGGTCCTGCTAGACTATTCGCTTAGTCAACATCGGTAACGCTCTGCTGGTTAGTAATGGCAGCCCTTCCCTTAACTTACTTCATCCACTCGTAACTCTTGTAATCACACTAACAACTGCTCCAACCAATGCACTAATAATATTACCAAAGGACACAACACTTCTGAGGAATCTGAATAGCTTTGCCTACAGATATAATTTATATGCATGTACATATACCTACAATTTCAACTTCAACAATTCCTTTAGTCCCTGTAACATGCAGTAGCAACATTCGCAAATGGAATGTTACTATATCTCCGGGGATCTCTGTACATTCTACTAATGATATTATTGTGTCTAGTTCTGTGTGTTTATGTTCTAGTAAGCTTTTGGGATATATAATACGTAGGATGTCATGATACACGTAATAGTATCTGACTTACAGTTCATATACAATTATATTGACGATATCATAGGCTGGAATTCATGTTAATAATCTCTCTGCAATAATTACTACTGGCGGTGGTAGGCAATTTGAATCTCATCTATTCCCAGAACTTTCAAAATTTTTAGGCACAATACGCCCAATAACTACTAATTATAATCCAACTTCCAATTGTATGATTGAGCTCTTTCATCGTAAATTGAAAGTTGCTTCATGTGCGGCACCTGATCCTTAGCGATGTATTCAATATGTGCCAATTAATCTACTTGGCTGCTGCGCGGCTAACAAGGAGGAGTTATGATATTCTCTAGCAGAACTAGTTGATGGAATTCTATACCACTTACCTTGCCAAAAATGTTCATCCTCTCAGATTCCTCTGTGATCAATGCATAGACACTCAGATTCTATTTTAACAGTCGTCCATCGATGTATTACATAAAGTATTACACCAGTAGTCCCTAAAGACATTGCCTGATGGACGCATGTGATTCTACTGAAAAACTCTGTAAAAGTCCCATATTTTGGCTCTAGGAATTGGGGATGCACAAAAGACTGTATCGGTCATTGTCACTCAAAAAAACCATGATCCCTCACACTACATCTACCTGAGCCTACGGAGATTAAACTTCCAGAGACAATCAAATACTGTCTTAGAACACACATACCCACTACACACTCTTGTAGACATTTCATATACTGTATATATCTGAATTATTACATTTTGGGTTTGCAGTGACATGTTTTGAATATAATATTTGCTTCTTTGTAAATGCTACTCATTTTTGTCTTTTTGCTTTGTTATTTCTTTTCAGCAAAAGATCATTTTTTTTTCAAACTGAACATTTATATTTTCTCTTATTGAAACTTGCATGTTTGGTTAAATTTATTCTTTTAAACTGCTACCATCAATAAAGCATATCTTGTTTTTTTTCTATCGGCTATAAGCCTAATAAGGGGGCAATGTAGCTTGTGACTTCATGTTGTAATTGTATGATGAGCACACGTCGCAACTCTATTCTCATACTAAGTATCATATACACCCTGTGCTAATCATTTGTATTGTTGCGGCATTTTTACACCCCTCACATAGTACACACACTCAAACACCTCCTTCATTGATTAAGTGTTTAATCATGCTGCCGAAACATCATGAAAACTGTCCACTATTCCTGTTGCTTCATGGAAAAATACAAATGCGTCTGGGTTTTTTCCTGATTACAATCGCCAACGATTTCACTAATGCCTATCCGTTTCAGCTTTGTGCCCCCCTCTTTCTCGCCCTAAGTTGAAATACAAGCATCTAAGACTTGACCGAAAACTATGTAAACGTGTAGCGGCGAACTTTACTCTTTGGTGGCCAACATGAAAGTGCTCAATAATGTTTCTGCGCACCCGAATGAATAAAAACAAATACAACTATTTTTAACCAATTAGAGGATTTTCTGAATTCATCAAACTTGCCTTTTTGGATCCACTTCGACCAGATTTTCCTCCAAAAAGCAGTTGAAACAATAATTCCAAGACAATGCTAACATTCAATATATTACACTCGGTTTTAACGTCGCCCCATTTCTTTCTTTAAATCTCAAGACACTCAAATGTACACTGCCATTCTCATAGGCACACACATACACACACACTGTTTGACTCCTCTTCAATGTCATCTGCTGATTTACGCTGATTATAAACAAATGTATACACTTTTTTTATTTTAACGCTCATAACATTTCTCATGGAAGTTTTCTACAAAGAAAACTATATGCACCAAATGTACATTACTTTTAAGAATAACCTTTACTCAAATGTCAATTATATAACTTTGTAGGGAGGTTTTGATTTGGATTTTTTAACCCGTTGATAAGTCACATCCCTTACATAATCGAATCAAACTTCCTAATTAGCTCAGAATATGCATTCCATTTGCTCTGCAAGTATCACATACACCGTCAGCTTCGTGCTAATCATTTGTATTGGCACCGCTCCCATTGTCTACAAACTCAAACACCGCCTTCAAAGGTTAAAGATTAAGCCACGTCACTGAAACACCATGAACTATTCCCCCTCCCTTTGCTTCTTAATGGAAAAATACAAATTGGTTGGGTTTTTTCAACCGATTATGATCGCCACGCATTCACATACGCCTACACGTGTCAGCTTTGTACACCCCTTTCTCACCCTAAGCCGAAATAGTAGCCTCTAAGACTTCGCTGAACACTATGTAACTGCATTCAACCAGCACTCCAACTATTACAAAGGAGCATAAATTTGGTCAGGAATTAATTTCAGTTGTTTCTTTATTTCATGATCTCAGCGGTCTGCAATATCTTTACAAATACACACATAAAGCGGGTATTCGACCCCAAAAAGCCAGATCGTCCGGATATCTCCCAGTTCCGGCTTTAATTACCAGTATTCGAGCCCGGAAGCAGAATTGACACCATCACTAGCATCAGCAATCAAAACGGCCATTTTCAGAGTGAATCAAGCTATTTAATGGTGTTTACACTTTCATGCATGCGCCACCCACGTTACTTTCGTCTGCCATTCCAACTTCTTTTACCAACGACTGCTCCAGCTCTTTCAATCGGCTTCTCCTCCAGCTTTTAGCAACGCCTGATCCTGCTCTTTACAGTGTGTCTTGCTTCAGCTTCCTGAAACGTTTGCTCCGGCTCCTTTTCCGCAACCACTGCTCCAGCCCCTGTTCATTGTTCCAGCAGCATCATGTTCCAGGCGATCCAACCGTTAGCTGCTCCACACGGACCGGACTAACCTGATGCATCTCATCAAACCCCAGGGACGTACACGTCAATCTATGTGTAATATCATCCCATGTCGACCCAGCCTTTCCTGTTGTCCAGGTTCCCGCTTCCAGTGACGTCATCCCTGCCATTCCAGCCTGTCCTGCTTTCAGTCACGTCATTCCTCTCGTTCCTGTTGGTGATGGCACCCCAGTTTCTTTCTCACGTAAATAAACCACTTCTATTTTACAACTGTTTATCTGCGTGTGTGCGGTCTATTTTCTTATTGCTGTATTTTTGCCTGTGTCTACTTTCTTCTTTGCAAAACTGATCACTCCAGAGTACTAGCGCTGCCCAAGCGTTGCACCCGGTTCTGTCCAAGTGTCTGGCTAAAACCTTCTCATGTGACCGGATCCTGCAACAGTATTTAAGAAAATAATATAAATCATTCATGAAGTACATCGTTTGTTTTTCTTATATGTTATTTTATAAATTAAATACAATTAACATGTGACAAATAACCATCTAAATAATATTAACATTAAAAAAAAATTACATACATACTATATCATGTATATTCGTAATATTCTCATATAAAGTACGAACACTTAAAATCTAGCGGTTTTCTGGAGATTTTTTTGTTCTCATCTAGATAATCTCAGTGAGCAACACTGAAAAAACGTTTAATAACATACAAAATAATTCGGAAGAACGTGTATTACGAAAACGCGTAAGAGTGTATGACATGAATTAGTTGTGGAAAAACCAAACTAAACAGTCGATACTTTGTTGTTTTTAAACTATTAGCACATAGTGAAATTGAGACTGTGTATTCATTATTGCTGTATAGTGCCTGGATATTTTGGTTACTGGTATAGTAGTGTTTTATCCAGGACTATGGGCATCCTGAAAGGAAGCTGAGAGTCAAACAACGATTCCTGCGAGATGTTCCTCGAAAATCATTTGACCTCACTGCTGTTGGAAGCCACCATGTGTTGCCTCAACATCACAATCTGGCTTGCACATCCAGGTACACGAGTTCAAATAAGAAAGAAAGGTCTCGACTACGGTAAACATCTTTCAATTTCATGTAATAATAACAGATGTACACACAATCGCATGAGTTTCGAAGCCAGTTAAGTATAAGAAATAGACAGATAACATTCAAAATTTGCACCTTTTTACTCCCTATATTATTCGGTTAAATAGAAAATATAGACTTGCCTATATATATTAAATAGGAAATTGTAAACCGGTGTTAATCGAACCAGAATCCCACATTATAATTTAGACCGGATTTTTTTTTCTGCAATAATAATTTGTTTACAATATTTTGTTTAATTATTAACATCGAACTCTTTTTGTATTAGGAATATTTATTTTTATTTTTTGTTAAGGCCGGTTCGCCATTTCCGCTTTCAGGTATGGCGACCATGAGCAAGTAGAGATCTTCTATTATACTGTAAGGGTTTGTGGAAAAGTAAGTTAGTTGTGACTTTCGCTTTTCAAAAACATTTTAGCCATGATTATTTTTTCTTTTAGCAAATTATTTTTTAAAAATATGATTCTGAAAGTAAAATTTAATTATTACAGTATCTTTTAGTCAGTAAATTATTTATTACATCAAATTGTTATAAAACTATAACTGAGTTTCGTTTAGCGAATGTTGTTTTGATCTCTATTTACACTGTTGGGAAAAATATAAAATATATGTGAAATATTTCAAACATACAGTATATTTTCCTGGCTTACCCTGAAGGGGGCCGAGGCAGAAGTCGCGAGGAGAAAAGTTGTTAAAATAAATGCACTTTAGCGACCCCCCTCCCCCTAACAGGGTCCGCTAATAATGTTCTATGCCGAGAATGGAGTTCTCAGCTGGAGCAAAGGTGCACGGTCCGCTATCCTGTATTTAATTGCTTCCAACTGCAGCAATATTTCGTACAATGCCGGTAAGTGGGCAAAAGACAAGCAAGCGCCCATAAGGTTGGAGCATTCCCTCCTAGAAAATATAGCCTGGGCAGCTCGTCGGCATTCAACTGGTCAGGCACCTCAGGCAGTAAGCAATGCACTTACTAACACCCCAAGTGGTGAGACAAGGCCTGGTAGGGTGTACCTCCTAGGACCCCACAGGACAGTATACATCAACCCGGCAGATAAAAGGACACCGAAATAAAAATATACAGTATATTAATGGAACATTCATTGAAAATAGAATTTGAGAAAAATGACAGTATATCTATTTTTTGTTCAAAACAAACAAACCGAACAGTCCGCTTGTTTGCATCAACAGGTTTTTTTTTCATATAGTTTAAAATATTAAATAACCGCAGAAATTAAAATTTGTGAAGATCAACAGCATATTGGCAGAACATTTATAGAAGAAAAAAGAATTTGGGGAAATCAATAGTATTTTTTAAAATTTCAAAACGAACAGTCATCGGGTTTGTTTTAAAAGATTTTAGGTTTTTTTTTTACAGTTTAAAAAATATTTGTTCTGTTGTTTTTTCCTTCTATTGTTTTTTTTTTAAACGGGATAGAAATCAGAAATGTGTTCAAAAAGACTCTGTAGGGGAGTTGCGGAAAATTTCTGCCGTAACATAAATTCTGATAAATAGGATTCCACCATTTGTTTCTCTCTCCACGCCTCGACTCTCGCCTCCCAGAATGTGCGGATACTTAAGAAAATACTCCATACACACTTCTCGGAAAAGCATTCGCCAATCGGCTATTGTGTGATATGATATTATGCGACACTCTCTTCGTATGCTCTCATAATTGGTACTTTAATATGCCCATAGGTACATAAAGAGTAATATGCAATATAAGAATATCTTGACTGGAAAAAGAAATGCCCTTTCCTAATGGACCGTGTTCTGTGACACTTTGGACATATTTCGGTGGAAGAAGGGAGTCCCTGCACTTGCCAAAAAAAAACACCATTTTATGTAGAGTACTTGTTAAATATGATAACTCGCGCATATTCAAGGCATTCACGTCGATTACGTCCATTTTCGGAGAAGCTAGAAATGATGTGCTTAAAAAGTTGTATACTTCTTCTAAAATAAATTTCAGCTCGTGTTCCGCATCTGCAGAAGTTCCAATTATTTTGTTAAATAATAGTTTTTTTAAAATTTTCATTTCAATAAATAATCGATTAAATAGTACAAACATACTAATACGTAAGTCACATGGAGGCGAGAAACACCCACCTACAGACACACGAGAAATGGTAAAAAAACGTTTATCAATATAGAGATAAAATAAATGAAATCTCATCTTTTTTTTTTGCAAAGTTAATTTATTTGTTGCTTTTTCTGCTGTTTCGCCAAGACAGTAAGATAGTTGATGAAATGTATAAACGTTGTTATATACTTACGTTTTAGCTGAAAGTAATATTTACACAAAAAATTACGCAAACTCATCCAGTATTTATTAAATTATAAGAAAAAGAAAAAAAAACGATATCATGTATCGTTTGAAGCACTTTTCCATACCTCAATTCTAAGTTGGGATTGGCTTTCCTTCTTGGAAGAAGGGAAGAAAGGGGTAATCAGCAGACGTGAATCACGTTAGCAAGGAGATGGAGGAGAGAGTTGGTATTTAATGGTTCAGTTGTGACCCGGTGGCGCTGGTGTATGCGTGTCTATTTATATATCCATACAGGTGGACACAAATTACGTTTTTTTTAGGATACCCTATCTCTTCCCTGCTAACCTCAGGTCAACCTAATATCTAACCAACTATTTCTTTAAGCGTGACTAACGTTGAAATTAAATTTTGGGAAGGCCAGAAATACTAATTTCTCTTATTATTTACAGGTGACTCTCGGCCGACATTTTTTTTTTTTAGAGGTATTTACTTTTAGCTTGACATTCTGTTGAGGTAAGTCAGCGTGATTTCTTTTGTTTGTTTGTTTGTTTTTCTTCCACCGAGAGGTTATTTCCCCAACCAGAATTATTTAAGGGAAACACTACTTGTTCCGTTATACCTATGAACGGGTTTCGTTTATATTTTATGTTATGTTACCTGGCTGAACGAGCGCGACGCTAAAACAGCAACATCGAAACTTTGGAAATCAGGAAAGCACGCGCTAGCATTCATTTATTTATTTTTCCTGTTTTGTTTCTTTGTTGACTGTTGGCGTTTGCAACGGTTCAGTTTTCTGTGCATGTTGTGGGAATTCGAGCTTTTGCTGTCTAAAATTTCACACATTTTGCGACGCTCTTTCCAACACGTTAGACATTTTCATTCATGAAATGGGTAAGGGAGATAACTCTGATTTTGTTTACTGGTTTAACAAATATGGTTACCGAAAGATAAAATCGTTTTTTAAATTTTTAATTTAATAAATACTGGGCGAATTTGCGTCAAAATACAGTTTACTTTTA
Organism: Sepiola atlantica; assembly: GCA_963556195.1. Taxonomy (NCBI): domain Eukaryota; kingdom Metazoa; phylum Mollusca; class Cephalopoda; order Sepiida; family Sepiolidae; genus Sepiola; species Sepiola atlantica. The sequence continues at coordinate 15,394,174 of OY744517.1, read as the reverse complement.
AGCTACCACGTAAGTTCATAACAAAGTTTATACATTTCTTTAGTTATGGGATGTTTTAGAAAGATGTCGGGGCGAAACAACAGAAGCACCTATTTTTTCATCTTAATATTCGTAATGCAAATTTCTACTACTTCATAATTTTGTTATTTTTATTGCCATTTTCAATGTGTCAATGAAAGATAAATAGAGGAAAAATAAAACATAGGCGAAGGGGGGGAGCGATTTCCCTGACCCCGGACCCTCCCTACACAGAGAGTTACACACAAGGTCGGTTTTTAATGTAGATATCATCCAGCAAGCAGACTTCCGGGTTGGGACAAAAATTAAAATTACTCCAGTCTAGAACGATATCTCCTTCACGAACCGAGGAGAGAAAAGATGAACTGTCGTATCAGAACATATACTATACTTTTCCTCCAGTGAAAAAGACAAGAGGGGGCATATGTCGTGCATTGTGAGTGTTCCTCTCATATTTTCATTTCATGTATTGTACTTAGAAAAGAAAACTGGAACAATTGACTTTATTATGACCAAAAGTAAATAAATAAAAAAAAAGTAAATGTTGTTTAATTGTTACTTCTTAACACGTTTTCCTCTTACTTTAATTTAAGCAAAAAAAAAAAAAATTAAGTAAAAGTCAAACAGATGTCCCAATTAATAACAGAAAACCCTGACTGACCTATTTTATGTACTACGGAAGGTCATTGGGACCATAATCTTCACATGCATTCATTTATTTTAAAACTGGGTATTTCCATTTATTTATTTATTTTATAATCTTACAAACAAAAAACTACCTGTCATTCGGCGACTATTAATCTAGTTATAATTATACTTTTTTAAATCTATAAATAACTTACTTTAACTATCTTTTATATAAATATATTGTAACTTTTATTTCGCGTTAAAATTAGTGTACATGATATTTTAAGAACAAATATGGTAATTAATCATATCTTATTAAATCGTTGCAATTAATTACAGTTAATACGGACAAAAATAGTGCATACATATAGAAAATAAGCCAATGAAATTACAAATGAATACCACCATACATTAATTCATCATAAGCTGTGTTTTATGTTTGCTCTCTACTATGTATATCGTATTTTAAAAGACAATGCTGAGTAGTGCAAGTCAATGCTAAACTTTCGGAGTCATTCGTGTTTTTTCGGTCAGTATGTCAAGGTTGTCCATTGTCGCCCCTGCTTTATGTCCTGTCAGTGGAGGTGTTTCTCTGAAAATTAAGAGACGGGATGGCAAGACCAGTCCATCGCGGAATTGGTGTAGCTGGCGGATACCACCCATTAGCTTTCACGCGCCTGCTCTTCTCGCTTTTTTTGCAATAGACGGACACCATATGTTCATAGACAGGTCTGTACTCAACATCTGAGCGAGGCAGGCTTGGGAATGCCAGAACTAGCAAGTCATATACATGCGAAAAGTAAATTGAACTAAAAGGTAAGTTTTGATTGTTAATTAAAATAAAATGATATAAAATATTATATATATATAAATATATATATATATATATTTAGTACTTCAAAAGTATACAATATGTAAATAATGCTTAGCAGTACTATGTAAATATACTTAAAACAAGTTAGCTATCAAGTAAGTGTTATGTTTTATTCAGTATATGTATATATATATATATATATATATATATATATATATATTATGAAATTTTACTAATGACAACTAAGGGATAAATCACCAAGCAAGTAGCCTGTTATTTATTACAGATGGACTCACTTCACAGCGAACCGAAAGTGTTTGCAATATACTAAATATATGGGAAGATGGTTCTCGGAAAGATGTTACCGACTGAAGAGAATTGCACAAGTACTAGCTGATGGTATAAATGATTAAAAAAACCCTGAAGCAGAATCATCACACAATGAAGAGATATGTAAAAGAGGACAGAGTGTAGCAAAAATGCAGGTCATCACTGTAAATTGTTTAGAAGAGAAGAAAGCAAAATAAAAATAAGTTTTTCCCAGAATCTTCAATGTACAATCAAAACAATATGAAATCGTACTCTCGTGAAGATGGCAAATAAGTCATTACGTACTGTTTGTCCCGAGTTCAGTTAAACTAATCTGTAGAAGGGAATAGAACTGACAGACAAGTATATGAAAACACATTTTCAGACTGTCTTGTGGTAGCTTGAGGAATACTCGATGGGTCAAATTTAGTAGAAAGGGGTTGATATATTGGATGTGGAATTCCTCGCTTGCGATTTAGGTGTCCACAAGGAGGTGGAGCAGTGATATTCTCATCCGGAATTGTTGGTGATGTATTTATTAGACTAATAAGAATTTCCGAAGAATTAAAACTGAACTATCATAACTATTGCTAGAGAAAACAATTCAATTCCCTGATTAAGTTTACGGAATGAAGACATTCAAAACTGCAAATTTAAGCAGGATAATGCCTCTTATCATGCATCTCGTTTAACTAGAGTGGCTTGCTGACTAATGATTTACTGGGAACAACTCCATGGATCTGCAGCCTCATGGCCCAGATTTAACCTGATTGAAAAGCTATCGTTCTTTATGAAACATTGAATGTTCCCAGAATGCATGCCTATTTACTTCAAAAGATTTATTTCCTTGAAATTGCTCGAAAAAAGGCATGAAGCCACTTAATATGAGAAGCTATAAACACTACTTCAAGTTAAAAAACTAGCCAACAATAAGTGTTAGATGGATAGATTGCAACCCAGACACCAACTAAGTATTCCCCGTTTGTCAGAAACATTGCTCATCAAATGTGAGGACTAAAAGACAAAATAAAGGAAGCAAAGTTACAGGGAGGCCGAAATAAAACCAAATTATTCTACTTATGGCATCATAGTTTGGAAGTATCTTTTCTCATAGCAACTGTGAAGCAATTACTTCATCAGTGGATAAGATACCGTTTAAAATAGTAATATGAAGTAAACCACTTATGTGGTTTTATTTTCTTTTTGCAGAATCATCATTTTCGATGTTTAACTAACATTAACACACTAGTCACTTTATTTCCATTATTTTTCCTTGCTAGAAAATGAATTGTATTACAAAACATAATGTTGTGCATGAACTTTTGAGTCGTTCATTTGCAAAAAAATCATTATAATTCTTATATTTTCGAAATCAAATATGGAAACACAATATTGTGATAAACAACAAATACAAAATACACATTTTAAGATTGTCTTCTGGTTCGCACTGCATATATATATATATATATATATATATATATATATATATATATATATATATATATATACCAGCAAAAACAAAAACGCCCCCCAATTACTGTAACAATAGTTTTTTTACAGAAAAAATAATTTTCAATTTGACATTTTTGTAATTTGGAGTAAAACAACAAAAATATGATTGTCGTAGTTTTATTTTATATAGTCTAATGTTAGGGAATTTAAGTGCATGAACATAGTCAAATTTTATTTATTAGAAAAAAAGTTAATTTATATGATCTTTAAGATATTTAAAATCGAGGCAATCTATTTTGTTTCAACATAAAAATGAAAATGAATTCCCTATTAAAACTTGTAATATAATGAAATGAATAAATAAAAGACTAGAACGTCGATTGGAGAAATAAAACAATTGCATATTACTGAGTAATTCGAAATTGTTAATTTATGCTTTTCACTTTTATTATTAAAGAGAGAAAAAGAATTAATAAATAGTAATAAAATATCTTTTTTGTAATTTAAAAAGAAAAAAATGCAAAATAGTGACAAATAACGAGAAGATCTGTTATTTTAGGAATATATATAATGATAGTGTTTGTAAAATTCAAATCTATTTATAGAGGGAACATATGCAAATATATACATAGGCCTTACACAAACATATATATATATATATACAACACACACACATAAAATACTATACGCATATATATGCATGCTCGAAATATATATACAACATGTTATGGTTGGTTGCTAGGTTTTGTAGTGCTTTTATATATAGTTTAAGTAAAACTGTTAGCTTGGATTGGCTAGTTGTAGTTGAAATGATTCCCTGGATAAAAACCTTAGTGAAATCCGTGACCTCATGTCTGTAGTTTCGGCGACCATGGTAGTTTTTATTTTGGTAAATTCCGGTTACAAATTTAAAATCGAAACTCAGGAATTCTATCTCAGTGTTTGAGAGTGTATTGTCAGTGAGATTTTGGATGAGTTCAAGGCGTCTAATGTTGAAAATTAAGTTGCCTAGTTTCTTGTAAAGTTTACTCCTGTGGGTAAAGTTAAGGGATTTGATCCGGTGTATAATATTAAGAGATGCGTTTTTCGAAAACATCATCATCTCGTCCGCAGACGAACGTGGTTTTGTTGTTTTTAAGGATGAAAAAACAACCCCAGAAAAGATATTCCAACTTCTACATAATCAGGACATTTATGAAGAGACTAATTCCCCCTTAATATACAAAGAAATATATAACTTTAACAAATCCTGTAAGAAACTAATAAACAATAATAAAACGTTGTTAACATACATTGATTAACCCCCCCACTATTCCATCTTTATACGGCCTACTAAACCCTCACAAGAGTAATATCCCAATGCGCCCAATAATCACAAGTATCAACATTGCTACCCATCAAATTGCATGTATCATTACTAAAATAGTAACCCCATTACTAGGTATAATTGCACCTCTTACTTAAAAGAAACACCGGAGATCTACTTAATAAAATAAAACATATTAAAATAACAAACAAAACCATGCACAGCCTGGCCATAAACTATTATACAACAATATCATCACTAAAAATGTCTTAATGTACTTACAAAACATTTCAACAAAATTAATATTATGAATTTATGCATTAACATTACTTATCTTACTTTAAATAATTTTCAGAAATGTTGCTTTCCCTTGAGGAATACCATCAGCGATGTCCTACCCTGTTTATATTTAGAATTTCTTGAAAGTGGACCATTCAAATGTGTCATACTATAGACACACATATGATATCTTAATGTTCATTCCTAAAACAACTTCAATAGAAAACATTGCTTATAAATAAAATAGAAGGACATAAAAGTAGCCCAAAATGTTCACTTTGGGGTATTAATTTTACTAAACATCCGAGGATAAGTATTCGGAACATGTTCGTCTTTTACCAGAGTCCGTTTTTTACAACTTTTTACTGACCATTTTTTCTTTTTTCGGTGTACACTTGCCATCAGGATGCTAGAGAATTATGGGGTTTTTGGAATTTTTTTTAAATAGTTTACATTTTAGGAGGGGATCAGTTTCCAATGTAAATTCAACATAGACTAATCTTGCTCTTTTTGACCCTCTCAAATTAAAAAAAAATATATAATTTTCGGTGTACAATTACATATCATATCAATAGAGAATTCTGGTGTTTTTGGAAATACATTTTTAAAAAGTGAGATTTTAAGACGGGGGATCAGTTTGCCATGTAAATTCAACGTAGACTGATCCCCCTCTTTTTGACCATCTTAAATTACTAAAATTATTCTTCTGCTTACAATTATCTATAATGTCGCGAGAGAATTCCGGGGTTTTTGGAAAGAAATTTTAAAAAATTTAAATTTTAAGACGTAAAAAGTTGTGAAAAACGGACTATGGTAAAAGACGAACAAGACTGATCCCCTGTTATAAAATCTCAATGTTAGGTGTACACCGAAAAAAAAAATGGTCGGTAAAAAGTTGTGAAACCGAACTATGGTAAAAGACGAACATGTGCCAAGTATTCTTCTAGTTTATTAAAAAATTAAATAATTGGAACCGTATTTCTAAATCAGTGTTTCACTTTTGTAAACAAGCTGTTAGAAATCCAGTAGTTGAACTAATTCTTTCATAAGTTGTACGAATGAAGTGATTCATGTACTTCCCAAGTAACCTTAGTTTCTAGCACATTTACACTTTGTTGCATGGCTATCAAATAGGTTAGGCTTAACTATCAAACTTAGAAATGATATGAAAACACTAATTCCACCAATGTTTGGCTTGAATTGTACAATTACCCTTATTTTAAGATTCATTTTCAAAGCAAAATCATTGCCAGCATCAAATGTGTGGGGATATATTTTAATATGCCGTTTAAAACAGTCCAATGTTCTGTTATCTATTGTTATACTGAACCTGATTTATTCAACGTTTGTTTCCTAAAACTTTTTCTATATATTTTAATCACGAAGAATACATGATGAAATATTCCTTAGTTTGGAAATTGAGTATTTTCTTCTTTTTTAAAATCCATTTTAATGTTTCTAATTAACCATACTTTGCCATTTACTTATCAAGCCATCCATCTCTTACTGAGGTTATGTCCATTACTCTCACTCGACATAGTTTGATCTCTGTTCTACTAAATTAATAAATGTAACACTTTATTTTCATTTATCAAACCTCTATTAAGACAATGTGGTTCAACAGATAAAACTACTTACTCACAATGGGTAATATTAAACATACACTTACAGATTACTAAAGACTTCTACCCGGTCATTGCTGACAGAACGAGAGCAAGGTATTCCCCTGGATTGAAGAAAAAGGTTTTGTTCAACATTTTTTGCAGATTCCCAAGTTTGACAAGACACACTTGAAAAAGGTTATAAGTTACATCGGTCGAAACAGTGTGAGATTAATATCCAGGATGATAATAGTAGTCTGAATAATTCCAAAACGATCAGATTTAAAATATTTTATTTACATTTTTGTTGTCTGTATTAATAAAACTGTGTGCCTACATCTCGTGTTTCTGTGTTTCTAACCTCCATGTAACTTGCGTATTTTTATTTTTTATTTACTATTTAATAAAAAAATGCAACAGTGTAAAATAATTAGACATGTTTTAAATTTTATTTAAAAACGAATAATTTAATTACGAAATTAAATTTACCAAAGGGCATGTCGGTTTCTTTGTAAACAAGTCAGACATTTTATGTCAATGGTTAAAAGAATAAACGAATTACTTTCTTAAAATATGAAATTTGAGAAGAATTTAGAAGCATTTAAACTGTTAAAACGTAACCCAATTCAGGATTTAACATTGTGCGAACATTCCCATATATTAATATATTAGAAGATATTGGAAGATTTAGAAGCTTATTATATCTAACAATTTTATGAATAGAGATTAAAACAACATGTTTTTTGATGAAAATTATTCATAGTTTTAGAACAATTTGATTAAATTAATAATTTAATGATTAAAATATCCCATAATTATTAAATTGAACTTTCAAAATCATATTTTAAAAATAAAGTTTCTAAAAAAAGGTATGGTTTGAAAAAAACAAAGCCAAATAAAAATAAAAAAGTATTCCTAGCAATACCGGCATTGTACAGCTAGTAATATAATGTTACTAAATAATAATTTATATATATATATATATATATATATATATATATATATATATATATATATATATATATCACTTCTATATTCTTCAGTTAACTTCAGTTTAAAGTCTCAGAAAAAAGGGGGTCACTTCCTAGTGATAACATTTGATCTCTATATGAGATAAATAGATATTTGAGTATTCAACTAAAGTTCTCATTTATCTTTCAAACGTTGAGTTAGTAAAGAAGTGTAGAACCTAAATTTGCCCCTCCACATTTGACCAGTTAAATATGTTATAGTATATATTTTTAAAGTCTCTTGCACAGGACAGGAGTTCATCTAGTCTGGTCGAGTATCCCGCTAAGTACTGTTACTTAAAGTAACGTCATTAGGGGAAAGTACCCCATTCCTCATAGAAGCCAGTTTACACCTGTGTCGAGGACATCTTATTTGGGCTTTGAATACTATGTTATTTTTTAAAATATTTAGTCTATTCTAATGTCGAGTTATATTGACACACCTTTGTACAGAGAGACCGAAGACACTCGAGGATAGCTGGTTGTAGGTAATTCAAACTCTATATATGATACACAGTGTGAGTTTATTCATGTTTATTTCCCAATACTTGTATCTTATATTCTGTAATCCCACACAATATTTGCTAAACTATACCTTAGCTCCGATAGTGAGTCAAATTAAAAAGATATACGTTTCAATTGTTCTAATTAGTTGTACTTTATAATTAACTAACCAGTCACACATCTCTCTCACGCTCTTTCTCTCTCTGTTTATTTAATACACTCTGATATTTCTTAATGTTTCTGTGAGCAGTTAAAGAAAGAGTAGTTCACTCTTTTATTTACACAAATGTGATTATTCAAATCCCGAACATTTATGTAAATTAGATGACAAAATAAGTACCCTTACTTCTCTGAATAGTAAGATAATAAATGATACTAAATATTCAGTGTCAGAATAATAATAATACGTATTGCACTTCCTCCGAGAATATTAATCATAATTATGATAATAATAGTAATCATCATTATGTTCGGTTTATGCCAATTTTCGATGCTAACATGCGTTGGACAGCTTTAACAAATCCACTATCAAACTAACCTATCTCTGCTAGGTCTGTATTCATCCTTCTTTCTTTCAAGTTGATTTTTATCACTTCCTCCTACTTGGCCTTCCCTTGTTAACTGAACCTGCTACTTTGACTGTTCGACAACTACTAATCCAAGAACTCTTATCGATTCTTTCAACGTGGCCATACAATCAACATCAGTTTTTCTGGACACATCTCCATATTCTGTTAAGATTTGATCTTCCTCTCTTTAAAAATCACATCACACATTCATCGTATTATTCTCATCTCATTTCTCTCCATTCACGCATGTCCTCAACCCTCACTGGTTTGGTTTCATTTCCATAAATCATCATACTGCGTACACATGCCTGATAGACTCTTCTATTGGTAACAATTTGCTGGGTAGTAATGACAGATATTCGCTGAACTTACTACATTCAATCCTAACTCTTGTAATCACATTAGCACCTGCTCCAGCCTGTGCTCTAATGGTATCGCCAAGCTAACAACACCTCTGGACAACATGTAAAGCTTTACAATTCAGATAAATGTTGTCCAAATCTGAGTGCTCATCTATCTCCGTTGTCTTACACTTTTTGCACATAATCTAGTTATCCTATGCCAATCTTCTAGTAATTAAACTGCAGTTCTTACAAGTACCACATACGATTTAATTGTATCCGACTCCCTGCCCACAAACTGAGCAGGGAAACTTTCCTCTTTTTTTGGTAGCTTTCTATCACTGATCCTCACATTGGTCTGGGTTACATTCTCTCTAAAATCTTTACTTTCCATAGCATTCCTCCACATCTTTAACTTAAAAGATAAGTCTTCCATTTTTTTCATAATCATCACTAATAATAATATAGAAGTAAAGATATGTCACAATTCATGAATTTTCAAAAAAATAAAAGTAGCACCCGTAATGTTAGTGTCTGTGACAGAACACGTCACAGGTATGGCTAGTAATTATACATACAATTATAAAGTCCTATACTAATATGTGTAAAACTCATCATATTTTATTTGGTGTTAACAAAAGCAAGTAATTTCTACGACGAAGGTTACCCATTGTATGAAAATAAAATGTTTAGTGGCATACAATGGGATTTCGAGAAACTTGTTTTACACAACAGGATGTGTCATGAATTAGCTGGGAAAAGCCGAAACTAAACAATTGAGTAGTTCTTCTTTTTAAATAATTAGCACTTAGGAAAATATAGTGTGTTATTAATCGATTATTTGGGCTATAAATGCGTGAGTAATATGGCATTGAATTTGTTATTCTGTATATATAAAAGATAGGTGCTTTTTCTAGCACCATAGACATTCTCAAAGAAAGCTGAAAGTAAAATGAAACGCTTCCTCGAAGATGTTCCACGCAAAATGCTTGAGCTCACTGTTGTTGGCGGCTACCATGTGTTTCCTTGTTTACATCAATGCATCAGTGCATAAGGTATCGCTGACTCCATCTATGTAAGCTGTTGAAGGAATATATTTCTGTTTGGAAGGAGAAATCATAGGGGTAATATTTAGGGGTTACATAACAAGAGTTGTTATTCTGGTAAGACTGGAACAGAGGTAAACAGAAAACAATATTATTACGAAAAGTTTTGTTCGAAAACGTCGGAATTAATGTAATGTTGGTTGTGAATAGGACGGCGAAGTCTTATCTACTTTTTGCAGTTGTAAATCTCTTGCTTACTGATTGCAGTAACACAACACAAGTAGACACACGGAACTGTATCTGTTCATGAATGCACATGATAGTAACCATTAGCAAGTTGCATAAGAAGACCCCTCACAGTAGTTCCTTAAATACACATGAGCACATGAGGCAATGATATTAGAGACTACCGATTTTATAATTTGTTGCTGAGGGTATATTGCCAGAGACTATTCAAATAACATCTAAGTAAGTCTATATATTGATCTACAGCAGTCACAGGTAAGTCCAAGGAGATCAACATTTGATAACGCCATTCCAGGGACCAATTCTGCTTGGAATATTTTAAATCCTCCTTGACAGATGCACGAAAACAGTTAGTTCATAGTAATCCCATCGCTGTGGATCTCGAGCGGCATGTAAATCAGCTTTCAATTGACAATTAAAGCTTTCTATCATGCTGTTAGTGATTGCATGATAGCTTGTAATCTATATATGTTTGGGACCTTGAATTATGAAAAGTTTTGTAAACATATGAAATGCGAATGGTCAACAATGATGAGTGGTAATAATTGCGGGGGAACCATAGCTTGAAATCCAGCCCCCTATTAGTGTTCGCACCACAGTTTTTTTGCAGAAATGTTGCTAAATAATAGCTTCCAGCCAACAGGTAAAACAATTTTACAGAAAGGAGTGACCATGGTTGACTGGCCATGGTCCAACTAGATCAATATAGACACGACTGAACAGGAGTAATTCATTTTCCAAATGAGCTTAGATATGCCTGCACACTTTCGATTTCTAGCAGGGTAAACAGGAATTGTGGCAGAACTATTGAGGGGTGCACAACCCTTTACGATGAGTCTCAGCATTTGCTGAAGTTTTGCAAATAATTTGTCAATCTTCTGTAGGGACGGGAACGTACTGAAATTCGCAAGTGGCAGATTCTGGTGATAACAGGTTGAAAACATCTAAATGGTGCCTGGTCTATAGTCATCTAACAAAGGTAGATATCCTCAGTTGAAGAACAAGCACCGATGGTGAGACGAGATAATGCATCTTCTACATAATTCTGTGGATTGGCTTTGTACTGTATGTCGCTGTAAAATTGGGAAATAAACTTCGAATGTTGAGCTTCACGAGATGCATATTTGTCTGGCTGTTCACGTATCGCGAGCGTTAATGAACGCTGGTCTATATAAATGGTAAATTCATGACTCTCTCATGCGTTATGAAAATATTTAATTGCTAAGTTAATAACCAGTAGTTCAAGTCCGAAAATACTATAGTGTGTCTCTGAAGCTGTCAGTTGGTGTGAAAAGCAATGCAGTTGTTGTAGTTGCTGCTGGTGATGTTTTGTAACATAGTACCAACAGCAGAACTGGATGAATCTATAACCAACTCAAATTGAGCATTAGACACGTGATAAGCCAATAAAGATGTTTGGCTTCTAAAAAGCGTCTAGCTGGCAGTTATTTAATGTTATGAGTTTTGCCATTCTTTTTCCTGCTTTTTTCAAATTCAGTCAAAGGAGAAAGAATATCAACGCAATAGGGAATGAAATGACTATAATAATTCAATAGCCCCAAGAGATATTGCAAGTGCCGAAGAGAACTTGGTGGTTTTACATATTGTAGAGCTTTAATTTACTCAGGAAGGAGTGAAATTATTTGTGCGTAAGTTGCGTTGTAAGAAAAGACAAGAGAAGTAGCATCAACTCACATCTGGCAGTGTTTATTCTTGCGTGGCACTGCTGTGAACGTTCAAAGAAAAAAAGAGAAGTAGGATATGTTCCTTGGATGAGATACTTGCCACTAACATATTGTCAATGTAATTATATACAAAACGTAAATCCCATCTTTCCCATGATATGCAATCCGAACAACACGCTTAACAATTCGAAAGCTTTAAAGGCGGGTGTTACAATTGTTTTAGAAATATCAGCCGGATTTACTGTAATTTGGTGGTAAGTATTCACTAGATTCAGTTGTAAGAAAGTTGACCAGCCATGCAATGTGATAAAGAAATATGCAATTATCATAATCATCATCCTGTGTATTTGTTGAATTAAGCCACAATTAATCCTCTGATGAGAATGGTGCCTGATTGTCTAGTCTCATTTAAACGAGACATAGTTTTAAGGCAGTGTTACGGCTGAATACCTAACCTTCATCGACTTGAACACTTTTGGCAGTTCAAGACGTTCACCGTTTCCATCTAACTATGGCTGATGTGGTGTCCACTTGAGTATGCACCAATGTCACATATTACCTGTGAGTTGCCGCATACACTACTGCCACCCATGTTGGGACAGTCCATCCAAATATAGCATTTGTACATGCCCTGTGGCTAGGGTTTAGGTTACTGTGTGTCGGGACGTGCCCACATACTAGTGGGTCCTACACAGCAACTCCATGGCTTTGATCTACTCGCAGATACGTAGCCAATTAGCAATATGGAAAATAAGAGAATGGTCAGCAACAGTAACCATATTAAAATGACAGTAATATCTGGTGTGACACTAATCCCCGTAACGCTTCGTAACAAAAGGTAAAGGGATATATGAGGGACGAATAACCCCTAACTGAATCATATGTTGAAATTCGGGATTTGCCGAGAGACCACAAGCGCATGAAAATGCAGAAGTACCTGTGTTATTTGTGGTTGTGAAATGTGTGGCTGAGTCAGCAGGCTGATTCATTTCAAGTTATAGTGAGTCAAATCCCGATAGGAATTTTATAAGGATTGATAATAATCCGCAGTAGAGGAAATTAAAAATACCGGCATATTAAGTGGTACAGTGGCTTTAATACCAAGTATAGATAATTTAGTATTGGAATATTTTAATATGTGCCTACACATGTCTACTAGTAAATTAAAATGGTGGAGAAAATCTGCATCTTAGATAGGGTAGAGGATGTCAGCTACAGTTAAAACCCATGTAAAGTATGTACGTAGTTGCAGGTCTAATTAACGAAACTTTACCATATGTGGATATGAGTGAGTGGTTAACGGCTTGCAGTACGATAGGGGATACTTGCGTGTTTACTTTAAGTAATTTAAAGAGCCACATACTGCAAACCAATAAGTGTGCTGGAAAGTGGGGGGAGGGAGTGCCTTTCTAATTTTCGCAAGTGTGTGTTTCTATGCCTACAATAAATTTATGAACAACGTTGCTGCAATGGTGGGACTAATCATTTTAACAACTTTGATACTATCATAATCTATGAGCACCAGTTTTTGAATGCGATTGCAAACGATAACTTCTGGAAGGTGATTATATCCTAACCAACATTCAACTTTCTACCTCCATAGTAAGCTGCTCAATTACCTGATGCAATAGCTGTGAGTGCGTAGTCTGGGGCCGACTTAGCGGCGAACAAAGAGATATTTGCTTCAGTATTAAAACTATTCATTGAAGGGGGTCTCTCTGTAAATCATATTGTTTTGTCTGCCAATTGCACACCGATTCTAGTTAACATCGTTGGTGTCAGAATCACCTGCATATTGATGGCAACCACAATAGAAACAATGGTCTCAGGAGGGTGCTATCGGTGGGTGTCTTCAACCAATTATTTCATTCATCGAAACAGTGTTCAATCTTTAAGAAGGTTCCATTATTAACCATTGTCTGAAATCTGTGCATTACCAACAATGAGGTTCGCTGCTAGACCTCTTTCTTAATGCTTTCATACGTGGCATTCAGTTGTGGGTCAGTAATTAAGTCATTCACAATAGAAGTTAATGAAGCCGGGAAAGCACTGTAAAATATTCAACTGTCTGATTTAAGCTGTAATACTATTTGTGCTAAAATGCCCATCAATTTTAGGCGAACCAAATTATAGATATCCGCGGCAAATGCTAGGATCGAACACTATATTATAAAAGAAGAATTTCGGTTAGCAGCTCCAACCAACAATGTATGTGAAAAAAGGCAAGGAGCATGAAAAATGGGGGAATCTTAACAAACTAAAGAAACAAATATCTGAACAAAACTATTCTCTTATTTGGAGGAACGTGGGAAAATGATAAAAAATATGTCTCAAAACTTTTATAAGAAAAATTTACCGACAAGCAATGCCTGAGCAGCAAAATAATTTCCAAAAAACATTATATTGGCCATATGACAAATGTCTAAAAAACGGAATTATTGAGACACACACTAGTTTAATTAATGCCGCTATGTGCTTAGTCGATGCAGGAAGGAAAAAAAAGAATTGTCTCAATATGGTCGACTCACATGCCAACACCCATTTCAGCGGAAATCATTAACGAGCAAAATACGGATCGACATCCTAAACTAAGATGCATACGGCAGAAAGAAAGAAAAACGGCCAGCTGGAATCCATAACTTTAAAATATGAAATATTATACTGGCACATACTAACAACTCGAAATAAAATATCTCTCCTGAACGAGGCAACAATAAAAAAAATGATACTCACATTTTGTTTATGTGCTCTGCCTCTTTTTTCTCTCCTACTATGGTATAAATAGTATTACTTCTTTTTGTTATATAAGTTTGTGTTTATATATTGGACTCTTCCAATATTTTTATTCTTTCAGTTCTCTATTACACTTGGCTGTTAATAAAGAGAGAGAGAGGAAGACAGAGAGAGAGATAAAGAGAGAGAGATGATGGATACTGCATAAAATAAAAGTTATTCTCAATTGGCTTTTGGACCTTGATAAGTGGTGATTCCTTAGTAAGAAAAAACTATGTTGTGTAAGAGTAACAGAATTAACTTTAGTAGGAGATGATGGCTTGATTAGCAAATGTCATATTATAAGAATTAAAATGGATTAAAAAAAACAACATAACTCAATCCCAAAACCAATGAATATTTGATGTATTTTGCGTAATTAAAACATATAGCAAAAATGTTATAGAAAACAAAGTGTGATTAACTTAGCTTTTGTATTAAAAAAATGACACAATGTTTTACTATGTTTTCAAGAACATATTATACACCATTTGCAACTATTTGATGCCAGCAATGGTTTTGCTTTGAAAACGAATCTTTAAAATAAGGGTAATTGTACAATTCAACAAAAAAA
>OY744517.1:15361521-15366521 GCA_963556195.1 Sepiola atlantica | reverse complement strand
AATCAACTAAAATAAACTAAGCAAAGTTTTGTAAATTTAAGCTGATTTAGTTTCTTTTTGAAAAACATTTTCTCTGTTCTTCTTTCGCTGCAAAAACTAGGAGCTAATATGAACTACTACATTATTCTTAAAGAGTGCTTAAGATGAAAAATTATTATATCTATCAATAAAGTGATGCACACACATTCATAGGATAAAGTGAACAGATTCTTTCAATATGTTTGATATTTATTCTTTATAAATACTTGTTTATATTGAGCTTCGTTTAATGCATTGGGGAAGGATAATGAGAGAAACATTAAGTATTGTCAAAGTCTGTCAGTCCACTAATTCCGATTGTGTAATTTATAGTGGTGTCTCTAAAACTCATTTCGTTATCATTTCAATAACCTTTTTTTGCATAAAAAAATGTTGATGATTATTCATGTATTGCATGTCTAATTTGACAAATTTCTAAACATGGCCTTTCCTGTCAGGAAGTGGTAAAACGTAACACAGAGTTCAGACGGCATTATAACAGCCTAACAGATTGTGCCACATAAACTTGCTCACGATTATCGATATGTGATTCTCAATTTTTAGCAATCGAACATGAAATTATTTTGTCAGATTTTCAAAGTAAAACCTACATATTATTTAAGCTGACAAATAAAACTTGTGAATAATTTGTATTTGTTATTATTTAATATAATAAGGTACTAGCTACCATTTATTTCAGACATTTCCTTACCAGACGATTGCTAATTGTAAGAATACAATAGGTTTGTCTACCTTAAGTTTGTAAAGTTGTAAAAAATAAATATAAAAAATGTCAGTGTCTTTTAGACAATAAAATATGGAAATCTGCTGGAATGCTAATCTGTTAATCTGTTATGCCGATATTCTAAGCATATAACATCTAAGCGATCTATATGAATGGAAGTAATACGTTTTACTGCAGTATATGTAAGCCCATGAAAATCCATATTGTCTTGAAAAGAAAAATAAATAATTAAGCTTACTGTTCCAAACGTAACATAGCAATTTCTGTAAATAATTCATATGGTTGTGAAACTGTAAAATAAAATTATGCATGAGATATTCCTAGTACATACAAATTAAATAGTATGAATAATGTGAGCAGCTGTTGACAAAAATGCCTAAGCAGCTGTTGACAAAAAAGATCCTAAGATCGCTATGCATTCGCTAAAGACACATATTCGATTCTGTTTATCGAGAATATAAAAGAACACATTTTGAATAGTCAAAAAAATAAAGTGCAGTTAAAAGAAGCCGTTCGTGCTTAGCTTAAAAGGGTAGTGTAGCATACTATTGCAAAATAGAAATAGGATAAAATGACAGTACTACCAACATAGGTTACCTATTTCAAGAACTATTCCGGTTAATATGGGTGACAATACTTTTAGTTCTGAGCATTTGAGTGAATATTCCTTCATCTTGTTGTATAGCTGACTTTCTTAAGAGAAGCTGTCGATCAAGAGAAAAATGTAAAAATTAATAAAAGCAAATGAAACAGCTGTATTTTTGTCGAAACCATGCATCGATAATTAACCTAAATCGAGGCCGAATCAAACTTGCGTATGTAGCTTTTTAATAGAAAGTAATACTAGTTAGTGAAGTAAGGGAACATCTAACTTCACGTTATTGCATTTTAAGAGATACACTTGATGAGTTTTTATTTAATATAAATAACTCTATTAGAGTTCTGTAAATATCGGTTTATGATGGTTTTATTTGGTTTTATTTTCAGGTTAGCAATTTCCGCTCGTGATGCTTTCACATGCTTTTCTCTCCAATCCAATAATTAGAATCGTAAAGGTAAATGTTATTTTATGTCACTTTGTAAAAGCTCAAAAGAAAAGATAGATTAACAATTACTAGTGAGTTATTTATATGAATCCTAACGTGGTCGTTTCAGTCAGGTTCACTCACTAAAACACATATACTTCTTATTCCAGATTGAGAGACTACTTCTTCTACTACTACTACTACCACTACTACTACAACTACTACTACTACTAATTATAGTAATATTAATACTACTACTGTTACTTATATAAATAACTAGTTCATCTATATCCTATTGTATTATATACAAAATGTTTTGATGTCAAAAAATAGTATTTTAATCGGAATATATTCATCTTCCCCAGTGGTGTATTTGTGTCAATCTGATATATGTTTCGCATATATTCAGGTGACTGACCCACTCTAAGTAATTTGAAATAAAATCAAACTGATGCAAACACAACTAGAAATATAGATTACTTTGGTAAATAATACACTTCTAAAAGCAGTATTTTCTCTATTTTCCTGAGTGTTACCTTCTTTCCTTTAAAATTAATATTTGATTCTGATTAGTCAGTTTTGTTGATGGTTCCTTGCAACATGTTGCTAAAAATAAAATTTGATCATGTTCCTTCCACAAAATAGCTTGATAAGGGTGTTTTCTTTTCATTCAGACGCTATCTGTAAAATAAGATGCAATTCTGTATTCGTCAAGACAGAGCTACTTCCATTTTTTTTTAAGAAAAAATAATATTTTGGAAGAAACAGCATATGTACAACTAACAGATTTCAATTAAAACAACAACTGGCCAAAGCTGCAGACTTACATCTACTAAAAAGTGAATGGTGTTGCATATATTTACTTCATTCCTCTCCAGGTATCGTCCAGTTTGTAAAATTGTGCTTAGCAGTAAAACAATTTTAAAATTCTCTCTCTCTCTCTCTCTCTCTCTCTCTCTATATATATATATATATATATATATATATATATATATATATGTAGAAGGATGAACAGGAATTAGAAAAGCAAAAGTCAAATCGTATTTCTATTCAGTTGCTCAGAGCATTATGTTAAATCTTGGCTTTTGCCAACTTATCTATTTCAGCGATTTCCTCTGATGAAAAGATTTTAATCTTTGAAAAGCCTGGCTTAAGGAAAATACTAACTTTAATACATTGCCTTTTTGCGGAATATACCTTGCTCTGAGCAACTGAATAGAAATACTATTTGACTTTTTCTTTTCTAATTCCTTTTCATCCTTCTACATATCTATCTGCTCTATCCTGGATATTGATCTGTATACTTTTTACAATAGGTTTTACCTTTCCTAAAAGTTCGCTTTTAGTTCACCACTTTATATATATATATATATTTTTTAACATGATTCACCCTAAACAAGGCAGGCCGACACTGTAGACGTAAGGGGCTACTGAGAAAAAAGAAAAGGGGAGAAAGTTTGGGGGATCAGCCTAAATTGGGATCTGAGCAGCAAGATGTCTGTTTACATTAGTTTTAAATTTCTGCATGCAAGTACTGTCGGGGAAACAGGGGGCAGGGAGTGAGTTCCAGAGGCCAGCAGCACGAGGAAATAAGCTATTTGAGTAGAATGCTCTCCGGTATATGGGGGCCTCCACAGTGAATGAATGAGGTTTAGTAGATTGTCGAGTTAGTCTAGTGAATTTACGTCGAGGGGGCACCAGAGTAGCCAACTCAGAGCATAATCCATTAGAGTATTTGTAAAACAAACATAACAGTGCTACATTGCGGCGATGAGACAGTGACTGGAGCTTAGCTGACAGTGAGGGACCTATTAGGTTGGCGACTCTTTTTTGGACCTTGTCAAGGAGGGAGAGACTAGTAGATGATGCACCAGCCCAGATGTGGCAACAATACGCCATGCATGGGCGAATTGTCGCTTTGTAGAGATACAGGATAATGTCAGGTGTAAGGAGTTTACTAGTACGGTAGAGGAAGCCAACCTCTTTTGCGGCAGCCTTGACAATGTCTTCAATGTATTTGTTTTAATTCATGTTTCCTGTGAAGGTTAGGCCGAGGGGTTTGAATGATGAACTCTAAGGTAGGGTGTTATTTGCCATGACAATCGGTGGTTGGAGAGGCTTCTTGTAGTTATTGAAGGAAAGGAGCTGTGTCTTTGCGGCATTAAAAGTTACCAACCATTTATGACCCCAATCCACTACAGCTTGGGGGTCATTTTCTAAAGATTCAGCCATTGCTTCGGATATGATCGCGTCTGTTTTGCTAACATGGCGAGAGTAGAACGTGGTGTTGTCAGCAAATAAACGAATCTCAGACTCTATGTCATCAGGGATATCGTTTATATAGATCAGGAACAACAAAGGTCCAATAATAGATAACTGGGGTATACCAGCATTTATGGCATGTTGCTATGATGAACGGCCATCGAGGACAACTTGGATTTTTTCTTTTGTTTAGGATCTAATTATATTAAGTACTTGCCCAGTAATACCGTATGAGCGTATTTTCAGAAGCCCTTTATGCCATACCTTGTCAAAGGCCTTGGATATATCAAGCGCTACTGCCCTAGCCTCACCTGCCTTGTCGAGTGTATGATACATGCGTTCAGAGATGATTGTTAGGATGTCTGCAGTAGATCGTGCTTGTCTAAATCCATACTGGCGGTCAGATAGAAGTTTAGCATTAACTAAGTGCCGTACTATCGCTAGATTGATTAAGGATTCAAGGTTTTGGGCAAAGATCAGCAGTAAACTGATTGGGCAATAGTTCTGAGAGTCGGTTCTATTCCCAGAACTCTTGTAGACTGGTACCACAGAGGCAATTTTCCAGCTATCGCGGAAGCAAGATTCGGCTAGACATTTATTTTAGAGTTTGAGGAGGACAGGGGCCAGTTCAGCAAGGCATTTCTACAGGTATAAGATCAGTCCCACAAGCTTTAGACGTGTCAACGTTTTTTATGATGTCTCTGACCTGGGATGTGGTGATGACCAGGTTATCAAGTGTGGCTTCGGTCCGCAAATGGAATTCAGGGAGAGGGTGGTAATCTGAGTCTAACGTAGAGTTAGAAGCGAAACGCTGTGCAAGTAGTTCAGCTTTATCAGTGGTCGTGCGAATGACATCATTGTGGTTTGAAAGTGGGGGAATCGTAGATTGACCATTATTCACTACACTAATGTAGATTTTCCAGAAATCGCGAGTACCTAGTTTCTGCGAC
>OY744517.1:15359785-15361321 GCA_963556195.1 Sepiola atlantica | reverse complement strand
TTAGAGTTAAAGTTAAAGTTAAATAAAGTTAAAGGTAAGGTAAAGTTAAAGTTAAATAAGTTATAGTTAAAGTTAAAGTTAAGTTAGTGATAGTTATAGTTAAGTTAAAGTTAAAGTTAAAGTTAAAGTTAAAGTAAAGTTAAAGTTAAAGTTAAAGTTAAAGTTAAAGTTAAAGTTATAGTTAAGTTAAGTTAAAGTTAAAGTTATAGTAAAGTTAAGTTAAAGTTAAAGTTAAAGTTAAAGTAAGTAAAGTTAAAGTAAAGTTAAGTTAATGTTAAGTTAAATAGAGGTGGTTAAAGTTAAAGTTAAAAGTTAAAGTTAAAGTTAAAGTTAAAGTTAAAGTTAAGTTAAAGTTAAAGTTAAAGTTAAATAAGTTAAAGTTAAAGTTAAAGTTAAAGTTAAGTTAAGTTAAGTTAAGTTAAAGTTAAAGTTAAAGTTAAAGTTAAATAAGTTAAAGTTAAAGTTAAAGTTAAAGTTAAAGTTAAAGTTAAGTAAAGTAAGGTTAAGTTAAAGTTAAAGTTAAAGTAAAGTTAAAGTTAAGTTAAGTAAGTAAAGTTAAAGTTACAGTACAGTTAAAGTTAACGTTAAGTAAGTTAAAGTTAAAGTTAAGTATAGTAGTTAAAGTTAAGTTAAAGTTAAAGTTAAAGTAAAGTTCAAGTTAAAGTTAAAAGTTAAGTTACAGTTAAAGTTTCCTAACCCTTAAACTCTAACACTAACCCTAACCCTAACCCTAACCCTAACACTAACCCTAACCCTAACACATACCCTACCCTTAACCCTAAACCTAACCCTAACTCCAACCCTAACCCTAACCCTAACCCACCCAACCCTAACCCTAACACTAACCCTAACTCTAACCCTAACAATAACCCTAACCCTAACACTAACCCTAACCCTACCCCTAATACTAACACTAACCCTAACCATAACCCTTACCTTAACTCAAACCCTAACCCTAACACTGACCCTAACCCTAACCCTTACCCTAACACTAACATTAACTCTAACCCTAACCCTAACACCCCTAACCCTAACCCTAACCGTAACACTTACATTAACCCTAACCCTAACACTAACCTTAACTTTAACCCTAACCCTAACCCTAACCTTAACACTAACCCTAACCCTTATCCTAACCCCTAAACATTAACCCTTACCCTAACCTCCCTAACCCCCCTAACCCTAACCCTAACCCTAACCTACCTAACCCTAACCCTAACCTGAACCCTAACCATAACCCTAACCCTAACCCTAACACTAACCCTAATCCTAACCCTAACCCTAACCCCACCCTAACCTACCTAACCCTAACCCTAACCCTAACCCTAACGCATCTAACCCTAACCCTAACACTGACCCTAACCCTAACACTAACCCTAACACTTACCCTAACCCTAACCCTAACACTAACCCTAACCCTAGCCCTAACCTTAACCCTAACCCTAACCCACCTAACCCTAACAGTAACCCTAACACTAACCCTAACTCTAACCCACCTAATCCTAACCCTAACCCTAACACTAACCCTAAGTCTGA
>OY744517.1:15352285-15354785 GCA_963556195.1 Sepiola atlantica | reverse complement strand
TCTAATCTGTTAATCTAATTCCGTTGAACTCCTTTTATTAACGAACGCATGCAATTTTTCATTCTGGAAATGTTTATATCGCTTTAAATATAAAACAATTTCATTTAATTTCATCAAATAGTTTTTTTGTTTACTTGACGGCTAAAAACATTCAACGGGAGCACTTCGTAAAGTCTGTCGCAGTTTCAAACCCTTTTAAAAAACAAAAACAAACAAACAAAACAACAACAATCTATATATTAATACGCTAAGGTGTACGTACGTGTGTCACGCTTCCAGCAAACGCTCTGCGCATGCGTGCCGCACCTAGATTATTAATAACATTTAATTAGCCTAATTTCTGCATCATATTTTAATTATTTCCCTTTAGCGCAACGGTAAGCGACGTAGTACTTTTGTCTTTGGCCCGACTGGTTTATAGTTCGATCCCAACCAGCCGCTAATATTTTTTCTTCTACATTTCGAGCGGAAGGGGAAGAAATAATACATTTTTTTTAATCACCCGGTCAAAAAGTACTTTTTTGTGTTGCTTAAAACTTAAAACTATTTTTTGTTTTTTATTTTGACGTTTTTAGGGCATGTCTATTATTTTTTGTTGTTGTTGTTTTTGAACGGACGTTAAGCAATGTTTTTTTTTTCAATGATAGTTTGAACTAAGTATTTATTTTTTATTTGCACCACTTCTTAAAGTGTTAAAACATTTATTTATTATTTTTGGATGGTAAGGAACCGTGTTTTGAACGGACAATAAGCAATGTTTGTTTTGTTTTGTTTTTTTTTCTCAGTGAAACACCGTGGTCGAAAGAAAGAGAGAGTGTGTGTTCGTAAGAGATGGAGGGGGGGGGGGATAGAGAAAGAGTGAAAACGCAATAAAAACAAATAAATAAATCGCAAAAAGTCTCTTACTAACAAATAGAAGGTGATTTGTTACATTAGGACCCGCGCTAACTTTGACCCCGTCGTTAGGGTTAGGGTCAGTGAGGGGTTAGGGTTAGCTATAAAGTTCAGGGTCATTGGGGGTTAGGGTTAAAATTAGGGTCAGGGCCAAAGTTAGCCCAGGTCCCAATGTAACAAACTACCAAATAGAGATAGTAAAAAATAAGACAATGACAATGATATTGTATAGTTAACATCTGAGAAGTTAAGTTTCTTATTTTGTGTCACGATCTGACACTCTCATTTAATAAGATTTAGTATTTACTTTTGCCCCTGACAACGGGGGAGGGGAGTCGCGACCGATAGTGATTGCTGAAGAGACAGCTTTTACCCCGACAACCGAGTAATATAATAAATATATATACTTCCATCCCGTCACGCAAAATTTTGGTGAGTAAGATATGTGCATATTTCTAGCCACCGGATAATTTTATTAACAGTAAATTATACAAATTGATGTAGAAAACACTGTGGAATTCCTTTTTTTTTTCAGTGAAACACAGAGAGCGCGTACGAAAGAAAGAGAAAGTTTGTGTTCGTAAGAGAGAGATAGAGGGAGAAGATAAAGAAAGAGAGAGAGAGAGAGAGAATAAACGTAATTGAAAAGTGAAAACGCAATAAAAACAAATAAATAAATCGCAAAAAGTAAAAAAAAAAATATTTAACAAAAACGAAAGTGAGGAAAGTCGTGATTCAAAGCAAAATAAAAAAGAAAATCTAATCGAAAAAAAAAGTAACAAGTATAATTTCGTTTACTATCGGAAGCCTACCAGTTTTTACGGTATATCAACCCTTTTTAGTAGAGTGTCCATCGTACACGCGTTATTGGAAGGCAAATTATTAATTTTTTCAAAATATTTCACTCTTATCCGGGGGGGTGCTCATAATAAAACAAGCGTAACTTACTAACAAATAGATGGTGCTTCGTTAGATTGGGACCCGCGCTAACTTTGACCCCGTCGTTAGGGTTAGGGAGGGGGGTAGGGTTACCTATAAAGTTCAGGGTCATTGGGGGTTAGGGTTAAAGTTAGGGTCAGGGTCAAAGTTAGCCCGGGTCCCCATGTAACAAAGTACCAAATAGAGACGTAAAAATAAGACAAGGGCAATGATATTGTATGGTTAACATCTGAGAAATTAATTTTTTTTATTTCAAATATTTATTTAGTTATATTGTCAAATTCGTCAAACAAAAATGGCGTTCGCTTATTTTAGGTGAGGTGGTCGCTAATTTCAGACTTTATAAAAGGCTAAATTGCCCGATTACAGTAGAGGATCTCTTTACATTATCAACTAACCCAAGATGTAGGGGAGGGCGCCACTCTTTTCCCAGGACTGCTTCATTGTCCTTGATCCTGACCTTATAATACTGAGAGTTTTAGCAATGTTTGTTTTAGTCTTTTAATATAAACAATTTCATTTAATTTCATCAAATAGTTTTTTTGTTTTCTTCACGGCTAAAAACATTCAACGGGAAGACTTCGTAAAGTCTGTCGCAGTTTCAAAAAACACCCCCCTTTCAAAAAACAAAAACAAACGAACAAAAAAACAACACTCATTATTAATA
>OY744517.1:15312285-15342285 GCA_963556195.1 Sepiola atlantica | reverse complement strand
AGACATGAAACAATAAAATGTCGAATATGTTAAATCTAGCCTTTGACTAAAAGCTTTTTTTAATTGATACAAAAGGAAGTGATGCCGGTATCATATCATGTAAAACATAGTTTTGGGATTTGCTCGAGTGTTGCAATGCAACACTTTTTTTAGTGATAGTTTCGTAATTTTGAAAATGGCGTTCATCGCGTTTTGCATTCAGACTCTTCAAATATATTATTTGTATCAAGTATTATTCTTAGTTATAGGAATATATCTTCGTAAACTTTGGTCCTGTAATTATTACTATGCTATTTCCTCAATAAAAACAGCTGTATTCACCCGGTTAGTAAGCGAAACAAATTCACAGAATATTTGTTCTTCAGATGTGAAAACAATAAATAACTAGTACGGCATGTGTTGTTATCGTTTTGTGTGTATATCCGAACTGTGTGCATCTCTAGAAAAAAAGCTAGACAAACAAAAATCAAACTCAGAACAAAAGTACAAAATAAATCTTTAAATCAAATATATTCAAACACAATAAACACTCAGACTTATCAAACCATGTCATAGCACTAATGAATTGATTGTTTATTTTTACATTACTAAACAGGACATATAATCATCCATACGTTATCTTTTCTTTGTGTTCACAAAAATGAAACGTTGAAATATAATTTACAACTGGTACATATGAAACATATGTATGCTCTTAAATTTCTTCTCAGTGTTATGTGTGGCGGAATAAATGCGACTCCTACTTTCTTTATTCTCAAGTTATACAGAGTCAAATGTCGGTCAAACTTAAATATTAAACTCGACAAAATCTATTAAATATATTTTCTCATGAATAACACCGGTCCAATATTTTGCATATATGTCAGAGAGAGTGAACATTTATCGTAGCTTTTTAATAAAATATTCCGGTCAATGACATAACGTAATGCAAGATGTTTTCTTTATCTACAACGTTTCCTATTGTTTTAGAGAGATACGCCTATAAACATTTATATTCTGAAAGTACTTTACGAAGAGTACGTGGATAACAAAAATATGTGTCTGATCCAATAGAGAACAATAATATCGAGAAGCCTGCCTTCGTGTCGGACAATTTTATTTCATATACCATTAATAAGTTTGCTCTATATAAAACTATTGTAATGTCTGCTTGTTTGTTCAGAAACTCCTATTACTTTTGAGCTATAGATACACAACCGTATAAATGTTAAAAATATATGACAGATGGTACTTTTTAAAGTTTATATAATGTTACCCAAAGAGAGAACAGTACTATTTTGGATTTTTTTTACGGTGAACAACTTTATTTTATATATGTATTTGGAAATAAAATAGAAGTTAATACTGTGCATGTATTACACAATTTAATGCCATTATTTTATTGGCATATTAAATTGCAAAGCAAAAAGCTTTAAAAATTGCAACAGTTTGTCATATTCATCTGGCTGTTTTTTTGTTTCTTAATCAGTATTTTAAATGGTATTACATACTGCATACCAGGTGCTCTTTATGCAAAACTTGGTAGAACTTTGTCCGATGGTGTTGGAGTATATACATGGTAATACGCTGTACTATAAGCAGTCGTGGTGGCAGACATAGTAGTATTTGAATTTCACCACTATCACACACACTTTTAATAATTAATGCTAAGCTTTCTTCAAATCCGTCCTGATGATTGGGAGCTTATTAGTTAAGAACAGAGAAACTGACAAACATCTAAAATGCAACATTATAATGAAATCGTTTTTCTTATCTATTAATTTGAAATCTAAAAATAAAAAAAACACATGTACTTCATCAATACTCACTAGTTATTATGTTATCCTATCGTTGCCCGGAGAATCACTCAGTGTTGTATTGTGGATGACTCGACACTAGATATAGCCGCATGTCACGACGATCTCATGCGTTCCAACTACCTGCCTCGTAAATCCCACACCGCGCACGCTGTGTTGAAGACCTGCGAAACTTAGATATTGATTCAGCTATGCCAGGAAGTTAAGTATGAGGTCGTTTCTATTGACAACCTTCTTCTATATTCACAACATCTTCAACACTAAGTAGACCTCGACCACCCTCTGTTATAGGTAGATACGATCGATTTGTGATTTTCGTTTTTGAGTGCTTTCTCTGGTTAATGTTTGTAACATTTGTCAACGTGTTCGAAATGTGGTATTTTGCATAGTTCCCAGTGTAAAACTTTTCCTACGAAGTCATGTCTGTTCTTGTATTCTTGTGAAGCCAGTTTGCTGAATTCACTTATGTGATTTACTGTTTCGCCTATTTGCCCAAACAGGCTGCAATTAGTGTTTTCCTGTGTTTTATCTATTTTAGCTTTAATATAGTTTGTCCTAATCGAATTGTCCTGTGCAGCCGTAAGTAAAGATTCCGTGTCTGTGTTAAGGTGTTCTTTTCTTAGCATTGCCTAGTTATTTTCGTGTGATTCTTCATTAATCATTCTTATGAATCGTCCATGTAGTTTTTTTTTCCAAGTTTTCTTTTCCCGTTTTTCTGTTTCTGGTGTTCGTGCTTCCTGAGTTGTTAATTAAGACGGTGTTGTTTTTCTGCGGTGATCAGCTTTTCTGTGTTCAGAGTTATTTATTTTTCAAGCATTTTTTTGTGTCTTACACGCAGTCTTCTATACTCATCAGTCGTCTTCTCTCTTTGTTTCTTTTCACGTAGAGTCTGCCCGTATTGTCTCATGGATCTAGTGCGTTCTGCATGATCATTACGTTTTAGTATTTTGGTCAAGGTAATTGAGTTCTCATTTAGTCGAGTATATGAATGGTCCAGAGTATCTTATTAGTTATACTGCCTTGGTGTGTATACCTTTTACGAGGTTTTTGCTGCATAATTTCGTTTCTAAGAACTTTTTTCTTCTCAAACATGTTTTCCCAATCTTCTCTTTCATGTCCGTTGATTGGATGGTGTCTGCTTCCAGAACTCCCAAATAGTTATCGCTATCATGTACGCCTGACACCCATCTCCTCTTATTTAGGCAGTTCCATGCCCTCCGTTGTCTCCAGTTTTCCCTTTTTCATCTAGACCAGTGCACCCATTTCCATTCTGGATCCTATTTGAATTTCCTAGCCGAAGATTATTGTCGTATTTATCGACTTTAATAGTTCTTTTGGGCTTTTTGCAAATTGTTTCAGATCGTCCATGTGCATGAGGTTGTTTATTCTTTGTTATGTATCTGTAAACTTGTATCCGGCATCACATTCCTTGAATATGTAGTTGAGTGTCATCATGGCTATTACGAACAGTAGTGGTGAGAGGGAGTCACTTTGGAATATCCCTCTCTGTAGTTTCATCTCAATCAGGTGTTGCCCTCCAGCTATCAGTTCTGGTCTCGATGTTTCCCTTGCTTTCTTAATTAGATTGATACTCCTATCGACTATCTTGTACATGTTTAATCATTCAATTATCCATGCTTGAGGGATTCGGTCGTAGGCTTTCTTGCGATGGATATACTCTTACTGTCTTCTCCAGGATCCGTTGATCTATTGATAGTATATCATGTGCCATCTTTTCCATTTCCGGCATCATTTTTGTTCCTAGGGGAGCAGTACAGGATTGTTCATGGAGTGGTAGATTTGTTCTCTCAGTTGTGCCATCAGGAGTTACCACGATTTTGATTAACAGGTCATTCGTGTGTAGTTGCATGGGATCTTTCCCTTTTTTGGCACCTTTTTATATCAGCGTTGTCCTACTGTTGGTCATACACCACGGTACGTTTGTTTTATAGATACATCCTCTCAGTTTCTGCGCTAACAATCTATGTCTTGAATTTTTAAAACATTATTATTATTATTATTATTATTATTATTATTATTATTATTATTATTATTATTATTATTATTATTATTATTATTTACTTACTAAAGATGTTCACACAAGTAATCATCACTGATTGCTCACCAGTGGTGTTTCCTGGAGTCTGAGTAACAACACATATTTCCAATAAACACTACTTCGATAACCATTGTAAATGATTGTGCACTATCGCAACAACCGTTTATTATTGATTTTTCACTGGTAACGACCATTGTTTACCAGCGAGATGATCATTATGTACAGCCGCTAACAATTCCTTTCTCGCTGGAAACGACAATTTTTCTTCACTAAAATTTGGGTGGAAAAAGTCCCTTCCTCCTATGTCCCAGCACTCTCCGCACTCTTTCAAGTGGAGATCTGGTAAGTATTCTCTTTCCTCGTGTTTTTCGGCCTCCTTGACCCCACACAACTATTTTGTGTGGTATCAGTCGAGGCTGAAGCCATCCTTTGTTTTTGGTGGTGGTAGCAGGTGAGTTGATAAGATTGCTTACAGTTTCAGTTCTCTCGCATTTATGTGTGGTGCCATCTGCTTCTTTCTTAATTTCTGTTGCAAATTTCGTGTTGCTTATTTGTGTTCGTCGTTTATGTGGGTTGATATTCGCATTCGGGGATGTTTTTTTCCTTAAGATTTCAGCTGTTTTCATCAATGCCGTCAGTTGCATAGTCTTACTCAGACTTACCTTTGATTCAAAGTTCTCTGAGTTGTTTTTTCTAGTATTTTAGGAACTGTTACGATTACTCCTACGATTATTAGTATTATATTGACTTTCTTCACATCTTATATTTCTGTTAGTTCTTCATCAAGTTCCGTGTATTTGCTTCGTTTTTGCATATCCTTAATCTTTAATCTGTGGATTTCTGAGACATCCACATCTACACTTTGGCAGTTTTGGAGAGAGAGTTCTCCCTAAGCAAAAAGTGTTCATATTCGATTTACGTAAAAGTAATTATTTCAGTTCAATCTTTTTTAATCAATCTTCATCGGTACAAGTTTTATCTATTGTTGTTACGATGAAGATGTCAAAGCTGTGTGCGACATCGTACGCCATTTCTGTAGTAGTATGTTAGGCTAGTTTTTGTCGATGATATTTTGTACCTATTTGTCTGGTTGTGACCATGGTGGGAGAAGCCGAAATAAAATTTGTTCGGGGGTATTTTCTTCCTATTTATTCTTTATTCTCACAAATTTAAAGAACAAATACTTAGTAGTTAAAGTGTTTTATATCAAGTGGGATTGTTGTAATAACTGCATTGTCATAATTGAACTCGGAACTATGTCAACCATTGATATTTATATAGAGTGTATCACACGGGTCTTCCTACATATGTATTGTTCAATCGAGCGTTTCTGGTAAGAAGACAGTGCCATATGTTATCATCGTGACGTCACTTTTGTTAAGGTTTTGTCCGCCTCTCATAATGCAACATTCATGCAGATAAATGCATTTATTGTTTAGGCTTACTAAATACTTTAAAAAATATTTCACTATTTAAATGACTTAAACTTTTAATTGTCAGTGTATCTATCCCTTTTCTCTCGTAAGTATTCATATCAAATTGTTTTAGTAGCTTCATATACCCCGAGAACTTTATTATTTGTATTTCGGTCGTTCCTTATTTATTTACCTTATTATATATATATATATATATATATATATATATATATATATATATAACAATCTCCCGACTTCATACTTTTTGGACGTGTTTTTCACTGCTGAGAACATATGAAATATATTTATCAAAAACAATATGATATATATTTAACCGCTGTTTTAATTAATGAAACAACTTTGTGAACATAAAATAGCTGCTATATTGTCATACTGTAGCAGTCATATATTTACTTTGTAATGCGTATCAGTGTATCTGTGAGCTGATTTAGCTAATCAGCACGCAGGACGCAATGATATCATTGGTACCCTAAGTGACTACTTAAACTCCCTTGGGATATTCCACAGAATTATCAGACGGTACACTGGCACCATCCAGTTAGGATCGCCTTAACCTATCTCCTGTCTCCTTGTCTACTGGACGCTTACGGTGCCTTCTATCTTCACCTGAACATATTTGAACTTCTTCTTCTTCTTCTCCTTTTTCTTCTCCTTCTTCTTCTTCATCTTCTACTTCTGCTCTTTCTTTTTCGTTCTTCTTTTTGACACTGTCCTACGTTTATTCCACCTATATCCTAAACGTATAAGTAACCTTAAATATACGAATAAACATTTTTACTTTGTCGATGTAAAACAGATTTCGTTTGGTTGTTAATTAATTTCGTGTGTTAAATTAAGATAGGGGATAACACATCCTCAATTCTTACAATGGTGACTCCGACTGTAAAACAGCACGAAACTGAACAAAAAAAGAAAGAAAGATACTTCATAAAGTTGTTTCAGCAGCGAAAATGTTCGTAACTCTTGTAAAAGCAGCTACCTAAAGAAGAAAATACTCAGCATCGAACGGCGACTAAAGACTCTGCCATTTACAACAACAAAGAAAGAAAGAAAGCAGTTTTGTACTCGGAAACTTCCGACATACTTTGTGTTGGTCTTTAAAATTAAAAACAAAAGACTTTTCTATTTAACACCGAAAAAATATGTCGAAATTCTTTTTATATTCTTTCTCTTTTGAAAAGCGCGTGCCACGTAACACACACAGAAAATTACCACAACTTTTTTCTTCTACAAACAATTTTTATCTCTTTCACTGAAAGAAGTCTTGAAAGAGAAAGATTTGAAAAAAAATATATTATATTACATTATGAAAAAAGAAAGGAAACACTTTTAAATGTTTCAGATATTTTAGTCTACCAGATTTTGAGACGCCACAGAGACTTTGAGATAACACGTGCGAATATGGAAGCCAGTATATTCTCTCCCCCCCAAAAAAAACAATTCAATAGTAGACTTCAAAATGTCAATTTAATTGACGGAACGAAAACACACTTTTCCCCCACATTATATAAAAGAAACACATTTAGAACTTTATAAAAAGCCTCTGCAAAAAAATCAGTGCATTCACTTACATACACAGACTCAGAAAAAATCATTCACTTTTCTCATCGTTTCTGTCTTCTAAATATATATCAATTTATTATTTATTTTTTTGGCTCTTAATATTTTCACCGTTGTTTTATTCTCGCAAGCGTGTTTCTGTGATAGTGTTTTTCCCAATTTTCGAATTTTGATTTTCTTTTTGGTCTTTTGCTCCAGTTAAAAATTGAGCTGTATTTTACCTGCATTCGCTGGCGACGTTGGCGTTCGGTTTGCTGAACTCGAATCGTATTATGTCGCAGAGCAACGGTAATTGCACATTTTATTTAGTGCACTCCTTGTGCCATTGACGCTAGTTGTCAAAGACTTGATAACTGATACCCCTCCTAGCTCTACGTATGACAGCATCAAACGGTGGGATCTGCGCCGAACAACAATCTCAGGTGAAAAGCGTTTTAAAACGCTGGTTCACGACGAGTAATTGGGCAACCGTAAGCCAACTGAACTGCTCCGCAGAATGAGAGAACCCCCAGCGTATAGTACTCACATAAAGCAGCTTTTCTTTTCAGGACTGACACATGAGGTGAAGGCAATTCTTGCGCCTATGGTGAAGAGAAGATCCGTCGACAAAGTAGCTTCGTCTCGGATAAAGTGATGGATTGTGCCAATAGACCTAACCCCATTTCTCACCGTCAGACACAGGCTGAAGTCTCTTCTTTCTCTGCTACAACTGGAGACACCAGTCAATAGGTCACATTGTTCATACTTAATGCTATAAAGCGACTGGGGACAAATGTGAGACAACTTAGCACGTCTAGATCACAATCGTCTAGACGTCCATACCGAAATCGTTCGCCGTCCCCACGCCACCGTAACTCTCAAAGCCAAGAATGTGTTTTTTATCACAGTCGCTTTGGCACTGAAGAACAACGATGCAAACAACCTTGTTCCTTCCCAAACCAAGGAAACTAAAATCTGGGAGCCTAAGCACGGCACGGTTTCCACTTGGTTTGCATAACAACAGTGCTTATTTCATTACGGACTTTGTATTCGAAGCACGTTTCTTAGTTGATACTGGGGCCGCTTGCAGTGTTTGACTACTGAAACTCCTAACTTAAAAGCAACCAGTTTCGGTAATTTCACTGCAGGCCGTAAATCACTCTCCTATTCTCACGTACAGTCACATTTCTCGTTCTTTGGACTTGGAATTGCACAGAGCCTTTACGTGGGTCTTTACAATAACCGATTTACCCTACCGCATTCTTGATTCGGATGTTTGGCACCACTTTAATCGCTTGGTAGCATGCGCAGACGACGGCTGATAGACGCTAATACGGAACTTTCCGTTCATGGTTTGAACTTGAATAAATGTAGATAAAATAAAGAAATAGTATCGGAACAGTTAAACAGAGGTGTCGCCAAGATCAAGTCCAAATGAATGTAAATATCTCTCTCCAGTGTAAAAGAAAAACGTCGTTCAATCCAACATGAAAAAAATCCAGCACTATTCTCTCCTTTCGTTCGGTTTACGATCCTACGTCTCTCACCGAATCTTCATTTTTCTTCTCTTATTAAAAAAAAATGCGACACATGCAAACTAACTTAATTTGCATACATCTCTCTCTCGACGCCGCTGCCAGGATCTTCAAATAAAAACCTTATGTGACTTTCTGACGCCTTTCTCCTCCCACTCCTCTTTCTTTTTTGTTGTCAGTGAGCGTTTTCTGGTTCGCTCCACACACACAGCATACCAGACGCTGCCTCTTTGAACGGCGCCGACAAGTGTCCGCATTTACGTCAGTCGGACGCTCTCCGTTACACTATCAGCCTGGTATACTTTATTGCCGCAACCAAAGACCCATACTAAACCCTACAACACCTCTACCCAGATTAACTTACTTAAATGTTGTTGTGAGTAAACCAACTCACTCAACAACACATTATATTTAGACCACAGGAGCTCCTATGTTCTCACGCCCTCGTCGCTTACCTGCAGATACACTAAAAGCGGCGAAGGCGGAGTTTAACCATATGCTGCAACTGGAAATGATACGCCTCTCGTCGAGTCCATGAGATTCCCCTTGGCATATGGTCCTGAAGCGCTCCGGAGATTGCCATCTGACTGGAGACTATCGATGGCTCAATGCCATGACGGTATCTGATCGTTATGCAATCCTAGACATACAGGGTTGTAATAACTTTCTCCAAACTGGACTTGGTAAAGGCTTATCACCAGATTTCACTGAATCCTGTAGATATACCCAAAACGGCGGTAACAATACGTTTTGGAGCTTTGAATTTTATATTATGCCTTTCGGTTTGCAAAACGCGGCTAGTAATTTCCAACGGGATGATATAACGATTATATCGTTAATTGAATGATGCGTCGGCGTCGCGTGCTTATCCAGACCAACAGCGATGGAGCAAGTATGTACCTATTGCCATTCTTGGTTGTCGTGCTGCGATCAAATAGGACCTCGGATACTCTCCAACCTAACTGGTTTATGGACTACTGCTATTGTTTTAGGGTCATATGCTGACACCGATGGATTTAACGGCAACAGATACAGTTCTGTACATAAACAGACTGCGAGCTTACGTTAATGAGCTTTCACCTATGCACCCTACACTAGCTGGCCATTTTATCTTTACAAAAATACTTAGACATTTTACAGGTAACAAATATGAAAAGGAGAGAGACTCCAAGTAAAAGAAAATGACAATTTAAATGAACATATATATATATATATATATATATATATATATATATATATATATATATGTATATATATATATAAACAATCATTCATTTATACGTATATGTTCATTGATTTATTTAACTGCTCCATCAAATAACGTGATTTGATCACAAGTAAACATCGAGTGAAAGAACTACGCTTTAATAAATACACTTTTATTATTAAATAAGACAAATTCATCGTGTATCAAAATAATATCAACAATCAATAAAAGAGGAACAAAATGTTGGATTGCCTAAGATATACTTTAACGAGAAATTTATCAATAAGTAAATACTAGAATGCAACGGCGATTACGCGATGCAATGTTTCCATTTATTTTTTCGGTTGCCAGATCGATTTTGATTAAAGGGATGTGATTCTAAGTCACTTGCAACAATTATTGCATTCTGAAAGAAATAAAAAATAAAAATATTATATACATTTTGAATTAATATTTATAATATGAAAATCATATAAAAATATATGATATAAAAGACAAGATTAGATATAATATGCAAACCATAAAAACTAAAAAAAACGTCATACGAATTCTGAATTAATCATATGATATATGAGATACTATTAAAGAGGAATAGTTCCAAAATGGAAATCATAATAATTATATGAAAGTCGTATGGGCTAATATAATTAATACGGTAAAAGTTATATGAATTGTGCAATTCTGAGAAGAAAGAATGAAATGTTTATAAATTATGAATGAAAGTTTTATCAAAATGTTTAATACATTTTTTACTCAACAGTCATGATCATATTGAAAAGTGCATCCTAATTCCCTTCAATAGGGAGGCCCCAACAGTAAATCACTAAGTAGAAAAACATGTTATACTAGTAGTTTCTTTATTAGTAAGTTTTTTTATCAGGTGTGAAAATATGTGTTTATAAAGTTTAGGTGTCCCAGAACGCGTCTTAAGGTGTCATTTATCTTGTAAAATAACATTGATAAACGAGCATTTTTTTTCTTTTACAAAATAATTCATATTTTATGAAATTGTTGTTTCATGTTGATAGAACTATTTAAGCCAATCTTTGCAAGTGTTTTCTTACTAATACAAAACATCTGCCTGCTACACACCCTGTCTCCTTATATATTCTCCGCCTAGTCCTATTTTATTTGCACTCACTTGACATTCTCACACAAACTGTATACCAACGATTCTACCAACATAAATTACTGGCTATTTTCTTTGAAATTTGAGTTAGCACAAGTTTTCTTTTTCAAAATCTCAGTACGCCTTGTAGTTTTCCACTTGAGGTTATAATTAGACATTACCTACTAATTTGTTTCATCGTCTAAGCACCTTCAAAACATATTTCCTAGTACAAACCAATATTGTAAAACAAAACACGATTCAGTTAAATGACCTCGAAGAGAATGGAGTTGATGTGATTAAATTTTTTCATCTATATATTAATACGATAGCGTGTGTGTTCGTGTGTCACGCTTCCGGCAAAAGCTCTGCGCATGCGTGCCGCATCTAGATTTAAAAAACAGTCAAGTTGCTTTATTTTCAAAGAATTTCGAACTTTTTCCCTCTGGCGTAACGGTTAGCGAAGTAGTATATTTTGACTCTGGCCCTACTGGTTTATAGTTCGATCCCAACCAACTTCTAAGATTTTTTTCTACATTTTAAGAGGAAGGGGAAGAGAGGTAGGGAGGGGACGACCGGGAAGACACATATTAATACAATAGCGTGTGTGATTTTGTGTGTCATGCTTACATCGAAAGCAACGACCTTCCGAATCTTTGTATGCTACTCACCTGGTTAAAATTACTTTTTTGTGTTGCTTTAAACTTAAAACTATTTTTTGTTTTTTATTTTGGCGTTTTTAAGGGCATTGTCTATTTACGTTTTCTTTTGGTTGTAGAGAGGGCCAGTATTATTTTTGTTTATTTTTATTTTTTGAACGGATGGCATATCAATTTTTTTTAGTAGATTGTACACGAGTTACCATTTAAAAAAAAATTTCACTCTTATCTAGAAGGGGGGCTCATAATAAAGGAAGTGTAACTAACAAATAGAGGGTGCTTTGTTACATTAGGACCCGCGCTAACTTTGACCCCGTCGTTAGGGTCAGTGTGGCAGACGATAACTTCGTCACTTTTTTCAGTTTTATTTTCAAGAAATGATTAAAAAAAAAAAAACGTACACAACACGGTGTAAGTAAAAATATAAATTTTAAAATTTAAAAATTCCGTGTAATTTACACGGGTCCCGCTAGTAATTATTATGACGAGAATAATACATGAAACAATAATTGATTTAGTTTGACTTTGAATTATTTTGAGCACGTTTCAAAAGTTATAGTTTAAATATATTAATATTGAAACGAGTTTCAGGTCCATTCTTTAACTGGATTGATAATTTTAAAATATGGGTAATATAATTGATGATGGGGTTCCCCGTCACATTAAAAGTATACACGAACCAATGTCACATTTATCATACTTTATCTTCTATGTTTCGTCGCTGATCAGAAATAGATGTATCAATAATCATGTTGTAAATCGTCACAGGACAAACATATCACATCCGGTTTACGCTGGATTACAGGCAAAATGCGAGTAACGCGCCGAATTTTTACAACGTTTTTGAAACAAATATTGATTGATTCACAACTCTCATCATATGCACGAATACAAATTACACTAAACCCATAAACAATAAAATTAATAAACACATTCGGAGTATTTACAAAAAACACATGCGTAGTAAAAATAAATGTGGGATGCATATTCTTTATACATATATTCATGTCAAATGTTTAAAGAATAACTGAATTCATTTTGTTTGATACCTATTTTATTTGAAAACAAAAAATTGTAATAATCATTTTCGTGCTAATTTTTTTTTTAAATTAATATATTTAACATATATATAACTAGCACATTAGATTCGTAATCGAATAGTCTTACGGTAACAGAAAACGAACAAAAAGCAGCTGTAGAATAGGAGATAATTGCAAAGAGCATACGGGAACGCGAATTTTAAGTCAGTTTGGCGTTAAAAAAACACCGGTGCAGTTTCTGGCGAAATATTTATGATGTAAAGTTGGGGATGTCAGAAGTAGCGTACAAAACTAGCGAGATAAATAAGTACCACTCGAGTATTTGACCCCTTATGCTTAACAAGAGAGAGAGAGAGAGAGAGAGAGAGAGAGAGAGAGAGAGAGAGAGAGGAGAGAGAGAGAGAGAGAGAGAGAGAGAGAGAGAAGGAGATAGAGAGATAGGGGAGAGGCGAGCGATTAATATATATATATATAAATATATATATATATATATACAGGGTGGGCCAAAATAAGGGTCCTATCTTTAAATTTGAATAACTTGAATTTGAATAACTTCCACAAAATAAAAGTTAAACTCACCAAACTTTATGTGTGTGTAGACTGACCCTTCCGAGATTTTTGAAATAAACAAAACAAATTTTAGCCGAAAAAACACTTCTTAAAACTTACAAAAACTAAAGTATTGTTTTTTACACTGTTTTGAGTTTTTTAAGCTAAAAAAATGTTTTCTAAATGAGGGTACGTTCCTTAGGGCTAATACGGCTCATGCTTGTCGGAAGGGGTCATTTACTTATTCTAAAAAAAAATTTAAAAAAGAATATAAATAAAAAAAGTTATGAATTTTTAAAAACAGGACCCTTATTTTTGCCCACCCTGTATATATATATATATATATATATATATATATATATATATATATATATATATATATATATATATATATACATGTATTATTATGAAGTTGAATATGTGTATATGTTTCTGTATTTCTATGTAGAGAAAGGATGTTACACTCAGAGTCTCGCGTGGGCAGTAGGAGTCAGTTGGTTTTGGTATGATACACCCAGCAGGTTCTCTGTTTGTTTGTCTATCTGTATGTCTGTATGTCTGTCGCTCGGCAGGATTTTTGTAAATGTACGGAGAGGGCGCGGGTAAAGACTATTTACTACATTTTTAAAGTCCGCGTTACTAATTTGAAAAGTGTATTTCTGGTTTCATATGGTTTGTCTCATGAAAATGATTCAACGAAAAATCGAAAGTGTTTGTGCTACATATGGAACATATATTAATTTGTTTGATTTTGGTAACAAACATGTAATTAGAAAACAATAAATCCAAAAAAATATTATCATACAGATGAATTCTACTATGTTTAACAATGTTTTATTAAAGGAAAGAATGCTGCTTAAATACATAGTATATATACATAATTTGTATATATATATATATACATGCATACATATCAAGGATTATATTGAAGAGTCTAAAACATTATTGAAACCAATCAATAATTAAACACTGTTTTTTACAACACAACCAGGTCTTGTTGACAGATCGTGTTTATAACAAAATGCACAGTATTTACTAATACAACTAATCGGCAGAATAAAAGGTAATAATATGACAAGAAAACATGAGTCCGACAGATTAGACCCTCATACATTTAAAATATTAACAATTATTAATTCTTGTTAGTACTTAGACAAATACCGTCAAAATGTAATATCATCGAAAATGGTGTAAATGAATTTTCACGCGAATATATATATATATATATATATATATATATATATATATATATAAGTTAAGCGGCGTCGACCCTGGCCAGTACTAAATGGGTGACTATTTGCGAATACCAGGTGGTGTATGTGCTCACTGCTTATCTCGGCATTGTTTCCAGTCGTATTGTATTATTACTTGCCATTGGAATCAAGCAATGCCGACTCAGGAGAGCGGTTGTTGTGGTTCGCAACCCTTGCAATTACAAATTCAAGCGCGAGCAGCCCCAGGTGGGGCACTCATACGTCGAAATCGACGGGAGAGTCCATCATATATCTATCTATCTATCTATCTATCTATCTATATATATATATATATATATATATATATATATATATATATATATATATATATATATATATATATATATATATATATATATATATATATATATATATATATATATATATATATATATATATATTTGTCGCTCCTCGTAAAAAAGTAGAGCCCTCTTAATGGTAGTACAAACACAGCATGACGTCACTTGTTTTATATGCATCACTCCTTCTTTAATAGTAGTAGAGTGCTTCGACATCAAGCCGCTTTTATATGTGTTAAATTATCATTGTTTATCGGCTGTTCAACTGGTGGGCGCGCGGTTTAAGGCGTTGGATGCAAGTTGAAAAATACTTGTTATCCAGGGTTTCGAATCGTACGACCGGTAGTGAATAGTCATATCTCTATGCTGATGAATCCCGATTGATAAGGGATGAAACGTATACGTACATAGATAATAAACAACAACAAATATTTTATATATATATATATATATATATATTATGTATATAATATATATATATATATATTATGTATATATAATGTATATGTATATATATATTATGTATATATAATGTATATATATATATATATTATGTATATATAATGTATATATATATATTATGTATATATACTGTATATATATATATTATATATATATTATGTATATATAATGTGTATATATATATATTATGTATATATAATGTATATATATATATATATTATGTATATATATATATTATGTATATATAATGTATATATATATATATATTATGTATATATTATGTGTATATAATGTATATATATATATATTATGCATATATAATGTATATGAATTTATAATGTATATATATATATTATGTATATATAATGTATATATATATATATATATATATATACATATATATATATATATATACATAGTATAAAATTATATATATATATAGGTATATATACATGGTATTCAAGTATATATAAATATATATATTTATATATATATATATATACATGGTATTCAAGTATATATAAATATATATATATATATATATATATATATACATGCCATACAAGTATATATACATGTATATCATATATGTATATATATTATATATGTACATATATACATAGTATACAAGTATATATATATATATATATATATATATATATATATATATATGTGTGTGCTTATATATACATAGTATACAAGAATATATATATATATATGTATATATATACATAGTATACAAGTATATAGATATATATATACAATGTATACAAGTGTATATATACATGCGATACAAGTTTATATATATATATGTGTATATATAATGTATTCAAGTATATATATATACATACGATACAAGTTTATATATGCATATATATATATATAAATATATGTATATATATATATAAATATATGTATATACATATATATATATATATATATATATATATATATATATATATATATGTATGTATTGTTTTAAAAGACAATTATTGTTTAGTATGATTTAACAACCATGACGCTTCCTTTATGTTTTGCTAAATATAAATAACCGGCGTTGCCTGGACGGATTTTACTTGCAATTCATTAACTTTAAACATGTCGTTTCATCCAAATAGTAGTTTTTGTTCGAAACAAAGGGAAATACCTCTTTATTGACGATTACAGAGTTACGTCCATTTTTAAGGTAGCGTCTATATCAAACAAAACTGTACCTTGCCAAAATAGTATTTAGAAGAAATTAGATCAAATAACATTTGCTGCGACCATCTAACAAACTTGCTGACTAATCTAAATCAAATATTGATTTTATAGGGAGACATTTATCGATGAAAAACATCAAGAAAAAGAGTATTCTACTTCATAAATTAGATCGAATAACATTTGCTGTGTGGATCCACCAAACTAGCTGACTCCTCTGAATTAAATATTGATTTTATGGGGAAAAGTAATTTTAATAGTAGTAGTTTTATTAGGCCCCCATTTCGTAAAAAAGAAGAATATGTGTATTCATGAGCGAAGCCGACTCAACAATTTAACTTGAAATTTATAAAAATAATTCATTGTTAATTATTAATCCATCGTTATCTTTAAGCTTAAAACCTAAAATAAAACAACATTTACCTTTGCGACTTTCAATGTTGGATTCAAAAGTCGAGTGTTTGAAGGCAACACCAGCGGAAATTTTTGACCTGAAAATAGACCGAAATAAAACCATCATTTACTGATATTACAGATCTCTAACATGTTTCTACAAGTAAAACTAGAGCACATTTAATGAAGTGTATCTCTAAAAATGCAATGAAGTAAAGTTAAATCTTCCTCTATACCATTGACCAAATTGATTTTTATCTAAAACTGCATATGCACATCTGCTTTGTCTAGATTCTTACCAATTTTGATCCGTGTTATCGGGAAATATGCGTTTGTGTCATTCGGGTTCATTAATGGTTAAATTTTACTCAAAAATATCTCATAAGAAATTAGAAATTAATGTTCACTCTTTCACTCAGAGCTACTTCTGCTGCCAACGATATTTGCCGGATATACTTTTTGAAAGGACGCCAATGTAGTTAGCACCGTCATTATATCATATTTCTATATTAGCCACTCTAACCTTTATATCTAGACATTGAAGACTTCATTTTATCTACACTTTTTGGTGATTTTTAATTGGGTATTTCAAACGAAATTCTTTACATTTTCGGTTTACCGAATAAAAGATTAGAGGATTTATTCTTAGCGAATACAAAGCCAACGAAGGATTCAATAAGGCGTGTTCTTTAATAAAAAGTCGCTAACATTGTTCATACGTTTTAATCTTTATTTATTTTTAATATTTCATATTTAATTTCATATTAGAGTTTTCTAAGCAAATTAATTATGTATAAATGAGTCCCGGATCACACAAGGTACACTAACCTATTCATTCCTTTATTCGTTCTCTTAGATATATATTTTCCTTAGCTGAGGCATATTGAATTGTAAATTGTTTTGTTCATTTATACAGAATGCATACATTTCACATTATATACATCTAGGAATAAGAGATCGCCATATTAGAATATCAGCATAGACGTATATTTCGTTGACACAAAAAAAGTTTTATATTGTATTCATTGTTACAGACAAAGTTTGTTCTTTTAATCTGAACTATATACACACAAATTATGTTAAACATATTCCCCATTTGTTGACCGACTACTAGTGTAAACTTACGTTATCATTTTTAATAAAACATGCACAAATCTTATTTTCTCCTCAGCATTGCATACGGTAAACACAAAATAAGAAAATTCCTCCAGATTCATGAAGTCTTAATACTTCAAATGAAACTTTCACTCCAAACTTCCAACATAGCCAACGGGGGACATCTTGTTTCGAAGTAAAATATCGACAAACCTAAATGCGATTATCGATTTCGTGCATATGAATTATTTGATAATATTTACCGACTAAAAAGAATGTTAATTTCAGGGATAATATTTGGCTTTGTTCATAAGCACATGAGGACACGGGAAACTACATCTGATCGGGGAGAACGTCGTTTGTTGTTTTTATCAAAGTGTATACAAATAATGACTAAATCAAAGTTTTTCCCCTCACACATGTGCGCTCTATGTTTTAATCACATGAAATATATGTTAAAATATTCTCCATTTTTGTCATTGAGTTATGTTTAAAATAATAATGTTAATTGTTTCTTAATTTGCGATTAACTCATTAAGGGATACATCTTTTGCATCTGTCTACCATTCTTCTTCCTCAAGTTATTAATCTATTATACCCTTTCTGCCTATCACTATCTACCCCTCTCACCGTACATTCCTTGCTTCTCAGCTCGTATTAAAATCGTTGCTATTACTGTTTCCTCTATCACCCTGTCTGTTTGTTACCAGCCGAGTATAATAAAGAATGTATATATAAAACGACATCCGATGGAGATAACGTCGTTCGTCGTTTAAACAAATTATATATTAAAGCTTAATTAATCAAAGTCTTTTATGTAAATACTTTATTTAAATATGTGAAATTGTTTCTCATTTTTTAGAGTATTATGTTTCAAATAATCAATGTTAATTGTTATAATAAGTTTAAATTTGCAATCAACTTACCAAGCGACTATTCTCTTTCGAAGTGTAGTTCTATAACTCTGTGCCTCTCT
This sequence comes from Sepiola atlantica, assembly GCA_963556195.1. Lineage (NCBI taxonomy): Eukaryota > Metazoa > Mollusca > Cephalopoda > Sepiida > Sepiolidae > Sepiola > Sepiola atlantica. Next base: position 15,323,679 of record OY744517.1, on the reverse strand, counting down.
CACTGTACCTTGTTTGACTGCCTGCTCCTATCTATACTGTTGGCGTCACTGTTTCTTCCACCGCTCTCTATCTCCTTCTTTTTGTACCTTACATTCTATATATATATATATATATATATATATATATATATATATATATATATATATATATATATATATATATATACATATAATGAGATGACGTCACACGGAATCACATAATAACTGGTGCGATAATTTATTTTGGCCTTCCGGTTTTTTCAAGCACCTAAATATATATATATATATATATATATATATATATATATGTGTGTGTGTGTGTGTGTGTGTGTGTGTGCGTGTGTATGGGGGGTTGTGTGTGGACATGTGTGTGGTTGTGTATTACCAGCCAAATGTAATGAAGACATAAATAATAAAAAGTTTAGTATGAAGCCATTATTAACAAATTGCCATAACACCATGTGAAAATGTATTTTACTCGCAGGCCAAATGGCAGAGAGAGACAGAGAGATACAGAGAGAGAAAGAGAGAGAGATAAAGAGAGAAAGAGAACGGTGATATAGTTGGCAGTAATCGACTAAATTTGGATTATGTCTCCAATTTTTAAGATTTAACCACTTTGCAAACTGAGTGTTTCCTGATTAGATCAATCACACCCGAGCTCAATGGTTGACTTAACGGGTGACCTCTTTTCGAGTGTTAATATATTAACCCGTTAATAGTTGAGGTTAATCTTTCGTTTTAATAAAACGGTAGGAATATTACAGTATTACTAAAATATAATAACACCAGGATGAACACTATTCAACCCTGGGCCGAGAGTTAAAGAGTGTACAGATACAAATCGGAAACATAGCAAGCAGAAACCGAATAATTTGGGATTTTGACTTTTTTATTTTATAAATGTAACGGTTTTGTAAACTCAATTCTTCCTGAATAAACAATCGAACTCAACCTGAATAGGTCACTTAAAAAATCACATTTCTTTCTACATCCTATATCTACTTCGCTTGAAGGGTTAGTAGTTGAGTACAACATTTCTTTCTACATCAAAGATCGACTTCACGTGAAGGGTTAGGAGTTGAGTACAACATTCCTATTTACATCATATATCGATTTCGCTTGAAGGGCTGGTAGTTGAGTACAACATTTATTTCTACATCATATATAGAGGTTGCCTGAAGTATTATTAGTTGAGTCCAACATGTCCTTCTACATCATATATCGACTTCGCTTTAAGGATTATTAGTTGAGTCCAACATCTGTTTCTACATCCTATATCTACTTCGCTTGAAGGGTTAGTAGTTGAGTACAACATTTCGTTCTACATCAAAGATCGACTTCACGTGAAGGGTTAGTAGTTGAGTACAACATTCCTATTTACATCATATATCGATTTCGCTTGAAGTAGTTTAGTACAACATTTATTTCAACATCATATATCGACTTTCCATTAAGTATTATTAGTTAAGTCAAACATTTCCTTCTACATCATATATTGACTAAGGTTTAAGGATTATTAGTTGTGTACAACATTTTTTTCTACATCATATATCGACTTCGCATGAAGTATTATTATTTGCGTATATTTGCTTTCTACATTATATATCGACTTCGCTGTAAGGATCATTGGTTGAGTATAACATATCTTTCTACATCATATATCTACCTCGCTTGAAGGGTTAGTAATTGAGTACAACATGCCTTTCTACATCATATATCAACTTCGTTTGAAGCGTTAGTAGTCGATTACAACATGTATTTCTACATCATATATCGATTTAACGTGAAGGTATTAGTTCAGCACAACATCTCTTTATACATCATACATCGATGGCGCTTGAAAGGGTACTAGTTGCGTACAACGTTTATTTCTACATCATATATCAACCTTGCTTGGAGGGGTAGTAGCTGAGTACAACATGTCTGTCTATCGACTTCGTTTGAAGTGTAAGTAGTTAAGTACACCATTTCTTTATACATCATATATCGACTTAACTTGAAGGGTATTACTTGAGTACACCATTTCTTTATACATCATACATTGATGGCGCTTGAAAGGGTAGCAGTGCAACGTTTATTTCCACATCATATATCGTTTTCGCTTGAAGTATTAGTGGTTGAGTACAACATTTATTTTTAGATCATATATCTATTTCGTTTGAAGGGTTAGAACTTGAGTACAACATTTATTTCTACATAATATATCTACTTCGTTTGAAGGGTTAGTAATTGAGTACATAATTTTGTACATAATATATCAACTTTGCTTGAAGGCGTATGAGTTCAGTACAACATATTTTTTCATCAGACATTGTAAACTCCTATGAAACAGGTTGCTATAAACCCTCACAATGCATGTCGATCTACTGACCCTGTTTCATAAGAGAACATTTTAAAATAGTGAAAAATGATAGAGATATGTACTTACCTGGTAAAGCAGCTACAGTTAGTCCGAGAGCGAGCCACAGTAATTTTGTTAAGTCGTACTCCTGGAATATATTTAAATGATACTACATTAGCATACTCCTTTTTTATGTATCGTCCTATATAACTTATATCACGTTTTATTCTAATAATGAACACATGTACTGCATATTGAAACGCTCCAGGAAAAACTGTATACTAAATCAGATTACCAAAGGTTAACATCAAATTTATACAGCTCAATTTCACATTAAGAAAGTATAATTTTAAATTAAAAATAGTTGATTTTAAATCAGAGAGAGATGTCGATATAACATTGATCAACTACAAATTAAACAAAATTATTTTAACATTTGATAAACATCGAATTTTTAAAGCTTAAATTCGAGTTGAACAAAGTCAATTGCGAATTAACAACGTCCATATAAAGATGAGTTTAAAATAAACAGTGGTAACTTTTCCAATTAAAAGTGTCAACGCAAAATAAACAACGATCTTTAACATTAACTGATCTTAATTTTAATTGTAATAATAGAAATATAAGTATAAATATAAGTATGAACATATGCAATCATCAACTGCAATTTAGCTAAACACAACTTAAAAGTGACAACGGTCAATTTAACTTTCACAAAGCTCCATTTAAAAAAAAATTATTATTTTCAAATTAGAAAATGCTCAATATTGAATAAGAAATTGCCAAATTAAAAGTAAACACGGTTAACTTCAAACAAAAAGGCTTGTAGTGAGAGGTTAAACATCGTTATCAAATAAACAACTACCTTTAAGTTAAATTCTAAATCAACAAATCATTACTTAAAATAAATAAAGATAAGCTTCACATAAAGACAAGTTCATTTCAAGTGTTTTAAACTAACAAAGCTCAAATTAAAATTAAAGCTCAAATTTAAATCAACAAAGTTCATCTTCATATAAATTTTAAAAAACTCAACTTTAAATTACCATAGATATATTTCTAATTAGAATAACTCTTTTTCATATTAAAAAAAATGATCGTCAAATAAATGAAGCTTAATTTCAAATTAACGTAAGCTAACTACAATTTTAAAAAGTTAAATATCCAATTAACCAAAACTTTGCTAGCTTCCATATGATACATTTAATTTCGTCTTCTTAGTACCAAAGAGTAAACAGATTATCTTTGAAGATAGTTTGTTTTCAAAACCTTTACATTTGCGGAACACGATATTACTGCATTGATTTGATGTTGATTACATCATGGTAATCTTCAAGTTCAATGACAACAAATACTTGTTGAACGTTCATCTTAAATAATCAAATTCCTCTATTAAACCAAGTGTTTGAACTCCTCTCGTATTATTGATCATCATCCAACTGACACTCACATTAGCCTTTATCCTCTAGTGAATATTGGCTTTTGCAAATGGCGAATCGTTAGTATGAAAAAAACTAAAGCATGAAAGGCAGACACACTGACTAGCCAATCAACTCAGTGTGAGGCGCTATTATTTAAATAAATCCAAAATGCCAACAATCTATATTAGATATATACAAATTCGAAGACGACATTTGTCGCACGAAAAATCAAACATTTGTTATGCATAATTATTTACATTTCGGGTGGTAACGAAAGTTGTGTCCGTTCTAAAACCAACACAACTGAAAACATATTTCTCACAATCTCAATGATTGATACAGATGTCCATAAATGATGCTAATATTACATGTTTTATTTTCTATCATGTTAGGTTTATTATTTTCATAATTTTTATAATTCTATATAAATCTATACTTATCGGGAATTTTCTCACTAAACTAAAGATTGCGTAAACTTAATACATCGATGTCTGTAGGTAATACATAATTAATATTTATATCTGAGAAAGTTTAATAACAAGCAGTACCAGTAGCTTTATTGCGAGATTCCACACGGTTTATTGTTGTTGATCACTATTCGCTGCTCGTTGTCAATACCCGCTGACTTGGCACTTACAAAGTTAAATTAGTCCCACCTTCCAATGCTAATGTTACATGTTTTAATGCGTGAGATACAAATAGTGTGAAATGGTAGTTTAAAAAAAAGAAGTCAGCTCAAGAAGTACCCAATCCAAAATATTAACAAGATGAACGAGTAATAAACGCGAATAAAACATTGAATATTGACACGTGTATACTGGTTGTTTAGTATTCATACACTCCGATTTGGCACCGGAGTACTAGTAAAATATATCGCAGCATCGTCGGCAACAATCATAATTATCTGTTTTTCATAATATATATATATATATATATATATATATATATATATATAATAAAAGTTTTTAAAAAGGTTGAAGGCAATACGAAGATCCGGATTGCTGGAAGCTGTGAAGAACAAAAACAAAACAAAACCGAAAAAAGTGAAACCCCCCAGCGCTCCTGGCATTTACTCGGAATCCGGGATTTTTCTTTTATTTATTTTTGACAAGGAGAGGAAAAAGAAAGAAAAAAAATATCTCGAAATATATCAAATTGATTCTTGATAATCCGGATATAACATACTAACACCCTTGCTGTCTAGAAAAATAAACAACCCTTTCGATCTACATCCGACTTATTTCGGTTTTGTTTTGTTTTTGTTCCTCACAGCTTCCAGCAATCCGGATCTTCGCATTGCCTTCAACCGTTTTGAAAACTTTTATTATTACTCACAGCAATGCTTACAGCAAACTACCAATTTCTATTATATATATATATATATATATATATATATATATATATATGTATATTAAAATATGTATATTTAAATGGCGTATTAGTGGGTTCCCTCACGTGTGAGGTTGCTACTTTCTTTGTTTTTTGTTTGGTCTCAGCCAAAAATGAACAACTTTTTAGTGTATGTTTTTCAAGACACTTTACTCCAAGAACTTTGTAGACTTTGCGAATTTTTCTGATGATTGTTTAATGTTGCAGAGACGATATTAACATAAAAATGTTTTTTGACATAAGAAAAATGAAACGGACCGTAACGAATATATCTCACAAAAAAAGTTATGTTTTTTGGAAATGTCAAAAAATAAAAATAAAAATAATAAAATAAAAACCTGGTTATTGGAATATAATATGAACCTGACTTTTATTTATATATATATATATATATATATATATATATATATATATATATATATATATATATATATATATATATATATATATATATATATTATACGAATTCATGTTTCTTAGTTGAACAAAAGTAAGACTTACAGTGTAACTACCAGGAGTAGCACCTGATATCTCCCCCAGTGTGAGACTGAAATAAAAATAAATAGATAAATGCATATTTAAAATTATCCATAGAAATTAAGTATCGCTGCATCACATCTATTCATCGCGACTAGACTAGCATCCGCCCCAGCAGAATCGAACCTACGACCATCTAGTCGATAGTCGGTGTTTCAAACCACTTGAGCATTGACGCCGTTGGTTAGTGATGTATTAATGTGTTTTTATATGAACATTATTGTCAACTACAAAGTGAGAGCTCTTGTTGCTTATATACAAAGAGCTTTTGCATTGTGCTTATAAAAGTGGTGTTATCATTTACCACGGTGCTCAACAAGAGAAGGGTGCGGGTGTATATATATATATATATATATATATATATATATATATACATCTAAATGAATAAATGTGAAAATCTATTTCATTCATCCGACCTATGTTCATAACAAACCAGCTTAGCTCAACCTGATTCAATTATACACTAACATATTTGTATATACCGTATATATACTCACTGAAAACCTGACTAAACACTCTCACGGCTATAACTTATTTGCATATGTATTTTTTAAACATTTTCTAATAAATATATATCTAGTACTATTCGCTTAACATTTTATTCTGCTATTTTGTTATATATACGAATACCTTTTCTCGCTATTAATTTCGTCATTATTATCAGTAGTAATATTTTTACAGCGGTTTAATTAAGTTTAAACTTCAAAATCATATTTGCGTTTGGTTATTTGTTGTTGTTTTTTCGATTACGTTCACACACATATATTTACACATAACAACTTTGGAATAATTACTTTGTAGAAATATAGTTTGCATTTCACGCAATACTTACAAAAGGTTTTCTGTTAATAATTAAATACATTCGTTTATTATGAAACAAAATAATTTGGTTGTTGTTGTTGCTGTTCCTATTTACTTTCTCCCACAAGACCAAAGTTAAGCAGACTGTCAATATTAAACGTGCGGAAAATCCAGCTTCTTCACACGGGGCACTCTGGACTTGAACACACATTTTAAATGACTCGGTCTAAACAGATGTCTCCTTTATAAACTGAGGACATGAAAAGTACGTGTAGATTTAGAACAGATACTGCATTTTGCTCTGAGCCTACATGCCAAAGTAGTCAACATGTTTGAAGTGATGATGCTGTGGATGATAAAACTTAAACATTTCTCATAGCAAAGAAAATAACACTTTGATATTTCTGAAGTACAAACTATAGATTCTTTTTATTTAATATTAATTAAGTAATGTTTTTCTTTGATAATAATGTCGAAAAGTACTAAGTATCCATTTTAAACTATTCAGTAATATGAACTTGGTTTGTTTGGCCAATCGACGATCACCCCTTAATGTTTATTCATTTCATTATATAAGCACATTTCAATGGAGAGTTCATTTTCATATTCATACTAAAACAAATAAAATTCCTCGACTTTGAACACTATAAACACCATATCAATAACATTTTTGCGTTTCTTGTCCTAAAACATAAACTTGACTAGGTTCATGTACTGTAAATTCCATCCACATTGGAATATATCAAATAACACTACGACAATCGTAATTTTGTGGTTTTCCTCCAAATTACTTAATTGTGAATTGAAAATTATTTCTTTGCTTTCTGTTAAGAAGATTACAGACTCAGAATTGCCGCCTCATCACTCTTTTTTTCCCTTTTCCCATCTGATTCTTCTATAAAAGTTTAGAGACACTTTTCTGTTGTAGCAAATAAATAAAAGTTTAGAGACGCGCTCCTGTTGTACTATAGAGACGTTCTTTGTCGTACAAAATACCTAAAAGTTTAGACACGCACCCCTGTCGTACAGAAAAAACTAAAAGTTATGACACGCGCCCGTGTTGTAGCTAAGAAGTAGAAATTATGAAACTCGCTCCTGTTGTAGCAAATAGCTTAAAGTTTACAGACGCGCATCTGTTGTATCTAATAACTTAAAGTCTAGAGCCTGTTGGTGTAAAGTACTAAAAGTTTAGAGGCGCGCTCCTGTTGTAACAAAGAACTAAACGTTTTAGGACGCACCCGTGTTGTAGCAAAGCACAACAACGTTACAGACGCACACCCGTTGTACGAGGAACTAAAAGTTTAGAGAGTCGCCCCTGTTTTACCAAATAACGAAAGGTTAGAGACGCGCCCCTTTTGTACTAAAGAACTAAATGTTTAGAGACGTCCCCCTGTTGTAGCAAAGAAGCACATTTTATAGACGCGCTTCTGTGGTACCAAATAATAAAAGGTTTAGAGGCGCGCCCCTGTTGTTGGCAAGCACTACTAAGTTAGAGGCGCACCCCTGTCGTACCCAAAAAGTAAAAGTTCTGAGATACGCCCTTGTCGTACTAAAGAACTATAAATTTAGAAACGCGCCCCTGTTGTACAAAAAAAAAACACGTTTAGAGACGCGCCCGTTTTGTACCAAAGAAGTATAAGTTTAGAGACGCCCCCCTCCAACTCCATATTACGTCATTTCAGGATTTGTTTTAGGAATGGTATGGGTACCAAGGAAAACCCTCGGAGTGCACCTCCTCGTTCCTAGAACTGGTCTCATAGCGACAGAATCAACACCGGCACCGGAATTTCCTCAGGTTTAGCGTCTATTAATGTTCACCCCCCCCCCTTCTGCATGATGTAATTTCCGGTGTAAATTTAAGGAATGGTTTGGATTTTTATTTGGGAATGCCTTTTCATTTACAAATTACTAAATGGTACAATTTATTTCTTTTTTAAATTAATACATAATTAAATTCAAATTAAACTGAACATAGCTCAAATGCCATCCCCCCACCAACCCCGGACGAAATCCGCCTTATAGACTCATTATCTGTGTATGTAGAGATTCAGGAATATTACCATTATCTTACTTAGTTAATTTTACAAAATAATACATTTCTACATTTCATCTAGATTATCTGTACGAACGCGGGCCATAGCTTAGTAAGATATGTTGTCTTAGAAAATATGCTAAGATACAAGCTTACATTCAGATTTTTGAAGGAATATTTAAAATAGTAAAACCAGATAAAACATGTGAACACATGTATGAAAGTTGAATGAAAGATAAGGCATGCATAAGTTGAAGGAAGAAAATAACTTAGTTGAAAAGTAACACAAAATATTTAATATTTACAAATTACAGAGCATTAAGTGTTCATTTCAAGTGCCCAGTTACAGAAACAATAACTGTTCATGCCTGAGATTTATGAATGTGTATGTATATGCGTAGAATAAGTATGTGCTATGCTGGGCGTTAGTACGTCGAAGTGTGTGAATGTTCATGCGAGCGTATAGTTGATATTCGTTAAGATATGTGTGTGTGTTTGCCGAAGTGTGAGGTACCGTGCGTTGAAGAACGATAGTTGGTAGGGCTTTGTGTGTGTGTGTGAGCGTGTGTTTAGTAGTCAACTGACGCAGTGTCACCCTCGCCCAAATGCTAGGTTCGTCGAATTTGGTATCTCTGTTTAGTGTACAAGAGAGAAAGAGGAAAAATAAAAATAGAAAAGAGAAAGATTTTGTTGTGCATTTTGCTTTTATGTTTGACCAGTTGTTTAGCCGAAGTCGTTTGGATCACTCCACGTGATCAACATTTTTGGCTTTTTTGCGAGACGGGTTTTATGGCCCCAGTTTTAGCTTTTGTTGTTGAAGTGAATTCTTGTTGGTTTAGTGGTGTGTGTATACGCGGATATGATAACATATTAGGGTGCCAATACTATATGTGTCACTTTTTTCTATAGAGCACACACGCACACGCATACACATACGTAAATACATTAGTTTGATATATATATATATATATATATATATATATATATATATATATATAGAGAGAGAGAGAGAGAGAGAGAGAGATATGTATAAATAAATCTCATTTCTATTATCATTATCTATTACAATATTGACATCAACATTCCAAAATCGCAAGTGTTAAATCAAGACTGTAGCCTTAGCACGCATTGATAGACTAATATCTCTTTCGATTTAGATCTATAACAGTTATATACTATAAATGTGTCCTATCAATAAATTCAAGCATATTTTCAGGGATAACTCAAACAACAGAAATATATTAATGAACGCGTTTTACACATTTAAATTGTATTCATGATCTACGGAACTGAATATTTTTAAATACACCACGCGAAATGTGTGTTGACAAAACCGTTATATGTTTGCCTTTATTTATTTATTATGTGTTGTCTAGTGTTTATTTTCTTTTGAAAATGCACTATGTAGCATCAATATAAATTATATTTGTGTACACTTTCAATTTAGGTGTTAACTTGTATATCATATATTTGGTTCGACAATTACTTTTCTAGCGTGCAGCAAAACTGAGTTTGCTTTTAAGACCTATATTACACGTCCGTCGCATAATTCTCATAGCATTTCTCTCCATGAATAGGATGTCGTCAAGCTCTTAATGAATCAATTACCGGGTAGATCCATGAGATTGCTCCCATTACTAACTAATGTTGCTTCATCTTGTGTAAAAACCGTGCTGATGAATCTGACATGCAACAATACCTTATTTTAAATAGTTTTGTTATATCTTTTTATAGTAAAGTGTTAATAAGTAACACTGGTATCGTTTATTCTTTCCCGGTAAATAGATATTTCAAATAAATTTACCGCAGTGAACGGTGTTCAAATTGTTACGGATATAGCCATTTTACTAAACAAAACAGTTCCATAAATATACTTACGTTTTGTAGGTCAAAGTAAACACTAGATTTCCACCTGAGATTGTCGTGTTCAATGCTATAAATAGTACCTAAAAAGGTAATAAAACAGCAAGTAGTATATCCGAACTAGACATGTGTAAATTAGAATGTACTTTTAATTGATTCATTAACAATATTAAGCATCCACTTTATTAAAAAAATGATCAACTTTACACTGGAAATAGCGGGAATCTTCAGATATTATGTAACTTTGGTAAAACGTACTGAACTCTATTGTTGGACTGAATAATTTATACTTCATGGATTAATTAGTTAAAACAATTACAACACTAATTAAAAGAGTGTTAATCTTGCGCGTTATAATTTTGAAGAATGAATTGCATTTCACCATATTCCATGTGAGTATTTTAGTCTGTCTCTCAATCGTTAACACAATTCCTGCATGCACAAATAATTGCAGGACGAATTTATAATTCGATTCCTTTGTTATCTTATTGTTTTATATATTATCATATTTTTGCCTTCCTCATATGTTGTCTATCTTCTATTGTCCCCACAGTAAGAAAACACGCCCCTCCTTTCTTACAAAATTAATACATAAGCTAAAAGTCAATATTTCCCTAGAAAATGAAACTAACAGACATACCAATTCAGCTGACAAGAAGGTGACGCTTGTCACGTCTGATTTGACCACGATGAAGTCTACACTTGTAGGAACTATCATTTGAATGCGATTTCGTTTGAAGTGAACACTTGGGTTCTTAGACGCGGCGAAGTGCATTTCAACATAGCTATTTGGATACATCTGCGTAATCTGTAAAATGAAAATAAATACAACAAGGTTTTATTTGCTAAACTTGTATGATATAAACATACACTTTCTTTGGTAATCTTGCTTGATTAATAGCTAATGGCCATGTATCAAATTCAATGTTTATCTGATATATTTGAATTTTGCAAAGAAGGTTATGCCAATATTATTGCCCTCAAAACCCATTAAAATACTCCGTAAGAAACTGAACTTAGGGTGGGGG
>OY744517.1:15294785-15307285 GCA_963556195.1 Sepiola atlantica | reverse complement strand
TCCTTTTTCGTGACTACTTTCGATTTAATTCGTTAAATCCTCTTCAGGCGGTGTCAGTCATTGTGGGTTTACAAATATGTCTTAACTGTTCATTTTTTTAAAAATATTATAACAGCTAGCAATGTACAAACATCCTTTATAATATTGAGATATTACATGCGAACGGATAACGTTCTAAGAAAAAATTATTCTTTGAAAAGCTATGGCTGAAGGAGGGAAACATACATTTCAAACTCCTTGTTTTGAATAACTATAACTTAATAGATATTTTGTTTTGTACAATTTTTATTCCCAAGTTTATATATACAACCCGCCCCACACCCACACACCCACGTATATATATATATATATATATATATATATATATATATATATATATATAATGTACTAGTAGAACATTCGTCCAAGGACAGGTTTACGCAATAAATATAGCATTAGTTTTAAATTTAGTTTTAATTTTTTTCTTTCATTAGGGTATTGACAGTTTCGAGCGCATTCCTTAAATTGATAAGTTTACTAACGCAATACAAAGAAACTTGTGCTCATATTGCTCACCCTGTTATCTAAAAGGTATATTCCATAACTCAAAATGATAATTTACATAGTTTAGCATTTTACCAAGCACACACATTATTTACGCTCAGACACGCGCAGAGGTATTTTTAAAAAATGTATTACTTGATATAATTTCATATTTAATGTAGAGATTTTTTTCTTTATAACGTGTTTTTATCCAACTTAAAAAATATATTTAGGATACGGCTGTGAGTCTTGGTTGCCTCCTTCCTTAAATTTCATGTTTAAAAAACACATAATATGCCCTCATTTCTGACTGAGTTGCTGAGAATATATATTCCAATATTCATGATTATCTGTTTATTAGTTCAGGAGATTTGCTAATACAAACATCACACACACAAACATATATATTATGCGTAAAACGTATCCGACCTTAGTCAAAAAAATATATCAAATACGTAACGGGGTTGAGACCCACATTTCCTTCAAAATAGGCCGCTTGTGCTTGCACACAGTTTGCCCACCGATCAATCCTCTGCCGGAAACACCCCTGAAAGTCTTCTTTTTTAATGTTGTTTATCATCACTATCGTGTTTCGCATTATCTCTTTTTTCTGTCACTTCTCTACAAAAGTTTAGAGTCTGCCAGAACACTGGTCACTCTCCGTTTGAATCACTCCTTAATTTGTGTTACACATCGCATCTTATGCAAACACTTGCTGAATCTAACACGACGGCGGAGATTTACACCATTCCAAAAAAAAGACTTCCCGAAGTGTTTCCGGCAGTTGATAGATTTATGAGCTAACTGCGTGCAAGCACAAGGAGGCTTCCCTGAAGGAGATTAAGATCCCAACCGCGTAACGTATTTGAAATATTTTTTTCTAGCCTAAGGTCGGGCACTTTTTAGGCAGACCTCGTATATATAAATATATACACATACTTAACATTATATATATATATATATATATATATATATATATATATATATATATAGCACTAGATGAAGTGAAAGAATAACTTAAGGTGCGAATCAATTTTTATTAGCATTCAATGTTCAAAACTGCCTTTTTTCTGAACATTTTATATGATTTGGTTTTTTCTATCGTTTTATTAATTTGCATACACCTTGGATACACTATTCACTGTCATCTACTGCATCGATAGCAAACAAATTTCCCGCCTGGATAACCTTTTCGTTTCTGGAATACCATTCCCTACCTTGATTGTTTTTTAATCAACCTCTTTGATATCTTTCTCGAAGCTGTTTTAAACTTTATGACTTTGATGAACTGTATAAGTTTTTTTTTAAAAAGTATGTTTTTGGCCGATATATTTGATGTTTTATATACTTTTATGTATTTTTATGTGATTTTTTAAATATATTTTGAAAGTTTAATTTTATTACCTGCAGTAATGTCATTGCGGTAATGATCATCTGTGGCGAACACATCTTTGAAAACTGATGTGTTAAGGACTTTAAAGTACTTTGCTTGAACATTGAATGCTAATAAAATTTGAATCGCACCTTATTTTAGTTTTTCACTTTATTTAGTGCTATTAATGCTCTCTCCAGTATATTGAGCTTCATTTTCATCTGGATGTTCACTAAGTAAAGATATTAGTTGCCTCTTATATCTTTTGGTGTATTACCCATATGTATATATATATATAAATATATATATATATATATATATATATATATATATATATATATATATATATATATATATATATATATATATGAGGGGTTGCGTGTTAAATTCATAAAGATCAGCTGTTTAGTGGGTGTCCTCTATAAAAATAGAACAGTAAACAATTTAAGATCATATATTTCAAATCAGTTTATACCAAATAATTAGATTTTTATTGCCTTTAGATATTTGTGTTACAGTAGATGTTAAGAAATCTTTAATTATTATTGTATTTAAATTGTGCCAGTAAATGTTCTGGAAAATGCTGGAATATAAAAAAGCAAAGTTTTACATTTCAGACGGAGAAGACATTAAAAAACATTAAGATGTCTGCTGTTAATAACATGTTTCAAATACAATGAAACATTTGCTAAACGTGATAATCTTTCTATTAATATTGGTATGTAAAATTTTCTCACACAAATATTCCGTGTAGTAAGTTTTGTCTCAAGTTTTACATAAGGAAAACACGTCATCAAATAATCTGTATACACTTTAGTGTTAATCTTTGATATATATCATAAATTCTTATAAAACTATGTAATATTATTTATCAAATGAATTTAAATAGATGAACTAATAAAAACTATATAGACAATCATGATATGCAAGATTGTGTTTTATACAAATTTTATTGAATGATGTACCGACTACGTTTAACGGATCCTAAACATATTAAAACAATCGATTTAAATTAATCCATAGTTGTAGAGAAGGATTCTGCTTTGGTATTCTGGCATAATTATACCCAGGAAACGCCGCCTGCTAATGTTATATGTATATATATATATATATATATATATATATATAGATAATTATATACTATACTACATAATATACTACTATTATTCTCATCTTTCTTAGAAATAAAATACTATACTTTCTTTGGATATAGATAACTGATATTATTTTTAAAATACTAAGCGAATATATATATATATATATATATATATATATATATATATATATATATATACACAGGATGACCAAAAAAAACCGGCCCCAAATCTAATTAGGCCTCATGTCTTAGTGTTTCGTCCGAGTGAAATTAATTTTGGGGCATGACTAGTTTGTTATATTCACATCATATCCAAACACTAGGGTATTAGGCCTTTTTTCTCCGTTCTACAGCATGTGTTCTAGATGGACTCCTTTTAGCTCTGTGCATTTCTTGAGGCGCAGAAAGTTCTTACAGACTGAATTGGTAATGCCTCTCATCTCCTCCCTGATGGCTTCCTTGAGTTCAGTAATGGTTCTGGGTTTCCCTGCGTACACTGTGTCCTTAAGATAGCGCCAAAGGAAATAATCTGAGGGGCCTAGGTCCGGGCTATGGGGTGGCCACTCAAAATTAGTCCTGAGACTGATCACTCGGCCTCCTTCAGCCAATCTCGGGACAGGTTTGAGGTGTGAGAACTTGTCCGTCTTGCTGGAACCAGAACTTGCGCATGAGCGGTGGGTAGTGGGTCTGGAGTCACTCTTGAAGGTTTTGAGGACCTCCCCATACCGCTCCTTGGTGACTGTCACTGCTGCGCCAGATTCTTCGATGAAGATTGGTCCGATGATGCCTCTGACCGAGATTGCAGCTCACACCGTGCAAGTAGGAGAGTGCAGGGGCTTGGTGACTACTTCCTTGGGCTTGGAGGATCCACAGAAGACATTTGTCTTGGAGTTCGCCTTTCCATCAAGATGGAAGTGGGCTTCATCTGAGGTCCAAAGGAGGTTAAAGAAAACCTCGTGTCTCCTCGATCTTATCGAGCATCTTAACTGCCATAGCGCTTCTCTTCTTCTTGTCTGAGGCTGTAAGGGTCTGCAGCGTCTGTATTCTGTATGGGTTAGCCCTGTATCGTTCACCAGCAGTCTCCTGCAAGTCTCACGGGAGATACCGAGGGACTGACTTCGCTTAGGCACAGAGCGTTTCGGACTCTCTTGGAGAGACTCTCTCACACTTTTGACCAGCTCGGCTGTCCGCTTCTTGGGACGTGCCGAGTGGCTTGGACGGTTCTCACTGGCAGCGTTGAAGTTCTCCACGGTCCCATACTTCTCGAAGTTGTCGACCCAGTTCTGAATTCTGCTTTTGGGTGGAGCCTTTTCACATCCGAACTGATACATGAAACTATCCTGGGTTTTCTTAAACGAGCCTGTCTTGTAGTAAAATTTAACAGGAGATATCACATAAAGTGGTGTACACGGGGCCCGTTTTTTAGTCACCCTGTATATATATATATATATATATATATATATATATATATATATATATATATATATATATATATATATATATATATATATTAATGATGTTTCATAAGATCAGATCAAACTAATATGGAACCATAGGTTCAAGGCGGGCTAAAACTGAGAAACAGTGTTCTTTTGAGTTTAATAATAAATAAATCGCAACTCGACACGATTTCAGTCACATTTTATCGAAAATGAAGCGGTATATATTTCTGGGAGGCATTTTAGCTGTTTCCTATTTAAATATGTATTACTTTCCATTCGGTAATTATTTAATAAGGGTTGTGTTGTAAAACACCTTAAAAAAGATTTGTTCAAAATTATAGATAGGGAATGAAAACTCTGACCTTACAAAAAGAAAACAACACACAAATTATGTTCCCTCCGAAGCTTAAATATTTATAATGCATTCTTGGAGTGTATACTTAAATACATGTTTTTTTTTCTACCGCCGCTAATTTGTAGTGTTTATATTATTCTGCATTCAACAAAATATTAGTGCAAGCTTTCGTATAAAATTACAGCAATAAGAATATATCATTATTGTGTCTTACTAAATGGAGTTTGTCCTGAAACCGGAGTAATATTCGCGTAATATTTAGACGACAACAATCATAAAAACATATTGCATGCTTACTTTGTTCGTATAAAAAAGTGTATTTTTCCTTAAACAACAATTGTTTTCGTTAATATCTGATAGGAGTGGCTGTTTATTATAAGTAGTTGGTTACTTTATAACCCTAGATCGTTAAATGCTATCGAATAGTATAAGCTAGTTATACAATTTTAAAATACATATCAAATGTAATTGCTTTTTTAAAATTCTGTTTTCCAAAATAAAACAAATACATTATTTTAAAAATGTTTCTTTGTAGGTCTCCCAAAATAGATTATTACTATTTTAATTCAATTGATGTATTCACTTGATACTTATAGTTCATGTTTATACATGTTACGTATGTATACACACCTTAAATATCTCTAATTTATAAAAACTTTATACAGCTCAAATTCATAACAACTTTAAATACCTCTCATTTATAAGAACTTAAATTACCTCAAATTTAATTTGTTTGTAAATACATCTAATTTAAAACAACTTGAAATACCTCAAATTTATGAAACTTTTAACTACCTTACATTTATAAAAACTTCAAATACTTCTAATTTATAAAGATTTAATTACCTCAAATTCATAAAAAGTTTTTTTTAAATACTTCTAATTTATAAAATTTGAAATATCTAAAATTTATGAAACTTTTAAATACCTCACGTTTATAAAAACTTTAAATACCTCTGATTTATAAAAAAATAATTACCTCAAATTCATGAAAAAATGTTTTAAATACCTCTAATTTATTAAAACTTGAAATACCTACAATTTTTAAAAAACTTTAAATACCTCAAGGTAATAAAAACTTTAAATACCTCAAACTTATAAAAACTTTAAATACCTCAAATTCAAAAAAACCTCAAATAAATGATATTTATAAAAACTTTAGATACTTCAAATTTATAAAAACTTTGAAAACTTTACATATATAACAACTTTAAATACCTCAAATTATAAAAACTTTAAATACTTCTAATTTAATAAAATTAAATACATTCAATTCATAAAAAACTTTAAATACATCAACTTAATAATAACTTTAAATACTTCTAATTAATAAAAATGTTAAAATAACTCAAATTCATAAAAAACTATGGCATTTATAAAGATCTTAAAATTCCTACACTAATCTTTCTTTCAATATCTTCCTCCTGAACTTCTAAACAAGCACCCCCTCAATTTATGAAGTCTAAAACCTTGAAATCAATCACCCCTCTCTGAAAATCAATATTAATAATCTCTTCACACGACGGTAAGTCAATATTTGTGTAAAAGAAACTATATACGTGGTTAAGGCGTCATTACACAATTTCTAATTCATATTACCGAACGCTTTCAAAAAGGAGGGTCAACTTTGAATATATATATATATATATATATATATATATATATATATATATACAAATGTATATATAGTAAGCTATAAACACATATTAATGGCAATTAAGCTACACAATCTGCCGCGTTTCATCCCCGAGAGCCTCTATGTAGCTTAATTGCCATACATATATTTTCATAGCTTACTATTTTGCTGTACTTACATATCGAGCACTGTTGAAGTAAATACTGAAAATTGATACATAAAAAAGTATATCTCCTCATCAAATGCCATGTGGATACTAAAATAGTAATATATATGTATACATACATATATATATATATATACATATATATATATATATATATATATATATATATATAGGTATATACATATATTTATGTATACATATATATATATACATATATATATATATATATATATATATATATATATATATATAGATAGATAGATAGATAGATAGATAGATAGATAGATAGATAGATAGATAGATAGATATATTGTAAGCGTAGGAGTTTCACAGGTTGGCCGGTCATAATGCAGGAAGGGGAAATCTGTATTCAGCACCATCCTCTTCCAGAAGACACGCGCACCGGGTAACTGTCGTGCCTCTAAACTGCCTGCTTGCCCAGAGGCGCTATTTTCGAATGAGTCAACATGCTAGTCGGACGTTTGTTCCGCTTGTGATAGACGTTAGCTCTGGGCCAAGTAGCTTGGCAAAAATAGAGTTTACGATGAAAATATGTTATAGTTCAGCGTTGGCTATGTGCGCGCAAATAAATACATATTCATCAGTATAATTCGCGTCCGAAAGGTTTGCTCCACTTTGCTATCTGTTAGACACCCATATATATATATATATATATATATATATATATATATATATATATATATATATATATATATATATATATATATATATATATATCAAGGGAGGCGCGATAGCGCTCTATCCCTTAATAGACTTCAAAAACGACTTATGCTAGAAATTTCATTTCTTTGATCAGTCATAACTCAAAAACCAATACACCAAATTATTTAAAACTTTGCACAAAATTTTCATTTGATAGGTTCTATAAGTGTGCAAAATGTCAGCGTCATTAGTCAAAGCAACCCAGAGATCCAGAAAGGTCAGGAGTGATTTTGTGTTATCCGTGTGTACGTACGTATGTACGTACGTACGTACGTGTGTGCCACCCTGTATCTCATCAACTATTTGATGAATTCAGCTGATTTTTCGCAGATATAGAGGTTCTACGGTCTAGTTGATGGCATTTAAATTTCAGTTTACCATATATCCTAGTTTTCCAGAAAATTCCAAAAAACCTTATTATCTAACGTATTTATGTAGTAATCTGATAAAAATGCTGAGTCACTGTAAACGTCCCATAATCCCTTGCCGGATGTACCCGGTTTTGCCCACATTCTGTCCTGTTGAATCAGTCATACCATAATTTCAGTTCGGATGTATCAATAACATAATAGGAAGGCTACGATTTTAGTAGTACTCGCCGTTGTCCGGGAGAAAAGTGCTCAATATCCTAGATAAAGCTATTGTAGTGATATGTTTGGATAATATTTTAACGCCATCTACGTTTCTCTTCAGACTACTGTGCACATGGAAATGAGGAGAAATCAGTAAGAGTGATTTTAGTAGTGCTCTGGATGCCTCCTTGATTTTCTAAGTACTCGGCGTTGTCCGGGAGAAAAGTGCTCAATGTCCTAGATGGAGCTACTGTAGTAATAAGTGTGTATAATATTTAAACGCAATCTACGTTTCTCTTCAGACTATTGTACACATAGATATGAGGGGGAATTAGTTAGATTGATGTTGGTAGTGCTCTGGATGCTTCCTTGATTTTTTAAGTACTCGGCAAGTCCGGGAGAAAAGTGCTCAATATCCTAGATAGAGCTGATGTAGTCATAGATTTGTATGATATTTTAACACGATTTACGCTTCTATTCGGAATATTTTGCAGATGAACAGGAGGGGAATCAGTAAGAGTGATTTTAGTAGTGCTCTGGATGCCTCCTTAATTTTTGAAGTACTTAGCGTTGTCAGGGAGAATAGTGCTAAATATCCTAGATAGAGCTACTGTAGTGATACATTTGTATAATATTTTAACAGCATATACGCTTCTTTTCGGGCTATTGTGCAGATGAAAAGGAGGAGGAATCAGTAAGAGTGATATTAATAGTGATCTGGATGCCTCCTTGATTTTCGAAGTACTCGGCGTTGTCTGGGAGAAAAGTGATCAATGTCCTAGATAGAGCTACTGTGCAGATGAAAAAGAAGGGGTGATCAGTAAGGGGGTGCTTCTGGTGCTTCTACAATATATACCCCGGAGGCTTGTGCAGAATAGGGACCATGGGTGTTTATGCAATATATGGGTCAGGGGTTCTTCTACAGTATAGGGCCCATCACCAGGGGTGTTTCTACAATATAGGACCCGGAGGCTTCTGCAGAATAGGGGCAATAGGTGCTTCTGCAGTATAGGGACCAGGGGTGATTCTACAGTATAAGACCCAGCACCGGGGGTACTTCTGCAATATAGTACACAGAGGCTTCTTCAGAATAGGGACCATGGGTGCTTTTGCAGTATAAGGACCAGGGGTGCTTTTAATATTTATATGTATGGAGGAGGATGAAACAAATATTTTGGGGGTAGGGGGTAATTTTTTTTTTTTTTAAATTAAAAATATTTCTATCTATGGGGGAGGTTAAATTTATTTTGGGGGGGGGGGTCAAACATTTTTTATTTTATTTTGCATTAAAAATATTCCTATGTATAGGGGAGGATAAAAAAAATTTGAGAGGGGGTAATTTTTTTTTTTTTAATTAAAAATATTTATATGTATGGGAGAGGATGAAAAAACAATTTGGGGTGGGTGGGGGGTAAACACATTTTTTTCTTTTTTAAACTCAAAATATTTCTATGTATGGGGGGAAGGTAACAAATTTTTTTTGGGGGGTCAACATTTTTGTTTTTCTTTTTAATTAAAAATATTTCTATGTATGTGGAGAGTAAAAGAACCACCTTTTAACAAAAGGCAAAATGCGAAAGTAGCGGTGAAATGGGGTGACTAGGGAACTGAAAGGTAGAAATATAAAGAGACGGCTATAGAGAGAGGGAGAGAAATAGTAGTAGGAATATAAAGATGTTACATACGCGATTTTTCTTCAATTATATGTTTTTATGACCCTGAGCAACGCCGGGTAGCCCCGCTAGTTATATAGTAGATGATATTATTTGGATTATTAATATCTAACTGCAGTCCTATCCGACATGAAATAGTTGAAGAAGATTTTCTTTCAGTTCTGTGAAGAAAAGTATACAAGTCGGCAGTTTAAAGACTTAAAAGCAAATGTTTAATTTTGCTCTGTAACGAAACGTAACCAACTATGTGCGAAACGATTCCCCCGTCACTCTCTCTCCCCCTCTCTCACTATGTATCTCCCTATCTATTTTTATCTTTTTTGTTCAACTAATAGCGCACACACGCCAATCCAGGCACTTCCTATAAAAAGTGTTCATTAGATTATATTAATTGTACTATGTTATATGAAATATTAGTTGTAATAATTAACAGAAATGAAGTAGTAAATTAAGCATTATTATTATTTATAATGTAGGCCGAATTATCATTTGAAATGAAGCAGAATATGCGAATTAAGGGAAGCGCGAGTGCGCTCTATCCTTTAATAAACACAAAAATAGCCTATGCTGGAAATCTCATGTCTTTGATCAATCATAACTCAAAAACCAATAAACCAAATTAGTTAAAACTTTGCACAATTTTTTTTATAGGTTCTATAAGGGTGTAGAATTTCAGCATCATTACTCAAGGCAACCCAGAGATCCAGAAATGTCAGGCATGGTTTTGTATTATCCGTGTGTTCGTACGTACGTATGTGCCACCCTGTATCTCATCAACTATTTGATAGATTCAGCTGATTTTTGGCAGATATAGAGGTTCTAGGGTCTAGTTGATGGCATTTAAATTTCAGTTTACCATATACCTTAGTTTTCCAGAAAATTTAAAAAAACCTTTAAAATGACCATTATATTGAGCCGACGCACACACAGACACAATGCATACACACTTTCACTGTCTTACCCATACTCCACCGAACCTACCGTAACGACGGGGTCAAAGTTAGCGCGGGTCCCAATGTAACAAAGCACCCTCTATGTGTTAGTAAGTTACGCTTGCTTTATCATCAGCAACCCCCCGGATAAGAGTGAAACACTTTAAAAAAATAATAATTTGCATTAAAATAAGGTGTGTACGATGGACACTCTACTAAAATAGGTTGATATACCGTAAAAACTGGCAGGCTTACCAAAAGAAAACGAAACTGTACTTGTTACTTTCGTCCCTTTCGTTTTTGTTACATATTTTTAAAAACTTTTTGCGATTTATTTATTTGTTTTTCTTGAATTTTCACTTTTCAGTTACGTTTAGTCTCTCTCTATATTTTCTCTCTATCACTCTCTTACGAACATACACCCTCTCTTTCTTTCGTACGCGCTCTCTGTGTTTCACTGAAAAAACAAAAAAAACAAACAGTGCTTAATGTGAGTTAAAAAAAATAATACTGGCTGTCTCTCGAACCTAAAAGAAAAGAAATAAATGGTTTTAACGTTTAAAGTTATCGTCTGCCAGCGTTTGCGTTGGCACAGCGCGTAAGGAATTTGATTAGTTTCATTAGTTTTATTCGTTAATATTCTAAATATATTTCAAGAACAGATATTGGATTTTTTTGTATATGTAGAGTATTTGAAGCACATAAATTTATTGAAGTTACCTTTATTTTTGATAATGTTGCATTATAAAATGAAAATAGTTCACATTTCTCTCTCTCTCTATCTCGTCGTTCAAATGTTAACCGAAAAAAAGGTGCATAAACATCGTCTCCTCCTCCTTCCACGCTAAAGCGACAGTAGTGAGCGGGGTCAGTTAATGGTTTAATTAAGTTAATTTTGATCTACTTAACGACTTCATTTAGTTAGCTCAGTGGTAAAGTCACGGCTTTTCAGCTAGATGTTACGGTTTCGATTCCAAGCCTCTCCGTCCAACTTCTTTGTTGTTTATTTTGAATTCCTTTAGGAGCATGGCACACGTACGTACACATTAACGTATTAATATATAGATATGGCGGTTTACAGGGAGTGAGGGATCCTATTTTGATTTACCATTCCTACAGGGCGCCACATAGAACTGTTTTATACAGGTAATTCATCAACTTCTTGTCAATTTCTTTTTTTTGTTTCTTGCTCAGAAAAGTACTGATTTTACAAGAATAAACAATAATTCTAAACGACATCTAACATTTTTTTAAACATAACTCAATCCCATAACTATGTTACATTTTAGCATAGGAATACGAAGGCATTAAAGAAAATAACGTTGATTAACTCACAGTTAATATAAGTATATATATTAACTGTTAAAAATGTGTTCTAGTTTGAATTGTATCACGAATAAATATAAAATCATCATAATTAAAAAAAAATATTTACTTGTGAATATTGGAAGAAACACTGATTAGTCAAACTACCAACTATATCATTTATGAGAAGGCATTGTATTTAGGCATAGCCTTTACAAAAGTAGTAACATTCCATGAAAATGCCAGTATACTGAAATCATATGCCCTTAATAGGGTTAAGATGAACATTCATATACACTAAACACTAAATTTACAAAAGCAAAGAAATTCCCAAATTTTTACACTTTTATTGTCATTAAGGGTATGCGAGCACAACAGAGCTATGTATTTTACTGGTAGAAATTTTTCTTCAGCGCAAAACATCGAACAAGAACTAATCGTTTATACAAAATCTCTTAGACTTTTCCGAAAGGAATTCGGCTGGAACTCATCGTCTTCTTTTATTGACAAACGTTCTGGTCGATCTAATGTTCTTAGGGAAGCTACCTAATATCGAATAAGCCTAGGTCGATCCAGTAAGAAGTTAGACTTTGGCTGTAGGCTACGTGTTGAACCCTTAGGCAAAGTTACAAAGTAAGAACCGAAATAAAGTGCCATTCTGTTGCCTATATTTGTGATATTAGAGCCGTAGAGTACTGTTTTTAGT
>OY744517.1:15272285-15289785 GCA_963556195.1 Sepiola atlantica | reverse complement strand
TATACGATGTATTTGTTTTAAATTTGTCGTTTGTTTTAAAACAAATACTGACATTTTCCATTGCAAAATTAGTCGGTCGAAAGGCGCCTAGGGGTTACATCTATTTCACTATGTTTCATTAAATCGAATTTTCTTTTTTTAAATTCTAAAATCATTCCCCACTCGAACAAAACGAATTTATATGGTGTAGCACCAACATAACTCTTCATATATATATATATATATATATATATATATATATATATATATATATATATATATATATATATATATATATATATATATATATACATTGAAAATTAAAAAAGGAACGCCGAAAACTATATTATTCATGTATTCATCAACGGTTCGTGTTTATTGTAAGACTTCCTCAGGATGAGGAAAAATGCAGAAAAATAATCATAAAATCATCAATTTTATTTGCCTGAAAGCGGCGAGATTTGACTTTATTTGTGAGTGAATGAATAAACAATATTTGATACGAGTAGAATTTCAAATTGGTACTGGAAATGATTCATAACATTCATCTTAGTGGTATGTCTAAAGGACATTTAATGTTTCACACATACTTATAGACATGAAATAAACTATTGCTTTTTATTTCTTATGGTTATTTTGTGAGATTTGAATTATTTAGACAACTGTTCTAATCTGCTTGTTATTCTCACAACGTTTCGTCCGATGTAAACTCCGACCTATTCCAGGTGCATCGTGTCGAATTCGGGAATTTTTCTATTGAACTTGATAATTTGTACGAACTTTTTTTATCCACAGCTCGCTCTTGTTTTGTCAACCATGAACGGGTAAATGTAATGCGAAATTGTACCATTTGTATTGACCGAAATAATCACAATAATCCAAATTATTCATCCTTATCTAAAAAATCCAGATTTGTTTTACTTCTCTACACCCTCTCTCTCACGGGGGTGATGTTGCTAGTCTCAGCCTTTTGTATGAGTACTATTATGCCATGTGATCTTCGGAATTGTATGACTTATTCCCCGCTTCTTTTGTTCCACTTCGTTTCACTCGTTGGTCTAGTGGTTCCAGGTGCATCGTGTCGAATTTTTGAATTTTTCTATCGAACTCTATAATCGGTAGGAAATTTTGAACGGAACATTTTATTTAATTCACAGGGGTTGCTCCCTCTCGTTTAGTCAACCATAAACGGGTAGAAGTAATTCGCAATTGTATACCTTGTATTGACCGAAATAATCACAACTATCCAAATAATTAATCCGTATCTAAAAAATTCCATTTTTTTGTACTAACACATGATTTTTTCTTCTTCTCTACATCCTCACTCACGCGGAGGTGATGTTGCTAGTCTCATATAATAACTATTATGATATGTGTTCTTCGGAATTGTATGAATTATTCCCCGCTTCTTTTGTTCCAGCTCGTTTGACCAATGTGTAGTGGTCGCATCATCTGTTTTGATACCTCATTTTTATGCAGTTTCCTACTCCAGCGGCTGATTTCCAAGAACTTATAAGCTTTGTCTTTCCAAGAATAACACCAATAAGCATTCCATGTCTTTGAGATACTAGTATTTCGTTCGTGTTTGCTCCTTACATCAAGTGGCTTCATGATTTTTCTGGAGAGATTTTCATTAAAAAAATAAAAACAAGATTGTTTGGTACTAATAAAAAAAAGACTCTTCATACTGTAAATGATTTGAACGCCTTAACTGCGATTCCACGTTTATATCTCGAATAATTCAATTGTATTGTTATTGGCAATGTATAACTTACCTGAAAAATTGGAAAGTTTTTCTGCAACATTATAATTGATTATCTTTGTTGCACTGTCACACAACTGTTAAAAAGAAATACACTATATTTTAAAATAACAAATCGTGTGACGTAACTAGGTTTCACAAGATGTGAAATTGTTTTATTTTGATGTGTAGTTTACAAGTAGGACTCTCCACATTTGCCGCTGTATTATTTAACACTTAGAAAAATTAATTTTACCAGTAAAAAGCTAATTAAGGTTACATTATTTATGATATAATGTGTTTAGAATTGATTTATTGAAACACACACAACTGCGCTTAAATGGACGCTTAGAATAATACAACACATCTGTTGGTTGGACACTCCGAAATAGCGGGTACATGTCTGCCATACGGTAGGATGGGCTATCTCCAGCAAACACAACCCATATTATATATTATTATAACTTTATTTATGTGTATATGTCTATATATTTGAATGCACGAAATTTAATCATAAACTAATTTACCGATCATTATGAATTTTATATCCATAGATACCAATGTTGGTTATCTGCCCCAACAACGCTAAACAACAGGAATAATGGATAAGTTTTACATACGAAACTGTCTATTTGTTATTATATAACACAACCTTTTTTAAAATGTTGGTGGGGTGCAATTTGTCTTCTCTTAGAATTGTTAACGGTGTTTTCAGAAATTTGCCATTAAACTTCATCCATAAGTCCGTTGCAACCTAAAGAAATAGTTTAACACCCACAAGTAGCACATAATTAAATAGTTCAACTTTTGGGTCGCTTTCTTAATGGGAAACGCCATGAGACTAGTTTCGCTACATATATATATATATATATATATATATATATATATATATATATATATATATATATTGATTATGACAATATAAGTAGTAGAATCTACTATCAGTTTTATTTAATTAGCAGTCTCTTAAAACGATTCAGCTCGATTATTGTCAATCAGTAACAACAGATCATATATAAGTCAGGTTTATATTATATACCAATAAGCCCGTTTTTTTAATTTTAAATTTTTATTTTTATTCTTTCACATTTCCAAAAAAACATAACATTTCTGTTAAATATATTTTTACGGTCCGTGTCTTTTGCCGTGAGCAAAAAAACATTTGTATTTCAATGTCGTCTCTGCAACACTACACAACCAACAGAAATGTTATGTTTTTTGGAAATGTGTAAAAACAAATACAACACAAAAAAACATGCGTATTAGAATAAAAATGAACCTGACTTTAAACCATAGTATCATTATTGCAAGTTTTGTTAAAACCCATAACGTCATTCTGATTCTATGAAATATAACTTTCAAGAAGAAAACTAAAATGAAATTCAGGGTATATTGCTCAATTAGTGTCTAAAATATTTGGTTGAAACCAATGCTTTTCTGAAATATTCGAATTTTTAATGGAAGGTTGTGTCCATATTGTTCTGAGTAAAAACCCTGTAAAATATTCTAGGAAAATTGAAATTTGGGGTATATTTATTACTTGATATCTTACAGTTATTGTTTACCTTTCTAAAAATTGGAGTCATACGAATTTTCATTAAAGGCTTCCACCTCTCTTTTATCCATTTTCATGAAACTAAATAAAACTAAATATAACCCGATTTACACCCCCGTACGCTTTGTATGTGTGGCCAAAAACTCATAATGATCGATTATGTAGTTTAGAAGTGTATCTTTTACATACAAATATATAAAACATATACACATCGATAATATATAGATACACAATATGTTGTAAACAATCATACAAAACTAGTTCAAGTGTTAATTTCTGTAATGATATGATACGAATTAATGTTCGAACATAATACACCAGTGCATTAATGTATTCGCATAACCTTCTGTGATTGTAAATAAATAGATATTTTGAAATGGCACTCAGAGAGTTAGAAAATATCGTTATCGTCTACATACATTCTGGGGAAAATTAGGGACAGGTCACTAAAAACCGTTGGAAATGTACGTTACACAAACAAATAACACAGTGATTACCTGTTTTCAAACAGGAAAACACGCCTCTACAGTTGAATAGAACTACATGGTCTTCCAAAAGTCTTTGACACATTTCAAGTCCTCATATTTGCTGTATATCAATTATAGTAAGATTAAACTGGTACCATTTTAAAGTCAAATTAATTAAGTTTTTATGATGTCAATAATTTCATTATATCTTCCCATGTCCAGTAATGGCGTTTACTCAACCAGAAGTTGCGTTTTGCATCCTTGGATTTTCAAAAACTTAATCATGGACACGTGTTCAACGTGCATTTCGCACAGGATTTCGAAACGTGGTAATGTCAAAGAAAGCTGTCTCCGGTACATTCTTCTTTGAAAAAGCAACCGTCAATGGCGGTACGTACTTCGACATGCTTGAACACTGATTAATGCATGAGTTTAGTTAGAAAGAGTCCGAGGACTAAATTTTTCAACAAGATGGTGGGCCACACCATTAGAGGCTCAGGGTTAAACAATATCTGATCACTACACTGACAGACAGATTGATTGGACGGTCTGGGCGCGATGTTCGCGTTCTCATGCCCTGACCTCCCATGTCTTCAGATCGCACACACTGCGATTTCTTTTTTGTACATCTCCTGTATTTGCGTTAATTATCTTTCGTTCTGTTGTTGTTCTTTCAAAGAAGACTGGTTCGTAGACAGCTTTCCTGGGCATAGCATCTCTTCAAAATTGTGTGCGAAATGCATGTTTAACACGTGCCCATAATTCAGTTTTTGAAAATTCAAAGACGCAAAACGCTGTTGAATGAACGCGATTACTGGGCCGGAAAAAGAAATAAAATAATCATTAGCACTACAAAAGAACCTAATGAATTTAGCCACCCCTAACACTCCTCTTAACATTCATCATCTCAAGTGCTCTGCCTCTACTATCTAAAATGTGCAATGTGCAAACACGCAAGAGATGTCATCATAGTGTCAGTATCATATAGATGCAGTTATAGAGATGATTGTTCTCCATAAGTGTATCAATAATAAATGAAGATATGCTTATGCGTAAATATTGAACTTATCTTCTTCTCAATCATTCTGTTGATTTTACCATAGAAAAACACTAGCATTAATGACATAAGAGGGTTGCTGGAAGACATATGCAAAACAGCATTACTCCTACAATTTGTTGCTTTCAAATACAACCCTCCATGAGGTGCCTCAGCTGAAAGAAACAAGGTAAGACGATACAGTCAATATTTGAGAAAATGGATGTGTTGATGTTGTATTATTTGTACTCACTAGGGTATCTCACACAAATCAGTAGTGATTGCTGACCGACAACTGGTGGTATTCCTTAGAGTCTGAGTGACAACAAGTCTTACCAGATTTCCAGTATTCTCCACCTTTTTTCGATAGCAACCGCAAATAACCATTGCAGTATCGTAACAGCCGTTGAACATTGATTTTTCGCTGGTAAGGACCATTGGTCTTCTATGGGATTTGAGTGGCAACAACCCTCACCAAGGTGACAGTGCCCTCTGCACTTTCAGTGAAGATCTGGTTGGTGCTGTCCCTTCTCGGTCTTCTCATTCTCCTTGACCGTACACAAATATTTGTGTGGTGTCAGCCTAGACTGGTACCATTTTTTATTTATTTAAATATTTTTAAAAAATCTTTTTTTTTTATTAATTTGTGTTTGTTTTGAGGGGAGCGAGGAGCTTATAGTATTTCTTGCTATTTCTGTTCATTGGTACATTTTTCTGTCGTGTCAGCTGAGGCCGATGTAATTTATTGGCGGTGGCGGCTCATAAAGTGACGTTTTTTTTCCATTTGTGATGTGGTCTTCTTTCTGTGGTTTTGTGTTCTTCCTGTTTTAGATTCCATGTGATCCTTCGTAGCTTATACAGGTTGGTTTCCGCATTCGAGGAACATTCTTAAGATTGCAACTGTTTTGATCATTTCCATCGTATGTATAGTTTTAATGACCTTTTATTCCAATTTATCCCAGTCTGTTTTCCAGGTTGTTGGGGATCGTTCCTAGTGCCCATACTATAATTTGTATTATACTGCATTTCTTCATGCTGCATATTCCTTTCTCTTATCTGGTTAGTTGCGTGTATTTGCTTCGTTTTTCCGTTTCTTTTATCTTCACTCTGTGGCCTGCTGGAACGGTTAATCCTACGATGTTAGAAGAGTTTTCCTTGTTGTTGCTTATTATAACACCCGCTCTCATTACTTGTATGATTTTGTATAGCCATATCCTAGATTATTTTGTTTTTTTCGTTTTCCAGTACTGTTTTTGGTTTATGTTTGTACTATTTGTCTACGTATTCGAAATCCAATTGTTTGCAGAGTTCCTGGTGTTCTGCTTTCTCCACACAGTCATGTTTGTGGTTGTATTCTTTTTGGGCTTGTTTGCTATATCCGCTAATTACATGATTTACTATTTTGCACTTGGTCCACACCGTCTGAATTTACTGTTATCCTGGGTCTTATCTATTTTAGCTTTAATGTAGTTTGTCCTAATAGCATTGTTCTGTGCAGTCATCCCTAAAGATTACGTTTATCTGTTCAAGTCCCCTTTTCTTAGCCATGCCTGGCTATTCTCGTTGGTTTATTGTCTTGACGGTCTTTTGAAGTGTCCATTTTGTTGTTTTTCTTCACACTTTTCTTTTCTTGTATTTTTGTTTCGTGTTTCAGTGCTTTCCTAGTTGCTCGTTTGAACGGTGTCTCTTGCTGCGGTGATAATGATTTCCGTGTGTTTTCTGAGTCTTCCACGCAATCTTCTATACTTACCAGTCCTATTCCCCCCTCGTTTCTTTTAATGTAGAGTATGCCCGTATCGTTTTTTTTGTATGTAGTGCTAAGACATGGGCATTAATTGTCTTGTTTTCTGGTTAAGGTTCGTTAGTCTTCTTTGGTCCAGCCTATGAATGGTCGAGAGTATATTATTAGTGCTACTGTTCCCGTGTTTATCCCTGTTTCTAGATTCTAGCTTAATAATTTCCTTACTAGGAGGTATTTTGTTTTTCGTAAGTGTTATTCTTCAATCTTCTTTTTCATTTATTTAGATATTATGGTGTCTGCTTTTAGAATTCCTAAATAGTTGTAGCTATCCTGCTCGCCTAGTGCTCTTATCACCCCTTAGTTAGAGTGTTTTGTGTAATCTGTCGTCTTCAGATTTCCTCTTTTCATTTCTAGTAGTGCACACTTTTCCATTCCAAATTCTATTTGACTGTCTTGACTGAAGATTTTGATTGTATTTATCAGCGTTTCCAGTTTCATTGTTGCTTTTTGCTAAATGTTTCAGGTTGTCCATGTAAATCAGTTGGTTTACTCCGAGTTCTCTGTCTGAAAACTTGTATCCGTCATCAAATTGTCTGAGAATGTAGTTGGGGGCACTCATAGCTATTATAAACAGTAGTGGTTACGGGTTGGACGATTCGTCTCTGTATCTTTATCTCAGTCAGGTCTTGTCCTTCGGCTGTCAGTTATAGTCTCCATGTTCCAAATGCGTTGTAAATGAGATTAATTACCCTGCCGAGTATTTTGTATATTTTTAAACATTCAATTATCTATGTTTGAAGGATTCTGTCGTGCGTCGTTCTTTTCATTTTACGGCATCCTAATTATTATTATTATTATTATTATTATTATTATTATTGTTATTATTATTATTATTATTATTATTATTATTATTATTATTATTATTATTATTATTATTATTATTATTATTATTATTTACATTCGTTCCAAGTTTTCTGTAAAAAGTTTTTGTTAATATAAAATCGCTCTAAACAAGGCATGACTCCACTGTATGTAAGGATCTACAAGAACAAACATGATGATCGCAAATACAGAATATACCTATTGGCTTTAGTCTTGAACAGACCAAAGTTTTAGGTAGCAGGAAAATAGTCAACAAGAAGGTATTTGGTGTTCTTGAAAAGAAGCGACTGGAATAGGAAACTATATTACAATGAGTATTAGAACAGCAAACTGATGGAGACCATTAGACCAACGAGTCAAATGAACTGAAACCAAAGAAGCGGACAATAGGTCACATAATTTTAAAGACACATGCCATAATAGTATTTCTAGAAAAGACCGAGACCAGCAGGATCACGTGTGTGAGAGAGAGAGGGTACAGAGAAGAAGATATGTAGGGCCAATTAAATGACATACACGTTATTGCACCTGACTAAAGAACTATATTATCGGACAGCGATTAATAGCCATGGATTTAATGTATGAACTGCACGATCGAATTGATGAAAGAGAAAGATCAAGAAGTTTAAGAGTCGAATTCTCCTCAGGAAGAAAAGGTGTACGCCTACGATTGAAAAACATAAGCTGAGTCTTAACTGAATTAAATGAAACAAGCTAGTTACGACGTTAAAAGATCAGACATTAAACGAAAACCAAAACAGCCGTACTAAACATGACTAAAGAGGTTCAGACTTTTCACAAAGTTAGAAAGCATGCCGTTGACTAACCTTATAAAATCCTTGCTCATAACGGAGATGAGACTAATTAAGTAAGTCCGATCGCCAGCATTTTGCAAAATAAAGACCACAGAGTACTCCAACAAAAAATAAAAATAAAAATTGGACAAACATAGATTGAGACATTTAGAGAGGATAGAAAGTTCAGGAGTAAACAGTTGAGTACAACAATATGAATTGAGTCAGGACCGAAGGATTAGACTTGTCAAGATCGGAACGAACCCTAGCAACCATCTTTGGAGTCATAATAACGGAATCCAATGGCTGATCAGTTTTCACAGGAAACTCAGGTAGAATAGCACCAAAATCACAAAGAGAAAACTTGTCAGCAAAAAGACAAGCAAAAAGAGATCAGCCTTATCTTTAGAAGATAAAATAACCTGAAGACCATTACAAAAGAGGAGAAATAGCAGACTTGCTACAATTAATAATACTATTGAAGATTCTTCAAAAATCACGAGAGCAAACTCTTTGAGATACGGCAGAGTCACAACTCTTTTGAGAGTAGCTAAACTTAGCCTCGAAGTTAGCTCTCTTGCAGGCATTACTTGCGTGTATGTAGGAGTGTCAAGAAGAGTCAAACCATCCTGACAATAGTGATTTTAGTAATGGTTACGATGGGCAATGGTAGAGGCACATGGTGGAGAATGGGGTTTGGTTTGAAGCTTACGATGAAGAATGAAGTTGTCAATTCCAACAAAAAGGCAGTCACATATCTTCCTAGCAGCATCATTCGGATACATCCCAAAGATAGAACGTCATGGAACGTCACATATAGAGGTTGTGAAGCCCATCCCAATCTGACTTATTGTAGTTATTGACGATCAATAACCGAGAAATCTACCTCAAATTAATAACAATATGATCAGAAGAACCCAATGGAGGAGAAAAGGAAATTAAACATGAGTCAGAAACAGAAGTGAGAAAAATATCAAGTCAAGATTGGTTGATGAACCTAATTAACAGGAAGGAACGTGTGGGGAAGGTGACAGTTTGGGTCAAGCCATGAGACAGAGAAAAATTAAGAACGATTTCACCAGCTAGATATGTGCAGTTAGAGTAAGGGAGCCATTCAGAATGATGAGCATTGAAGTCACCAAACACAAGGATGGAGCTTGAGGGATCAATATACCATCAATTATGCAGTATATTGCATCAACAGCGGAGCATTCATTGTCAGGAGGCCAACGTTACAAAAAGAACAAATAGGAAGTGAAGTGCAGTAAAGACAGCCTCAGACAGATAAAAAAGACACCCATGATATTCAAGGCTTAAGATAGTACAATGGAGAGGTATTTGGGTCGAAAAAGGGCAATAATATAAAAATGTGTGAAAGAGGTTAAGCGAAGAAAAAGCGAGTAACCATCCACATGTAGATCGTTGCTAACAACTGCTTCGATTAGTCTCACAGAGAGCAGAGGTTGGGATTAGATTTGCCTGAAAAAAAATAGGAAAGTTTGACCTGAGGCCTCCGAGGTTACTATAGGAAATAATTAGGGAGTTGTTGTGTTGAATTAAAGAATTCATAATAATAATAAAAAAGGGAGAATAGGGAAGAATACCTTCAAAACCAACCAAGCCTAAAAGAGATTCAAGCATCAGCATTCAATCCCATCGACTGAAAACAGGCTAGCTAAAGAATAACCTCTTAAATATCCCAATCGGGAAGGAAGGTATTACTAGCTTGGCTGACAAAAAAGTCTACGATTAACGGGTTACATGGCTAACCAGAAACCAGTGTGTCTATCGTGACACCATCACGCACAAACAAAGGATAAATATGGGCGTCTCCCCAAGACGGATGCCTCCATCTTATCATTTTAAGAGTCTTGGCATCAAGAATGTTAAGGATCTCTGCAAGACAGGATGGGGGTTTTGCTCATGAATTATTTATATACCCACATATATGTTGAACTATGGTTACTATCTTTTTTGTTTTATTCATTTTTTAGTATACCTTATGTTATACTTGCATATATTTAACAGTCATAAATATTTAAAAGAAAGTTACCACAACAGATCACTGTAGCTCAACATTTATAATTTTGCTGATTGATTTTAAATTCACCAATATTATTTTTAAATACTACTGTGGGGTTTTGGTTTCTCTATTATAGACGATCCAGTTAAAAGCGGCAAGAAAAATGAATGTGTATGTCTTTCCACGTTTTTAAACATTTTTTTTTTAAACGACGACTTTTACCAGACACATCGCCTGTTGAAACATTTCTCTGTAAATGGTGATCACGTGCCAAGCAGCAATAAAAATAAATATGTATTTCTTTCTCATTTTTTTTTTGTTTTTTTTGTTTAAAAACGACGACTTTTTTCCAAACAAATCGGTCGTTTAAATGTTTGTTTTTCTGTAATAGGTGATCACGTGAAAAGCAGCAAGGCAAATCAATATGTATTCATTTCTTTATGTCTTCTTCATCTGGTCTTACTGTCTGCCCTGTTATACACTTTATGAACCGTTGCACTCTCCGGCTTTATTCAGGTTCCTTATATCGTTGCAAGTAAGTTGCTCTAAATTTGTTACGCGAAATAAATAAAGGTTTCGGCTTGAAAACACAAAACACTAACTAAAACTCAAAAATGCACATTGACTAGATTGTGGAATAAACGACAGCAATGTTGTAAACACTCTAATAACAACAATACTAAATACAATCCAGAACTTGTGAATATATAGATATGTACTGTAGAACAATATATATATATATATATATATATATATATATATATACATTCTACTTGTTTAATCATAAGCTATTCCAGACAATAATATTTATTATCTCACGAACAAAATAACTAGATGTATTTGCTATTAAACTGATGTTGTTTTACCATTTCCCCCTGTACATTAAATATATTTAATATGAAAGCTCACTGCAATTACATTAGCATTATATTTCTTGAATTATTCTCTTGTGCGTTATCTACTAATATATCTAAGTGGAATCTTTTTCCCCAGTACCTATGGCGAGAGTAATAACATAACCACATGCATCATACACTAGTAGAATACTCACTGATCTACTCTGATTGACTCAAGCGTGTGTGCAGACTTTCTCGCATAATTTCATCAACATATATTAATTATTATATTTATTCCTAGATACTTCACTCCCTCACCTACAACATCCACAGAGAGACTGATCATCATACTTAATCAGTGGAAATTATCTACCTGCAACTCATAACATCGCTAGACTTATATTTCATTCGGAACTGTTAAACAAAAACACTGCTGAGTACAGATTACGGGAATACCATTCCGCTATTCTGAACACAC
Source organism: Sepiola atlantica (assembly GCA_963556195.1). Taxonomy (NCBI): domain Eukaryota; kingdom Metazoa; phylum Mollusca; class Cephalopoda; order Sepiida; family Sepiolidae; genus Sepiola; species Sepiola atlantica. Next base: position 15,278,253 of record OY744517.1, on the reverse strand, counting down.
ACCATTATTAAATTACGGAATAACGGATTACATTTTAAAACAGCACATCACAAGCAGCGTTGCAAAACAATTTCCAATATTAGTAAGTACACTTTTTAATTATATAACATTAAAAATAAACATAACGTAATGAGAATATTTTTAAAAAACCAAGTAATTCATGTTTCATTTGTCAACATCAAATATAGATTTCCTTAGGATTAAATGTATAACGCATTACGTTTTTATTTTCATTATTGTAAAAGGATCGCTAGAATTATAAACGAACACGTTGCCACACTACACAACCCATCATTCTTTCAACCGTAATCACTTTTATATTCTTTACACATTTTTTGCATTAATATACAGAGAATTTGTAGTAGTGATCACGATTTAGCGAAAATACTACTTCACATTCAACACTTTTCTTGACATATATTATACACATGCCCCATATTAAATAATCGTAGTTTCGTTTTTTTACATTCTTACTTGCTTCAGACAGTTTCTAGTGACCAACCCATAATATTTTGTTTTTGCTTTTCTAGCTTACTACAAAATTGGAGTATAACTTACGTAAAATATAATTAACGTGATACAACTAGCAATTATTGACCACCCTCATTGGATAAATTTAATACATCCAACGCCGGGACACGTGGAGATAGACACTTATTTAAGATTAATGTCGAAATGTGTTGAATTATTGTTCAAGATATGTTAAGGTGCAGATAAACTGATAAAGTAAGGAAGGGAGCGGCTCGTTTTTAGGAGTGTGAGCTGGGTCGCTGCCAAACACACACACAGACGTCGAATACGAAGGTGATTCTGTTACATTGGGCAACTGCTTAGACGGACAGTCTATTAAAATGTCCTACATTGATGATTGCATATAGCATAAGAAACTAGTATTTGTAAATAAAATAATTTATATGTATAGAAAAATATTGTCATCGCTCTCTTAAGTACAAGGATAAGCTTCTTAGTGGATGTATAAACAAGTAGTCATAGAAATGTGCTAAGCGACGTGCACCGCCTCTTCACCTTGAACACTCTCTGACTGCTGCTGTATTTGTCTGCCGTTTCACATTAATAGATTTTGAATTCCTTTCTTTCCCTGTTGATTAATGCTAAGTCGTAGGCCATAAACCGGCAGTAATTAACATTTCTTACACTGATGATTGCATACAACATGGGGCTAATGGTTATACAAGAATACTATATATATATATATATATATATATATATATATATATATATATATGTGTGTGTGTGTGTGTGTGTGGCTGTGTATGTGTGTGTGCATATTCAAGAGATATATTTACTTACTTGCTTTCAAAGTCAATTGAAGTGCAACTTGTCTAATATCCATAGTTAATGAGAGCGTGGATCGAAATGTAAACCTAAAAAAATGAAAACAGTTTTACATCTAGAATAATTCCAAACAGCTTGAAACATTTTCAGAACTAAAAAATCTGGAAACGTTCATGTTTAAAAAAAAAACAGAACAAAATACAATAACACTAGCCCCATAACAACACGCTACCCCACCTCTCGGGTAAGTCTACGTTAATTTCAATTACTGTATGTGGCGATTTTTTGTGGCCACGTGGGCATAGACTTTAGCGTCGTAGTTATAGTCTGAATCTACTGCGTTCGATCCCATGCGATCGCTTGCATCGCCACTCCTGAAGTGATCAGAGTAAACACGCCGAAACGATATCGTCTGAAGGTATAAAAATACTTTAATATTTAAACAATATTTACAGTTGATGCCCCTTTAAAATGTAACAGTCTAAAGAGTGGATCACTTTTTGGAGTTGCAAGATTGTTGTCACTACCGAGTATGCAAAGTTCCACTCGAGCGTCAAACAAGTTCTACATCAACCTGCTTGCCCCGCCTCTCGAGCAAGTGTACGCTAATTTCAATTACTATTTGTGGCGATTTCTGGTAGCCGCGGAGGCATAGCCGTTAGCCTTGTGATGAGGGTAAAACACCCGAAATGATAACATCTGTGTGTATACGTACACTTAAATATTTAAAAAATGTTCATATATATATATATATATATATATATATATATATATATATATATATATATATATATATGTATATATTATTAGTAGTAAAAATTAAATAAGAGAACAAAACAAAATAGACAAATGTGTTTATGAAAATGTAGAAGTAGAAATAAGGACGCAACCATATCATTAAAACTGGGCCAATATATTTCGGTTAATTCGTACGCAATATCCATTTGGTAAATGAGCTATATTAAACAGAATTTGACATTTTATACACGATAATAGTAGTAAGAGTAGTTAGGGGCAATAGATATTACCTGTATCGGTTGAGTCCGTAAGGCGAGCGGATCGTTGAAATTCTCGAATTTTATCTTTCCTCTCAATGAATTTTCTACTGTTTTTTTTTCAACCTCATCGCTTAATTGTATTTTTATTTTTATTTTCCATCACGTGTTTTAAGTAATTGTTTTATTTTATTTTATTTTCCGTCAACTCTGGGTTTTAAAAATTTCATTCATAATTTAAATTTTATTTATTTTAATTTGATATATTTCTCTTTTTCTATATGTACGTGTCTTTATTTATTTGTATTTTTTTCTGTCAATCACGTGTTTATTATTTCCTAACTCGTCCAATCATCTCTCTTCTTTCTTTCTTTCGTATCCATCTCCTCTCCCTTATTGCATATGCCAAACTACTCGTCTCCCATTTTTTTCCTACCTTATATATACACTGTCTATTTCCTCTTTCAGCTCTTTGTACCACTTACCCTCCTCTTCGCGTTTTCTTTCCAAACTCCACTGTATAAAATGTCAAATTCTGTCTAATTAAGAACATTTACCAAATAAATATTGTCGACAAATCGACCGAAATATTGTAACATTAAACCTTCCCGATGGCTGTATCAATCCTTTTATAACCCCTGTCGCCGCTGTCGTTGTTGTAGTCGCTGCCATCATCACGATCGTCGTTGTAAACTTGGGTGTGTTCGTCTTTAATTTAAAATAGTTTATTTTACTTAAAATTTAAGAAATACATTGGCGAGATAACTTATTGCGTGTGAGATAGATTGATAGATAGATAAATAGATAGAGAAAGAGATAGAGAGAGATAAGGAGAGAGAAAGAGAGAGATAAACAGATAGTACATCTAACTACATCAGGCAACTCTTCGCTTTTTGTCCCAATTATGACAACAGGGCGCAATTTGCCCGGAAATACCATAGTGTGCATAACTTGCCCCGGTTTCCATCCCTGACACTACACTTTACCTTTCTAAGTTAACATGACTAACACTATGTAGCAATACCATGACCCAGCTTGGGTTTCTATATATTTACTAGTGCATTACTCATTCACATTTCCATGAACTAATTTTCCATATATATATATACATATATAATATATATATATATATATATATATATATATATATATATATATAGTAAGCAATGAAAATATATATGGCACTCAAGCTACACAGAGGCTCCCGCGTTTCATCCCCGGGGGGAATCTTTACCTTGAAGATGCCCCCGGGTATGAAACGCGGGAGCCTCTGTGTAGCTTGATTGCCATATATATATGTTCATTGCTTACTACCTAGCTCTACTTACGTATCGAGCGCTGTTGAAGTAAATACTGAAAACTGATACATAAAAAATGATATCTCCTTATAATATTTTATGTGGATACATAAAGTACTAATATATATATATATATATATACATATATATATATATATATATATATATATATATATATATATGGGAGATGGAAAAGAAAACACTAAGAGATATTTTTTTTAGATATTCATCAACGTTTCGTCCTTGTTGTAAGACATCCTCAGGATGATAATTTGAAGAAAAATGTCATGCAAGTTCATCGAAATTGTGGGTAGACATGATGTGTTGATAAGAAACAGTTGTAGCTGGAAATCTAAAAAAATATATTAAGTTTGAATGTTCTTCAATAGACAGTTTCTAATGCATTATTTGCATATTCAAGTCTACGACCTAGATTTCCAATGTTTGTCTGAAGCTGCAGATATAGATAGACGATCGATAAAATGCATATTGTTATTTGCCATACAATCATATGCTACTACACAAGTAATAGTGTACCCTTGTAATTTATTCTATTCATATATATCTATAGTCATCCACAGACAGACTGTTTTTCTGTATCACAGATTTTCAGTACGGCTAAACAAGCATCTATCCAAACATATAGGATCGTATTTACAACCATATGTTAAAGAGTCGGCAGTTGTTAACACTAGACCACGAGGCGGGAGCAGTTGTAATTGTTATCTAAATGTGTTTATGTAAATGTTCACCGCTATTTGATAGTGCTTCATTTGTTTATTTACAAATAGCTATATTTGTAAACCACTAAATGGATATGAATGGTTATTATTAACAAATACAATTTTCCATAGTTTCTTGTTGCAAGTCGAAATTTTTCTTTGAGCCTCGCATGTTATTTTATACATGACATGTTGTTCGAATTGGCTACAAAGATAACATACACATTTTCATATTTGAATGAAATTTTCAAAACCGATACTTACCATCCTATTTTTTTGTTAACTTTAAACATGGCCGAGCGGTTATATTCACTAATCGACACACTCCATTTCAGACCTTGACCAGGGATGAGTAAAACTTGACCGGTTGGCCTGGAAACCCGGCTTACGGTTACACTTGAATAGAAAACATAGAAAAATATCTCATATCGTAGCATAAATCGACCACGTTTTTTAATACGTGGTTATAATTTATCCATAAACTAATAAGACAATAATAATGATAATAATAATAATAATAATAATAATAATAATTAATAATAATAATAATAATAATAATGTATGTGTCAAAATGAAAAACAGTGTAAATATATATATATATATATATATATATACATACATATATATATATATATATATATATATATATATATATATATATATATACATATATATATATATATATATATATATATATATATATATATATATATATATATATATGTGTGTGTGTGTGTATGTTTATAAAGTTACGGATATGCATATATGTATATATGTATATATATATATATATATATATATATATATATATATATATATATATATATATATATGATACTAGAAAATATATGCTCCCTCAGTTCGCGTATTTTTGCTAAGCTGACAGGATGATATCATGATAGACTACATACACTGACCCACAATAAAGAGGTAATTACTAAGAGTATGGTATCATGACAACCCCCCCCCAAGTAAGAGTTTAGGCCTGGGAGCGTGATATATTGGCAACTGAATAGATAGTACACAACCATACCCCCACAAGTAAGGAGAAGGTAATGTTTTTAAGATATTATACTGAAGAAAAACGTTTACTATATTGCCCCTCTTCTCTCTATAGAAGATGTAATTCCCGTGAGGAATGTATATTACGAATTAAATAAGAACAAACCGTTAACATTATCAACAATGACAATGTCATTGCCCACGTGAAACGCCCAAATGAAAATTAGGCGGGAAAATAATGAACTTTTATTGGTTTGTATTTTAAGTGTAACACGTAATTATTTGTTACTTTGTATATTTATAATTTTTCGAGAAAATATTTTGAACTCTTACGGAGGAGGTAATTCCTGCGAGGAAAATCTAATGACAACAGAACCGACTCTGCACTACACACTCCATACAGAGATATTCCGATTAAATCGAGTTTTTTTCTTAATTTATTTAAAAATACCTAGTCATAAAAATATCACGTGTTTATGGTTCATTGGCTATATAGTATTTGTTCCCAACCTCTAAGCGACATTTGGCGTTTTACTAATGACACCTGATTTTAAAACGTTATTTTTTAAATAAAATATTTGAATATCATTTTATTATTATTATTATTATTATTATTAATAATAATAATAATAATAATAATAATAATAATCGATCA
>OY744517.1:15222285-15267285 GCA_963556195.1 Sepiola atlantica | reverse complement strand
TGTTAACCTGAATTATTTCGACACTTGATTATTGGGAAAATGGTAGTTTAATAAGTACCATTGGAGGGCCATGAATATTATAACTGTCCTGTTTTTAAATCTCCGAAACTATTACATGGTAAACAGCTGATGATCTCCGTGTTAATATTAGAAGCGTAAGGTCTTCTGTTTGTGTTTTACTGTTAAATACTTAACCCCCTTTTTGTTCTTTTTTTAAATTGTATTTACTTATTTTTTTTAATTTACTCATGAATTTCCCTACGAATGTTTAGTCTGCAATATCTTAGATTTAGTTAGTTCCTCTGGGAATTTAAACTGCATTTTACTTCTTTTTTTTTCTTTTTTTTTGTTAAAATGACTCAAAGCTTCTTTAGACTATATATATATATATATATATATATATATATATATATATATATATATATAATATCAGCTTTGATATAATATTACTGTTATTATAAATTTCGATTGATTAAAATCATGAACTTTAAGCGTTTAGTAAATTCCTGTTGGATTATATATTTACTTGTTTGAATATAAAGTAATTCCTAAAACCCCAGTTAACTATAATAACCAATTCCAATTCAATAGGATTTATGAAGCTGTGCAAATTTAGATGAGAAAGATAATGTGTTATTTCTTAGTTGTATGTACATATTCTGTTTATTGTGACTGGTTACTATAATTCTCTTTTGTGTAAATGTAGAGGAAAGTGGTGAAATATTTAAGTTGGTGATTATAAAATCTGACATGCTTAAAACGTCTTAATTCTCCCCCTTATGTTATAGCCTTGAGTATATGAGAGAGAAATAGAGAGTGAAAAAGAGAGAAATAGAGCGAGTGAGATCAGTTTATCTTTCTTGGTCATAGTGTTTGTGGTGCTACATAACAAGTATTTGACAAAAAAAACAGGACCTGATATAAAAGTGTGCCGGGAACATGCGAGGAATTTCAGGTAATTAAATCACTAATAAATATTTTGGCACTTGCAACGAAAGAGACAATTAAATTTATGTTCACACAAATCCATGAAGATTAGTTGTATTCTCGCTGGGGAAACATCGTTTGGAGTTATTTGCCGTGTGAATATATGAGAAAGATCAGGAATCAGCTCGACTCTAGGAGCTGTCAGAAGTTCACAAAGGTCAGAGCAAAAAGTACAGAAAAAATCTAGGCCACGAGATCGTAAAATCGCTCGAAGAGTCGAACAACTAGCCAAGAAAATCTCAAAAGAGCAAAACTCCCTGGATATTAATGAAGCCAGTCTTAATATATATATATATATATATATATATATATATATATATATATATATATATATATATATATATATATATATATATTAAAAATAACCGACAATTTTTGTCTGGCTATTTTAGTGTTGATCCCTTCAATTTTCTGGATTAAAATCTTAATCTCGGAAGGAAATTGGCTGATGAAACTGCCATAGTGTTCATGTTGGTCCAGAGTACTTTCTGACCCGTCTGGTTGACCATGCATCTATCCGATAATAGTGCTATTGCTAGACACCTTACTAATGAACATTCCTGTCCCCGCTCTCAAATCCGAAAACTTCTCGTAGACAATACTATAATCCTAGAGCATAATACTAATACTCAAAAACTCCACATACTAGAAGCTCTACTCATTAAAACTAAAAAACCTGCTATCAACAAGATTAATTTTAACACTAGCACTAATATACTTAAATGCTTATAATACCTAATAAACATAGTTAAATTTTCCCGCCATAATTAATTATAAATCTCACTCCAGGTCTTTACCTGTTTGTCATTATTCCACTGACGATGGACCCAGACGGGTCAGAAAGTACTAAAATAGCCAGACACAAATTGTCGGTTATTTTTAATAATACGTGTCTTAAAGAAAAAATGCTGCCTCGATACGCATATATATATATATATATATATATATATATATATATATATACATATATATATATATATATATATATATATTTATATATATATATATATTATAAAACAATTGTTCAAGTAATAGTTTAATAGTGTAGAACGTGATATCTAATTAAATTTAATGTCATATACACCTCAGAAAATGCTGGGAACAAATTCTCTCAAATTCATCAACACATGGTTTGCAAACAATCACGTACATGTACATGGCATTAGAAATAGACAGAATATACAACATATCAATTTCTTTAGGAGGGTTCATCACTACCTATAAAAAGCACACCCATCGGGCTGGAAAAACATGAACTGCGTTCAGTATTGACTTATTTATTTTTTAGTTTGTATGTGCTATTTTTTATATTATACTCTAGTTTCGTCATTATTTGTTATTGTATATATATATATATATATATATATATATATATATATACATATAAATTTAATACTAAAATGTGAATCTTGTTAAAATATGCATTACTAACTTCACTTTCAGAATAGCAAAAGTAAGTTTAATGTGAGAATTCAGAACCACCTAAAAAGTTTGCTTTGTCATGACAACACATATAACCTGCTCGATTCTGTTGACATTACATCAGGGATAAGAATATTTCACTCCTTAAATGAGAAGCTACTACCTAGAAATATAGATATCTGAGGAAAAACAGGTACGCCACTTTTATCCTTACACATGTCGGATTTGCTTCTATATCTTCCACAAAATCAATAGTGGAGAGAGGTAGTTTAGTTTGGTAATACAACTACTCCCAAACGCCATCTAGTGGGTAAATATCCACCCCGACGTCACTCGCTTGGGAATTAGAGCGCCTCCAGTGACAAGATTTGTATCTCTACCCTCCTAGAAATTAAAAGGTTTAAACCTGTCTTCCAATTAGCAGAAATTGTGTCTGTTTTCTCATATCTAAAAATTATAAAAATCGTACCGAAATATTGGTGTAGTATATGTATTTCATATATGGAAATCTTCGTAGTTAAGTATATAGAAATAAGATACTTTAATGAAAAAAACTGGAATACATAATTTATTGTAAAAATAACCTTACTTGTATAAAGTATACGATGACGAACCGTCTTTTGAGAAAACCAGAGTTGTATTGCTTTTCAACTCTTCATGTAGTTCATTCAAAACAAGTTCGTTGGCTGAAAAAGAATAGAAAATAAATACAAGTTTGACAAGCAAATTAATAAAATAACAAAGGATGTGTGCATTTAATCTACACAGTAAGCAATAACGATGATACTTCACAGTTGAGCTTTACCGATTAACAGGTATTTAAATTGAGATGTTTCGAGGAATACTTTATCGAAAATATATGCCATTATAGTTTCTCAAAGACCAATCACTGGCAAAGGATGCGTGGACAGAGAAACAAATACTTCTTATATATATATATATATATATATATATATATATATATATTTAGTTATTTATTTATATGACACTATAAAACAAAAATTATTTTATATAGTTCGATGGATTTTAAACAAATTCCAAAGAAAAGCGAATCTACATATTTCATAGTATTTGTACAAGTATACTTTGAATGTTTCTAGAAAAACGTGTTAGATGTCATTTCTTTCGAAACTTACATTAAGTAACAGTATGATACAACTTTGATCTTCTGTATATATATATATATATATAGAGAGAGAGATATACATATATACATTATTCAGATACTATATATATATATATATATATATATATACACATTCACCTATTAAATATTAAGATTTACAAAAATGAACCGATGCCACGCAACGTGTTGTCTGAGTAATTATATATATATATATATATATATATATATATATATATATATATATGGGAAAAGGAAAATTAAAAAATGTATGTGTTTTATGTGTACATCAAAGTTTCGCCCTTATTTATAAGACTTCATCAAGATGATAATATAGAGAAAAATGTCATGCAAGTACAAATACATGTAGGGTTGACATATAGGGAAAAAGAAGAAAATAATGGCCACTACTGGAGAAAACAGTAGGGTGGACGTCCGTACATGGTGAGGACTTAAAAATGAATGTTTATGAAAATGAGTGGTGAAGAAGTGGAAAGATGGGGTGAGCAAGGACTACTGTGGCTGGTAGTAAGAGAAAGAGGTGGGGGATGAGCAAGCATAAGGTGGATGTCAGTGAGGGAGTGGAGGAGAGATAGGATAGAGGTATTGGAACAGGTGGCTGCGGTCAAGACTGAAGGGGAAAAAGTAAGTTGGAATGTTTGTGTATATATATATATATATATATATATATATATATATATATATATATATATATATATATATAATAATGGTAATAGTCCAGGTGAAAAATATCCACAGGGTGGTAATCCAGAGAATTTTAACCGGGTTTATAAAAAGTGCTCAATATCAAAATAGAGCTTTATATATGATAATTTTATTTACACAGACATGTACAAAATCTGCGACACTGGAATGTCGATGTAATCGATCAACAGTTACTATAAACTGAAATCTCATCAGGCAGAGTTAGAATCCGATCTTAACCTCAGATCATATGTGGAGAGAATGAAGTGGAGGGATAGAGAAAGAGAAGAAGAAGGAAAGAAATTTAACATTTCAAAAATTAAGGTCGTTAAAAATAAAAAATAAAAAATTAAAAATTAATAATTAAAGATTAAAAAATTAAAAAATTAAAAAATTAAAAAATCTAAAAAACAAAAACAAAAAACAAAAAATCTAAAATCTAGAATCTGAAACAAACAGGGCAAATAAATAAATAGGGCAAATAAATAAATAAATAAATAAATACAAATATAAGGTGGAAAGAGGAACAAATAATGATGAGGGGAGAGGTGGTGGGAAGGTAGACACATAGATGAAAAGAAGGAGAAAGAGAGAGTGTCTGTTGATTCAGATCGAGAGGGAAGGAGGCGGGGGGTAGACATGCACGAATCAAGTGTAAAAAAAACAGTCGAGTTTATAAATGTATTTTTTCAAGTGAACTGTAATATTGTGTATATGTGCGTATGCGTGCGGGCAAACCGGTCAGATGTGTCTGATTGTTGTGGTGATGGGGCGGTGATCAAATGTGTCGCGATTCTGGGTTTAAATTGTCTTTATAATTTGTCTGGAGTTAATTTGCTTACTATGAATAAATTAATATATTCGTTAAATATAACAGGAATAGTAATAATAATAATAATAATAATAATAATAATAATAATAATAATAATAATAATAATAATAATAATAATAATAATAATAATAATAATAATAGATACCCCTAATGATTGAGGTGAAATAATGAAAAGAATAAATGAAGTATAATAAAAATACTAAAACATATATAACTAAAGAATAACTAGAAAATGCCGGCGTTATTAATTATTATTATTATTAATAATAATAATAATAATAATAATAATAATAATAATAATAATAATAATAATAATAATAATAATAATAATAATGATAATAATAATGGTAATAATAATAAAAATAGTAATAATAATAACAAAGACAACGATAATGGTGGTCAATAATATTTAAGAATTTATAAAAATAATAGTTTAGGAAAGAAATAGAATATTTAAGAAATATTAGGAATCCTAGGAGGTAGTGATTATCATAATAATATTAAATAATGATAAGATAATGTTTGCCGATATTATGATATGGGTTAATGGTTGTGTAACAATACACGTTACAGATCTTCTTTTTCAATTAACGAATTTCCCTTTGCGACACGTCTCTCAAGCTCTCGGCATCAAATAACATAATGTTCACATATAACTTTTATAAATCTTATTCCACATATAAAAACGTACTGTTCACAGTCTCGAAAGAGTTCTTTTACCATTTATAAACGCTTCAGTTCAACTTACATCAAATCACGGAAAGTTCATTATACATTTCTTAAAGTTCCTAAAAAGTTCTCAAATAAATCTCAAGGTTTACCTTATCTTCTGTTCTCTTCTTTGGCCTGTGATTCGTCTAGTCTTCGCTGGCTGTGTCGTCTTGATCGAGGGAAGAGGTCTGTCTCAGACAGAATGAATACCCGAGACACGAATTTTTTTGAAGGGAAATTTCATACAAGTTTCTTTATTTTCACACAGGTTTCTTATTTCTTAGTTCGCTTGCTGTCAGGGGGATTCCGGTTTCGACTCTCTCCTACTTCGGCTATGTTCTGGTTCCTTTTGGGATATCTTCTGCCCTCCCAAAGCGGGGCCTTACCAGTTTGCCGGCTACATGCTCGCACCCGGTCTGAACGGTATCGCCTCTAAGCTCAGACTGATTCTAAAAAGCTAAGTTCTTGTTCTCCGTGGTGACGTAATCATCATTCCCACGCACGAGATGGGGACAAAACGACTCACTCTGATCTCTGACTCAAAGGTCACGTCAGGTGTCTAAATTTATTATGACTATTCTTGGATCAAACTCTTCTCTGACCTCACTTCTGAGTCCCGAAACAAAACCTATTTTTCAATAACAAAATTAGCTATTTGATACTAGTTAACCTACTGTGCCTTGCATAATGGGGCCCTACAGTACTGTAACACTCCTTCCTTCCCTATAAACAAAAAAAACAAAAAATCTCAAGATTTTCTCTTTTTTTTAAAAACCAACCCCTCCCTGGGACTGGTAAATATCCGAGCCTGGGCACTCCTGGGGTTACCATCATTTCACCACTGCCGGAATTTCTTTCGGCACCACATGACAATGTTTCCGGGATGTGGGAGAGTTTGCTCCCTACGGTCGTTACCGGCTAAAAAAAGCCATCCCCTGTCATAAATCAACATCGGGCGTTTCTCGCCTTTATCTCCTGCAAAATCTACCACATAAATTCGCTCTTGCTCACACACGTTCTCCGTGCTCGACCACTTCCCAAAAATTCCCGGTATGTTGCACTTTCGGGCCACCATCACTTTCTTAGATAACTTCAACAAACGGTCGGCACACAACCGATTAAAACTAACTGCGCGTTTTATTCTCGCGAAATAGGGGAACAAAAAACAGAAAAAAAAACCTTCATTAACCTATTCTCTAATGGTCAGCCTCGAAGCTTACTGAAGGTACCGTCGCTATGCTGCTTGCTATATATGGACCATGCATTTCTGACACGCCCGTGCTCCCGTCGCGAATGACAGCGAACAAACACCCAGTTTCTAACTCCCAACCCCATCGGCGTGGCGTGGCACCCATCCCATGGCTCTAACTAAACGGCGTGACGGGGGTGAAATGTCGACACCACCGTTCCTGGAACACATCGGGTCACCAATCCAGGTCCATCATTTTCTTCCCTAAACCAAAATTAATTTGACTGAGGTACCCTCTCTTAAATATAAAGCTTAAATCTATTCCACTTCCATACACGGTCTACCGACGTGATTGGGGAGCAACCCTGGGTCACGAAAATTAATCACAACTTCAATATCGACCACCGTTATCGTGGCGCACCAATACGACTGTCCTGTCGTCTAACCACCGGTTCGCAGTTTAAACGCGTGTAGAGTTCGAGCACCTTTGCCCATTCTTCTCCGAGCCAAACCCCATGGCCGCCTCGTTTGCGAAAACCACGCGAGCGAACTTTACTAATCCCGCAGACCCAACTGGGCTGCACATACTCTGTGCACAGGGATATTCTGCGAAATAACCTTATTGACCCCCGTCCGGGGTCTCCATAAACCGACCCAAACCTGCTATCAGTGCCCCCCCAAACAACTCAAATACAAGATCACTTTAACCCTAACACTTTGCTGACCCACGTAACATTCAATTTAAGAACTGTTTTTTTTTTAAATTACATTTTTAAATTTCTCCATCCTCTAAATAGTAAAATATCATTCACTCAAGCATTAGGAACCCGGAATCCTCCATGTAACAAATACATCAATACAAGAATACAAAAAAAAATTCAATCCACCCAACAACAACAAAAAAATCAAACCGAAACCGACAGAACCAATGGAGAACATATCTCCACAATACAATACAACATAATTCAAAAGATAAAGGGAAAAGAGAACAGCGCCCGACACCATAACGGGTGTACATGTCGTCAAACTCCAACCCGGACACCATCAGATCACCCGCCGCTGTCGTCGTTATTTTCCTGCAACACTTTTTAGCAGTTTTCAAAACCCACGGGCGCTTTCTTTCTCTCTTTCTCTCTCTCTCTCTCTCTCTCTCTCTCTCTCTCTCTCTTTTTAACACGCATATACATTCTAAAAACAAAAGATTTCGGCCACAGAGTAGCATATCAATCCCTTTCTTTCTATACTCTTTCTGTCTCTGTCTCTCTCTTTCTAATACATTCTTTCTTTCTTTTTTCTAAATACGCATATTCTGTCCTCGCGTGCACATGTCATTTCAGCACATCTACCCTTTTTAACATTTCCATTCTTCCTCTCTTTCTCTCTTTTTTAATTACATACTTCCCTCGTTTTTTTTTTGTTTTTTTTTTTGCCCGTTATTGCTTTCACCTTTGTCTCCCACCAACACAAACCAGAAAAAAAAAAAAAAATTACAGCAACAAATTCTTAAAACACAACACAAAAAAAAAACATAATTACGGCAAATCGTCCTTTTTTTTCTAACTAGAATGTTCTTTTCCTACAAAGTCTTAACAATTGTTTTTGCGCGCGTGTGTGTGTGCGTGCGTTCTTTTTTTTTCCTTAACAAAATGTGTCTTTCTTTTTTTTCTTTTTTTTTGTGAATCTTAACAATTAACAAAATGTGTCTTTTTCTCTTTCTGCGTAATTTAATAATGGTCTGTGTATGTGTGCGTTCTTCTTTTTTTCTTTTTTTAACAAAATGTGTTTTTTTTCTTTTTTTTTTCTTTTCTTTTTTTCTGTGTCTTTTAATAATTAACTAAATGTGTCTCTCTTTTGTGTATCTCAACAATTTTCCCCTCCGTGCCTCGCTCCTTTTTTTTCTTTCCTTTTCTATTCATTCGGACCACACGATGTGTTCGTACTTCATGACAGCACCAGATCGATATCGAACCGTTTCATGTTGGAAACGGCAGGTCACGGCTACCAAAACAACCTATGGTAACGATACACGTTACATGTCTACTCATATCATTTTACTCTATACGTCTCGTAACCACAGTCTTAAATCTTCACGTATCAATTTACGGCCTTTCAGGCCTTTTTAAAATCACGAATTTGTTCACGGCATCTCAAGCCTTTTTCAATTACTGCCTCTGTTCATTTATACGTACGATAACCATTTACAGATCTTATTTTTCAAATAACGAACTGTCCATTGCGACACGTCTCTTAACGCTCTCGGCATCAAATAACATAATGTTCACATATAACTTTTATAAATCTTATTCCACATATAAAAACGTACTGTTCACAGTCTCGAAAGAGTTCTTTTACCATTTATAAACGCTTCAGTTCAACTTACATCAAATCACGGAAAGTTCATTATACATTTCTTAAAGTTCCTAAAAAGTTCTCAAATAAATCTCAAGGTTTACCTTATCTTCTGTTCTCTTCTTTGGCCTGTGATTCGTCTAGTCTTCGCTGGCTGTGTCGTCTTGATCGAGGGAAGAGGTCTGTCTCAGACAGAATGAATACCCGAGACACGAATTTTTTTGAAGGGAAATTTCATACAAGTTTCTTTATTTTCACACAGGTTTCTTATTTCTTAGTTCGCTTGCTGTCAGGGGGATTCCGGTTTCGACTCTCTCCTACTTCGGCTATGTTCTGGTTCCTTTTGGGATATCTTCTGCCCTCCCAAAGCGGGGCCTTACCAGTTTGCCGGCTACATGCTCGCACCCGGTCTGAACGGTATCGCCTCTAAGCTCAGACTGATTCTAAAAAGCTAAGTTCTTGTTCTCCGTGGTGACGTAATCATCATTCCCACGCACGAGATGGGGACAAAAACGACTCACTCTGATCTCTTACTCAAAGGTCACGTCAGGTGTCTAAATTTATTATGACTATTCTTGGATCAAACTCTTCTCTGACCTCACTTCTGAGTCCCGAAACAAAACCTATTTTTCAATAACAAAATTAGCTATTTGATACTAGTTAACCTACTGTGCCTTGCATAATGGGGCCCTACAGTACTGTAACAGTTGCAATAATGCTGATCATATAAAAATAGTGGTTTAACAGACAACAGTAATCAGAGTGGTAATCCCAGTAATCTTAACAATAGTAATAATGATAGTGAAAAAATGATAGTGAAAAATTAATAAATAATAATAGAAGTAGTCATAATGGTGGCAATAATAGTAAAATGAAAACCGTAATAATAATAATAATAATAATAATAATAATAATAATAATAATAATAATAATAATAATAATAATAATAATAATAATAATAATAATAATAAAAGTGGCAGTGGAAGCAAAAGTAAGGTAACGGTAAAACATGGCAATATCAATATTATTAATAATAGTGATACTGTTAATTTCATTGCTGCAAATAACAATAACTATGATAGTAACATCAGACATGATGTCACCGCTGATAACTATAATTATCTTGATAAAAGTACAGAAATGAAAAAATGAAAAATAAAAAATAAAAAATAATTAGTGTCAAATAATTAGGTTTAAGATATTAATAATAGTAGTAATAAATAATTGATAATGATAATCTAAAAAATATAATCTAAAAAATAATCTAAAAAATATAGAAATATTAATCAATAAATGGATAAGCATAAAAGGGGGTATTTAAGAGTAAAGAAAAATACAGAAGACGGCAATTAGTGTTAATCGTTGTGGGTATGATAATAATAATTATAATAATAATAATAATAATAATAATAATAATAATAATAATAACAATAATAATAATAATAATAATAATACCAACCAATACTACCGCTTACAGTACTACTACAAATAATACTACAGACAAAAATGCTACTACTAATAAAAAATAATAATAATTAATAAAAGGTATCAGATGATAGTTGTGTTGACAACATTTTCAGTTGATGGATAGGTGAAGTTTTTTTGTTTTTTTATATTTTTTTATATAGTAACAGCCTAAGGGGTTATAAGTGGATTACTAAGAAGGTGTAATCTATTATGCCTACAGTTAATTGATGCTTCTTGTTTTTTGTTTAGAAGTTTGCCCCTATCACTAAATTGAATTATTTAAAGTTTTTCTGTTAGGCAAAGGTAGCAAGGTGAGTTTAGGGAACCACAGGTACTAGTTTTTCTAATTGTGTTCCAGGTTACTGTTGGTGATAGGTTATTGTTGTATAGTTCCCAGTAATGTATAGAAAGTGGGGTTCTTTTTTGATATGTAGGGTTATTAAAAGAACACTTATGTCCAGTATATCTTTATATATAAATATATATAGCATACCTATGTAGAATTTTTTCAGGGTTGGGTTTTCTTTAGTAGAGATGGTTGCTTGATATACTGATTGGGGTATTTGGCAATTATGTTGTAATGGGCATTCTTTTTTGTTTGTGCAGTTACAGGCCTTGGTATTTGCTGTTTTCGTTGCGGTAGTTTTTTCATTTAGAATTTTGTTGTTATGTTTTTTATTATTTTTTCTAAATTTTCACCACAGCTATAGCTTAATTTGAGGGTGTTTTTATTAAAAAATGTATGCAGTATATTGTTGGGAGGGAAGTGTAGATTAATTAAGTCTAAGAATCTTTTACCGAGTTTGGTTTTAACCATGTTGTTATATGGGGGTGTGAACCAGATAATTTTTCTACCCCTATTTTGTCGTCCGTTGTTGGGAGGTGTAGCTTTGGTGAATTTAATTTGGGTGTTTTTGTATCCACTTTGCTTTAACGCTTTATTGTAAAAGTCGTTATGTTTGTTAAAAATGTATTCATAAGAGGAGTTATCACTAATTCTTTTTTCGATTGATCTGGAGATGTGTTGAATAATGGTTTTTGGGTGGTTAGAGAGTGGGTGGACATAGATCGGGTTGGCATTGTCTTTAGTGTACGGTTCATAAGTTTCTTTATTTAAGTTGAATGTTACGTCTAAAAAATTAACTATTTTAATGTTAGATGTTATTTCTACTTTGAGATCTAATCTTTTCATTTCTCTAAGGATAATTTTTTTAACTTTTTAACATTTTTGGCCATTTGAGTTCTTTACTATTAGTAATCCGTCATCCCTATATAGGCCTATATCTTCAATGCTAATGTTTTTTGTGAGATTATATAGTATGTAAAGACCAACTAGATCAGTGACTTCTGCTGAGTCCAGGGAACCCACAGAAACATCAAAAGATCCAAATTGATTGCTTTTAGTCCATTGTTCATGTTTACAGATTAGTACTGTATTTCTGCATTTTCTAATTATATTGATTTCATCTACAGAAATATCAGATAGAAGTGTGGCAAAATCGATACCGTTTTCAAAAAGTTATTTGGATATAGATGGGTAATAGTTAATAATATCAAACTGCATGAACGAGCAATCAATTTTATTTACTATTTTAATGGACCAGTTTATTGTATCTGCAGTGTTTATCCATTGATTAAGTTTATAAAATGTTTTTATCTGCTTATTTATTCTTTCTAAGATTTTTTTACTAATTTTCCCTATTTCTTGTCTTGTGGGGTTAATAAGTCTAGTGGTTGATTTAGTTTTGTACATGTCTGTGTAAATAAAATTATCATATATATATATATATATATATATATATATATATATATATATATATATATATATATACAGTGTTATAGTGAAATAAATTCTAGAAGTAAATCCGGGTATAAGAACTCAATGTATTAAACAGTGCAAGAATAAAATAAAAAAGTAACACGGGTTCACATAATCACCGGTGTAATAATTGATTTAACATTTCCGATATTGTCAAGGATCCCATGTATTAACTTCACTTGTATGCTTGACAATGCCTGAAGGTTTAAATAACTTATTTTAATGGGGGTTATGTGATACCGTGTTACTTTATTATTATTATTATTATTATTATTATTATTATTATTATTATTATTATTATTATTATTATTATTATTATTATATATATATATATATATACATATATATGTATATATATATATGTATATATATATATATATACATATATATATGTATTCAAAATCTCGCATGAACACGTATTAGTCTGTCGATATGTTTCAGTATTATACTTTGAATGATATTATCTTCAGCACAACCATTCTCTATCATTTCGTTACAGGCCAAACTAACAATGAACTCTTTAAATGATCACAAAAAATTAAAACAACAACAAACATAATGAAACACTCCTGTATTTTTGTTTACATATTTATAGCAGGCTTCCATAATTGGATTCGCAAATACAATGTATATATATAAAGATTGATTAATTCTTAAAAGTAGGTATATATTATTAATATATTATTAATAAAATATTCTATTAGATAGTATCATTTCATAAATGATGCCTAATATATGCAGAATAGTAAGTATTTAAACAGTAAAACATTACAACTTAAAATACCCGTTGAGTGCAGAAATGACAAAAAAATATCTTATAATAATGCAGGATATTGATTTCAGTATATTTATTTTCCAAAATAGCCGTCCTAGTATATATATATATATATATATATATATATATATATATATATATATATATATATATATATATATAAAGCAATCCAACAAAAGATTTAAGCGTCAACTAATATCTTATAATTAGTGAAACATCCGGATAAAACTGAAGGTCAATATACTGGGTATACTTTGCTTGAACCTTGAATTATAATAACATTTGATTGGCACCCTATTTTATTACTTCATTTTATATATATATATATATATATATATATATATATATATATATATATATATATATATATATATATATATATATATATAAGTAGGAAACTTATACGTACATATAGTCGAGTTGCCAAAATGTTGACCCTGCAATGTTAATTACTGTAAACTTTTTTTGTGTAAATGTATTTCATATGGTTAGGAGAGCAAAATTAGCTTGGTTGCTATTTGTGTAACATTCAGCATTTTTCAGAATTCAAGATGGCGGCTTCAGCTACTTTGATTTCGACCAATTTTCAACTTTTCATCTCGATGACATAGAAGGTCGTGTAATACCTCTTTTTATGGGTTTTCCGGGATGGGGAGTCCATTTCTGAAGTTATTTTTGGGAACCGGGGTCGATGTCAAGGTCAAATCAAAGTTCAAAGGTAAAAAAAGCTCGCATGGGGGGGGGGGGCAAAATGGCTCCCCCTATCAAATTTTTCTAAATATCTCCTTAACGAAAAAGGCGTTTCGGCCGAAATTTCTTGACTTTGAACAAAATTTATTTCTACACATTCTCTGAAAGTTTCAAGTCAATTGCTTAAGGGCAAGTTGGTCAAACGATCACTTTGTCAGAGCCACTATGAGCAAATTTTTCCTTTTTTTTCGGTCGCGTCAAGTATATATAACAAGCAAATAAAGTGTACATCTATTCATCATCCACATCCCCTTCTTCGATGTCCATCTGCTTCCTGACGAAAGGACTACAGCAGATGTCTCCTCCCTCGCACTTGCAGTAGTCCGTGCATGAAAGGCTTGCGCTGTTGCAGCTGCAGCGTCTACTACTGCATGCCTTGACATCGGCAGTGCAGCTACAGCTGACTACATCCAGGAGTGCTTGGGGAGCAAGTGGCGCTGTTGAGACGGATGTTGTGATGGTGGATCCTTCGATGTTCCAACCAAAGTTGGCAATATTTTGAGCTTCTTCGGGTGGATCACGTTGGTCTGCTGCTTTCCACAGTAGCATCTGAAGATGAGCTCGGAGCATGTGAAGCTGCAGGTTTGCATCAGTCGGTGGGAGTTTCTTCAGTGGCGGAGGGTTCTTACGGCCACGGTACAAGTGAACACGTGCGTCATTCATTGTTGTAGACCTATTGTGTCCATAGAGGGGTAAGAAGAAGGTGTATGCAGTCTCCTGGAGCTGAGCGTGGGTTACGCCAGGCTGTCCAAGCACTTGATCGAGACCTGGCATATCTACCTCTAGGAGCTTCAGTGCTGACTGTTTTCCTTTGCCAAAGGGGTACGACACTGTATCACATCCTGACAGTGCGTGGACACCGAGAAGTTGGCTGCATTTTCTGGGGCCTAACTGCTGAACAGTTTTGTTGATGTCCAAGACATCGCCATTCCACTTTTCCATCTGAATTTTGGCGACAACTCGCATCCTCGATGTCCAGTACACTAAGAGAACGAATACATCAGTGTCATTGCTGAGGATTCGGATGGTCTGGGCGCCTTCTGCAACCGCTTTCAGCATGTAGCTGCAGAGGGTGACGTCTGCCTCAGCATGGGTAACGACACAGTCCAACTTGTTAACCAGTTGGATGTTGTGTGCAAGGGGATAGCTGCATAGAATGTTGTTGAGCAGATTCTTGTTCTTGGAATTGTGAAGAATAACTTCTCGGCATGGAAGGGGGGTGTTTGGGGTTAGCCGGACTTCCTTGGCTGATCCTCTTCTTGTCCGCTCATGGTCCTTTGCGCTGGGAGCTTCTTGATCATATCTGTCGAACAGAACGACTTTCTTGGAGACAGGAGGGTAGTGGGCCAGTCGAGTTCCAAAGCTTGCAGCCAGGTCACCTGTAGTCCCGGAGACTGGCCAGACAACGTTGTACAGAAGCTGGCCGCCATCAACTAGCACCACGTCTGGAGCAGATGGAGTCTTGACAGAGACACCGAGAGAGTGGACGAGCACGGCCTTGTCACCCTTTCTCAAGTAGCCGTACTCGTCGATCAGGGCTGGAGGGACAGGACTCAGTTCAAACTGGAAGACATCAGCCATATCAATGCCGCGCTGCTGCCCCACGACTATCAGCCGCCCGAACAGTGTCTCGACGTCGTAGATGGCCTTTCCTTTGACAGTGACTGTCTTCTTGAGCGACTCCATTGTTTTGACCTTCTTCTTTATTGTCTTGTGGAATTCGCTGCTCAGCAAAGTGGAGAAATGCCTGCTCTGCTCACCCCAAATTGCCAATGCATCTTGAACGTTCACTGTGTCTGATGCCACTTGGCCATTGCAGATGTTATAGACACCTGGTTGCTGGTCATTGAGGGGGTGACTGTACTTTTCCAGTTCCACTGCAATCTTCCTCCGATCGGTCTCGTCCAGTCTCCTTCTTCCCTCCCCTTCCTCCTTGTGCTTATTCTTGTTATCCTCCCCATCTGCTCTACCATGTGACATCTGCTCCTCCCCAGCTTCATCGTACATATGTTCCATGGCGATATCAAGGTGGACACACACACTGAAACTGTTCACCCACACAGCCACTTGCTCGGCACTCGTTGAAATGCCCTTCATACCTCCAGAACCCTTTCCTCGCTTGATATAGGTTTGTTCTCCAAACTGATCTGCTGGTACTGCAGTCCCGCCATCCGAATGCCGACAGACGTGCGCACCTGCCAGTAGGTCCTGCTTGGCACGCTGGGGAAGGTGCTCCATCTGTCGCACATACCAGCTCAGGTAGCGAGCATACTTATGATGACCTGCTGCGAAGAAGTATGGCAGCATTGCCTTAAGACAGTGTTGTTGGAGAAGGAAGTCACCATTTCGCTCTGCGCGTAAGAACATGAGAGACAACAGTGTAGGCTTAATAAGGCAATCCACCCATAGCCTCCCGGTTGGGTGTTCTCTGGCCGTCTCCAGGTAGACATCCAGCTCCTCATAAGTCTTGGCACCATCCGAATAGAAATTCTTCAGCAACACGGCAGTGATGAGACGGTATGCACGAAGAGCGTTGGTCCAGGCCTTTCCGGATACTATGCTGGTGATGCCAGCAAACGCTGCGCTGATGAGAATCTCCACGCCAGATGCCTTCATCAGCGTTCCTACACAGCCCAAGAAACTCATGATTGTGTGCATCATACCCGGGTGTAATATTACGTTGGTCCAGCGCAGCGGGTCATTCCATTGAATTAGGCATGAAGTCTGATACAGTTGGAGGTCGACTGTGAGGTGGGTGTACTGCATCCCAAAAATATTGAGAGTCCTCTCGAGATACACAAGTGTAGTTAGTACAGTGTCGGGGTGAGCAGGTGGTGAGTCGATCATCGGTCCAAACACGACCAGTGTCTTGGGCGTCTGGGCAGAACCTGCCACCAATCGGTCTTGCTGAGCATTGAAGCCTGCCCACTCAAGTGGCCTGTCGTTCCCGTGAACTTGCGACAGCCATGCCGCATCTCGCTGCTGACTGAAGATTACTGCCGCGGACTGAAGGTGCGACTCTTCAGTGGACAAAGCTTTCGTCAGAAGCAGAGGTGGGTTCACCTTGGAAGGCCCCGTGTAGTGCTCCAGCTGTATACACTGCTGCGTGAATCGCACAGAGGACGCTTCGTGTTTCTTGATTCGGGGGATATTCAGCTGCATCACGCCTATGTTTCCTGTGTCGATGATACCGGTTGGATGCTGGGTGTACTCCATCACCATGGCGTGGGTGCTCTTCATCTCATTGGGGCTTGAGATGTACAAATCGTAGTTGTCAGCCCAGCTGAAGATAGGGCCGATCTCCGTGCTTAAACCGAGTTTCTTGTGGTAATGTGAATGGTTGTCCAACACAAACTTGGCCACTGACTTACGGAAGCGCAGGACTTCATCGTATGTGCTTGTGATGCCATGCTCATTGAGAGTCTTGATGAGCTCTGAACTACCATGCTGGTGGTGTAGTTTTACAGCGAGCCCGAGTGTAGTTTGGTTTCTGCCAGCACCACAAATGTGTTGCTGAATGCACTGAGCCAACGTTAGAGATGGCTTGGTGATGGCGCCTTCTGATACAAGACTACATACCAGTTTAAGAAGAGTTGCACTGGTGCTCTCAATGACCTTGTGACGAGCATAGTCACTGAGATTGTATTCCCCAGGCCTATTTGTTGCCCTGACCTCGCTGCGAATCGTCCTTGCTAGCTTTTCCACATCGTCTATTTCGCTGCTGCTACTGCTTTTCTTTGCAATTTTGATAAACTCTCCGAGGCTGGCTTTAAATCCAACAACGTTTTCACAACCCTCAATGTGCAGTAGAAGCAGTTTGTCGCCGAAGTAGGCTGTGATGCTGGACAGGAACTGTCTTCTTGACTCAGTGCCCGAGGCAGCGACGTAGATGGAGTAAAGCTCCGATGTCGTCCACGTCTCTGTCATGTTTTCAGCCATCGTCGTAACCACGGACCTCAGTGCCTTTTCCACAGACGCCATCATGGGTGGTCGAGATACAGGAACAACTCGAAATTGATCGTAACAGGGCACATGGTATTGTGCATCAGAGGCAGGCAGATCAATGACCCCATGGAGTCGAGCAGCTACCTCATTAGCCCACTGATCCTGTCTCTCATCACAGAGGTTCTCCAAGTGTTCCTTGAACGTAATATTACTACCTCTATCTAAAGTTGTACACTGTCTGACCCTCACCCAGCTGTGTGGGTTCTTACTGTCTTTTGGCTTACACTCATTCCCACAGAACAAACAGTCTCGCTTGAAAACAAAGTCACCACATTTAGACTTCAACAACCTTTTGAAACCACCACTGTCAGTCGGTACACGCTTTCTTTTTCCCTGTTCCTTGTTTCTACTTCTCGAAGTATAGGTACAGTAACATGATTTGTGAGCTAGAATATCACTTCCAGACAGAGTTTTGTACAGATCATCGTGCTTCACTTTGCTTGTAGCGATGATTTTCTGCACAGCCACCGTCTTGAACGTTTGTTGATCTCCACTGCCGTTACATGGAGCGAACAGGCACTTCTCTCCTCCAGTAGCCATGATATGACGACTGATGTTGGGATGCTGATCACGCTGGTTCGTCACACTATGAAATGAGAACAAAAGGTTTTAAAAAACTGATTGGAAAGCGTGGTGAGAACATGTAATGTAATGGCGGAACTTTGCGTGTTAAATGAACTCCTGCTCAACCTGCAAACAAATGTCAATGCAAACATCAAATGATACCCAGCTACATGTAGACAAATGAAACATACATGTACCTACCTGCCAACCCAATAAAATCTGACATGCTGGAATAGGCAAGCAACAAACCGCAGTCATATAATCCGTCAATAGAGGTAAATTTTCTCCTAATTTAGGTCAAATTTGACGTTTGAACTTTGATTTGACCTTGACATTGACCCTATATCCCAAAAATAACTTCAGAAATGGACTCCCCATCCCGGAAAACCCATAAAAAGAGGTATTACACGACCTTCTATGTCATCGAGATGAAAAGTTGAAAATTGATCGAAATTCAAAATGGCTGAGGCCGCCATCTTGAATTCTGAAAAATGCTGAATGTTGCACAAGTAGCAACCAAGCTAATTTTGCTCTCCTAACCATATGAAATGCATTTCCACAAAAAAAGTTTACAGTAATTAACATTGCAGGGTAATGTATAGGAAGCATAGGGGCGGCAACTCGACTAATAGATAATACACAATAACAAATGTTTATTATTATTTGTCGCTCCTCGAAAAAGTAGAGCACTGTATGTGTAGTATTAACACAGCACGACGTCACTAGCTTTAAATGCATCGTTCCTTCATCAGTAAAAGTAAAACGCTCTGGACGTTCTAGCGCCGATAATGTGTTAAAATGACTACAATTTATTCCCTATTTAAAATTGGCCGTGTGGTTAAGGCGTCGGATTTGAGTTGTGAATTACTCGTAGTCCGGGGTTTCGAATCGCATGACCGGTAGTTAATAGTCATATCTCTATGCTGATAAGCCCCGGTTAAAGGACGAAACGTATACGTACATAGATAATAAACAATAACAAATATTTATTATTCATATATATATATATATATATATATATATATATATATAAATATATATCAGTATATATATATATATATGTATATATATAAATATAAATATTAATATATATAAGAATATATCTATATATATATATATATATATATATATATATATATATAGTAAAAAAGAAGTGTGGTAAATTAACTACCATCAAAGCTTGTAATAGATGCAATATGTATTTTATTTTAAAGACAAGACAACATCAAAACCAATTTTTTTTCTTTTTTCTCTATAAACTGTCATTTTTTTATAGTTTATAGTTATACAGATATTTCGCTAATAATATTAGCCTCCTCAGTGTGTTTGACATTCCGATGTAATTGGGAAACCAGCTTCTGTTGGTGTTAGGCGGCGAATGAGAAGTCGTTTTTTTTCTTTCCCGTATGAAAACACGCAAGCACGTGGACAGTTATAGTTTTAAAGGTTCACACTTTTTTTTTAAGCATCTGAATGAAATTTAGTATCCGTATGTTTCACTAATTATAAGATATTAGTTTACGCTTATATCTTTTGTTGGATTGCTTCATATATATATATATATATATATATATATATATATATATATATATATATATAGGATCAAAATAAACCAAAGTGAAAACTTATAGTATATGAAACCTATTGTGAAAAGGATTAGCTCAATATACGAGATAGAGCAATTTCACCGGACTTTTTTCAACGGAAATTTACCACCCGGACATTTTTGCTTATCTTTTTCACGGAACTTTTTCTTTTCATTCAATACGTTTTTAATAACAATTCTCATATTTTTCAAATATTTGAACTTTGCCTTTTTCGAAAGCCAACTTATCCATCTGTATTTCTCCTCTGATGATAAGATTTCGATCTTTGAAAAGCCTTGGCTTAAGGAAAGAAAATAAACACTAGTTTATTACTGATTACACCTTGCATTGAACAATTGAAATTTGAAATAAATTTAGACAATCGTCGCATATTTATCACTCTTTTTTCTTCTATCTCTCTCTATATATACATATATATATTTATATATATATATATACACTACCATCATACTCGTAACAAAACGTGGGTTAAAAATATATTGTTTTAAATTTTTTTTTTCTCTTTGTTGCACTAATGTGAACCATTACATAAACAGAAATAATGTGCCCACGTAATTCACCTTGTCAAGAATAAATATTCAACTATTTCGAAATTCAATAGTGTAATATTTTACTAAGGCATACATTAAATGTGCGCTCACGTGCTCACCGATTCATAAAAAAATGTATTAATATAAAAATCGATTAAGTGTTATTAAAGTTTTTGTAGCTAACTTATTTTAAACTGTTTATCGGAGTGTAGTGCTAGTTATGTTATGCGAACCCTTAAATATTGAAGGTTACTAATAAAGTATTGTGTCTATGTTACTCACCGTACACTCAGTAATATATATTCCCAATTCAATAATTAGCCTGTCATAAATTTAGGACATTATCTTGTACATGTCAAAATAAAAATCCAATCTATTGATTATTTTTTCATGAGTTTAAATTTAAGGTTAGTCAATCATTTTAAACTTTGTAGTTAGTTATGTCATTTGTATCGGCAAATACGTTAACGCTTAGTCAATAAATCATGTCCATAACTGTGAGCCTATTTGTTCATTTGGGTCCGGAATAATTTTAAATATATTGTGAGTTATTCGAATATATATATATATATATATATATATATATATATATATATATATATATATATATATATATATATATATATATTAGGGATATGGGTTAATCGATACTTTTTCTGCACTACATTTCTGTCAGCTTAGCAACATTAAAATTAATATATGATGCTACTTAATCTTGTGATTTGAATTATTATTCTTATTGTGATGAATTTTATTATAATGAATGTCTAAAATGTACACTAACGCTTAAGGAGTCTTAATAAAAAGTCGAAATTGAGGGAATTTTGCTTTATTCGTTTTTAATAAATATTGATAACATTCAATAGAAATCAGAAAAGAAATGATTTTTTATCTGAGGTTTGGCCCATATTTTGTATCTTAAAACAAATTTAAAATATAAAAATAAACTGACATTTGTGGAGTAGTCACTTAACACAAATCGGAGTTATCTGAATGTTCACGATGGGCTTTCTCTTTTAGCGCTATCTTAGTATAACAGTAAATACAATTACATATAACCCGTATTACCCAACCGTACGCATATCAGGTGTGTTAAGAAATGTATAATGATCGGTTGCTGTGTTTTTCAGAGTTAATCCTGTACAACGAAATATACATACAAGTACACATAACTAAATGTATATACATTAACTTCCTAAATGTTAGAATTTACAAAAAAATATAATAATTCGACTATGTTACTCGCCGTATTACCTAGAATATATATTCCACAATTCATAATGATCCAATCATTAGTTTTGGAAAATATCTTATATATATATATATATATATATATATATATATATATATATATATATATATATATATATATATATTGTATTGGTTTCTGTAGATTTGAATCCGTTGAAATTCAAGTGTTTATAAACAGTGGTCAATAATAAGCAGAGCTGTTCTTAAGTATAAATTCGTATTCATACAGACATTATTGGTTACATATGTGCGTACATGTTTCGGCTGTTCTATTCTATGGTGTATTTGGTCTGAAGAAGTTCACTCTCTGCGAATAGTACAACCGACACCTGTATGCACATATGCAACAAATAATGTTTGTATGAATCAAAATGTATACTATATATATATATATATATATATATATATATACATTTATACCCACATACCTAACTTTATAGCTATATATATATATATATATATATATATATATATATATATATATATATATTTATGTTGTGGAACAAAGTTGATAGGCATGCAACTGTGTGTTAATTATTACAGGAAATAAATATGGTGTTTACCGTAGTCGAGGCCTTTCTTCGTTATTTGAACTCGTATACCTGGATTTGCCCGGCAGATGCTTACATTTACGAAGAAACATATGGTGAGCGCTAACAGCAGTGAGGTAAAGCATTTTGCTAGGGACATCTTACAGGAATCGTTGTGTCTATTCTTTCAGGTTTCTTTGAGATGTCTATGATCGGGATTAAACATCTACTCTTTATACATGAAGGAACAACCAACCCATGCCATAGGGCCCACTAATGACTATATGACCTAAACAATTTATTCATAACGCATTACATGTTCGTGGGTTTACACATTTTTAGTTTCGATTTTTTTTAATATATGCATTCTGTGTTTGCGTAAAAGGAGCTCAACCGAATGTATTTGTATGATCCTCACGTTTTTCGATTTCTCTAATGGGAAACACTCACTGTGGTCAGTGTTAGTTAACATAGAATAATACGTGATCAGTTTTACACATATTAGGAGACGACTACACTTATATTAATATACACAACTTATTCTGCTTTAGCCTTATTCGAAAATTCCTAGTATTTGTACATATTTGTTAAAATATTCGTGTTTGCATTAATACAAATTAGTTTTATTTCGATATTATACTTACCCTTGTGTTTAATTTACGGGCCGGTTTTACAAAAATGTTATTTGATAGGAGTAGGTGTACTTGACACGTGCATTCACCTACCCCGACAAAAAAAAAACAGAACAGTATTGCTTATCTAAAAGAAAATAATCGTTGATTGAAGTCAAGTCTTCTGGTCGGGAAAAAAACAAATTTGTCAAAAAAAAAATTGTTGATTTAAACTACTTGCACAAGTTAACGCAGAAAAATATACCATCGCCGAATGGACGCTCGAGGTAAGAAGGACTACATTGACAGCGAAGTCCTTCAGTGGGCATTTGCATATTGCGACGAGGGTATCACAAATTGCTATATAATATCAACTAGAAATTTGTATTGTCAGTTAATTGCCGATTTTAGCCCGGGAAAACGACCCCGTCAGATTCCTGTGGATGAGTCTTCCTTCGTCACATATCTACACACGCACAATTACCCACGTTTATTTTTTTGTTTTTTGTATATATTGCACAAAAGCTCAAACAGGAATACACATGATTTGGGTTTTATTATCACACATCAAACAGTGAAAAGACTTTTCTTGAACTAAAAACAAACCATCATCGTTCATTATTATCTTCTATTTTTCAATGTTTATATACATTTTCACGAATTACCACGTGCTTTTTCATCTGTCGATGTATTTTGTAAATTAGTTATTCGTGTTATTTTTACTCTGTTTTCATTGTTTGTAACTTTTTAAAATTATTTATATCTTCAACATTTTCGAATATATTTTTGTTATCGTGTACGTGTGCATGTGTGCCCGTCTTTGGAATTTGTACTCACAGCATTTATTGCATTTCTCTTTTCGGAATCCTCTCTCTGGACAAGTTTTGGCTGTGACCGTGAATTTTCTGTCACCTTTCCGGGGATTTCTTCAGACCTTTTAGAACTAATTTGCTAGACTTTCGCCGTATCGTTCGTCGTAAATCATAATTACCAGCGAGCAATCTACTTGTAGCAAACATTGCATTCTTTTCTCACAACATATTATCCGGAGGGTGACGCATGACGTAGATACATTGGATTTTGTTTGTTTCATGTCACTAGTTTAACTTGATGTTTTCTCTAATCTTATGTGTAAAATAACGTATTTTACATGATGTTTAGACACATGCATTTAAATAGTACTACAACATTGCTACGTATTTGTTAACTATCTCGGATATTATTTCGAGTATTTTCCGTTGTTTCATCACACTGTGCGGCAAACGGTTTAGAACAAATGTCTACTCAATTCGATAGTGTACATCAGGTAGTAAACAAATAAGAATTCCTCGTATTGCTTAGTTAGTTGTTCTAGTAAGTCTATCTAACTACCGTGTGCATTTACGTCTAGGTATAGCCCAATATATTCGGATAGCACTAC
The DNA here is from genome assembly GCA_963556195.1 of Sepiola atlantica. NCBI lineage: Eukaryota > Metazoa > Mollusca > Cephalopoda > Sepiida > Sepiolidae > Sepiola > Sepiola atlantica. The sequence goes on along the minus strand of OY744517.1, from coordinate 15,242,638 downwards.
GTCCGCGTAGTCGTAAGCCATGACAACTAATTCCGAGGACGATAGCGGATGTATCCTAGCTTTCTTTGCTAATGACTCCACCCATGGGCGAAACCCCGCGGCCTTCCCCGAAAATATTGGGAGCTTTGATCCTTCCGGCCCAATTTTAAAGATGTGACGAGGTGTCGTGACCCTGTCGGTTTCGTTCATGTTTCGTTCCAGTTCCAAATATTAACACTTAATTAAACAACGAAATAACTATATAGTAACAACACATGATAATAATACAACAATGAATTACAACAATGCCAGAGATCGAAGAAGAAAAACGAGAAAAAATACGAATGCCAAACTAAATGTGAAAATAACGAGGAGGGCACAATTGCTAGACAAAAGTGGATAGATGATCGGTTACTTGAATTCTGTTGTTTCACTCTCCCTTCCTACTGCCTGGGGTTGTCTGTGTTTTCGTCGGCCCTGCTTTCCTCTCTCTTTATTCTATGGCGGCGTTAGAAAAGACAGCAGTTCACTTGCGTTTTCTTTCTTTTCGTTTTTTTTGTCAACGCCGTCTCAGTCACGTTTTAGCAAATGTCTATAACGCCGTGTCGTGGAATCCACAAGGTTAACTCGCTGGTCAAAGGCACCACTTGTGGCCGGATGTGATCGCCTATGTTCACGCTAAAATAAATCAGCACAAAACAAATGTGCATATACCTCGATTGAGTGTGGGAGGCGTGCTTTTCTCCGTCCGCGCGAAAATAGGTACCTCAGACGTGGGCGTCGATATCTCTGTGGTCAGTTGTCGGTCCGATCCGCTCTGATAGAAAGTTAACCCCGAACTCGCCGTCTTCTCTCTCAGTCTATAACTCGTCACTCGTTAGTTGTCGGTCCAATCTGTCCCAATCCGCTCTCTGTCGAGGTTCAATCCAAACAGATTGGCTTCTCTCCGAAACTCTAAACTCATTTACATTTTGCCATAATCCTTATTGTCGTCAAACGTTCGTAAAACTAACTTACCTTACTGTCGTCAAACTGTTGTAAAAACTTTGTCACTCCTAAATGTCGTATCCGGTATTCTTGTTTGAGTCACCTGTCCAAAACAATGAAAACTGACCACTCCCACATTTGCTTTTGTCTCTGTCGATGAGTCACTTCCTATGCTCGCAGTCTTCATTGTATCACACAGATTTCACTGAATGATATTCAGCTGAAAACTTTCATTGAAGTGAAAGAAAAACTAGCGACCATATCCGTGTTTGCATATTCTGTGCCCAATGCACAGTTTTCACTGGTCGTTGATGCATCGGGCACAGCTGTATGTTCTGTGTGGAAACAGCAGCACGAAAGTCAACTACAACCTCTCGAATACTTTTTGAGACACCTAAAACCAGCAGAACAACGTTACAGCACGTTTGGCCGTGAACTATTGGCAGTGAAACACTCAGCATTCACTCGAGGGACGTCAATTCGTTATCTACAATGATCACCGTCTACTTACATGCGCATTGCGTGCTAAGCCGGACAGATATTCTCCTCGCAAACACGCCACTTGGATTTTGTTTCGCAATTTACTAAGAATATCCGACACATCTCTGGTAAACAGAATGCTGAAGCAGACGCATTGCCATCCCTTCCTATAAATGATATGTCTTCACCTTCGGATATCGATCTGTAGATGTGTCATCACTTGAGTTTGCAACTTGCAAATTCAAATACCTCCTGTGCCAACTTCGGACACGCAAATCATTTGTGAAACCTCTACAGATTCACCTCGCCATGCTGTTCCATTGACTAATCATAGGGTTGTTTTTAATACCCTTCGCAACTTGGCACACCCAGGACTTAAAGCAACAGTGAAGCTGATTTCAGCTAGATTTTCTGGCCGAATATGAGGCGCGACATCACTGCCTGTACAGCTTCCTGCGTATCCTGCCGAAAGTCAAAAGCGCACAAGCATATCCGTGCACCGCTTGGAACATTCAGCACTCGAGACGCTCAGTTCAGCCATATTCACATTGATCTAGTTTGCCTATGGCCGGTCTGTCAGGGATTTACTTATCTCCTGACTTGTATAGACCGCTTTACACAGTGGTTTGAATCCATTCCCCATGAAGACATTTCGACTAATTCTGCAACGCGAGCTCTTATATCGGGCTCGATACTGCGTTACGGAGTTGCCACAACTATTACCACCGATCGTGGTAGACTGTGTTAATCCCAGCTATTCCAGTAACTTTCCAGGATCTTAAGGATTAAACGTAACTGTACTACTATCAACCAGCTTCGAACGGGATGATAGAACGATTCTATCGTCAATTGAATGATACGTTGCGTGCTTATCCTGACCAACAGCGATGGAGCAAGTATGTACAAATTGACCTTCTTGGTTGTCGTGCTGCGATCAAAGAGGACCTCGGATACTCTCCAACCGAACTGGTTATGGACTACTGCTATCGTTGCAGGGTCGTATGCTGATCCAGATAGATTTACCGGTAACACACACAGTCTGTACATAAACAGACTACGAGCTTACGTTAATGAGCTCTCACCTATGCACCCTAAGCAACAGACCATTAAATAGTTGGTTCCGAAAGACATTTCGTCATGGACTCATGTTTTAGAAAAAAAATACTGTGTGAAAGCCCCTCTTACAGCTTATTACACTCGTCCTTATCGCGTGCTTTCAAGGACTGACCAACTTTTCACCTTTGACATTGGTGGCAGAAAAGACGCTGTATCCATTTACAGGGTGAAAAGAACCTTTCTAAACACAGAAACACCTGAACCCCATATCCCCCTACTGTGCATCAATCAGCTGTAACTACACTTGCACTGTCGGAAACCCTTAAAGACAATCATGTTACCACCACACGTCAGCGAGTACGTTGGCCCACACAACTGTTTAAAACTACATCTATGTAGAATGACCTTTGTTGAGTCCTTCTACGTTATTATACAATTACTGGTTTTCCTACAAAAATTACTTTTCAAAGAAAATATAAACAGTTTTCAAAAAAATACTTTTTACAGAAAATAAACATTTTTCAAACAAACAATTTTCACAGAAAAGAAACATTTTTCAAACAAGTACTTTTTAAAGAAAAGTCAAACAGTTTTCAAAAAACTACTTTTCAAAGAATATACATTTTTTTTAATAAATAGTTTTTCTCAAAGAAGACAAACTTTTTCTTAAAAATATTTTTCACTCAATTACAAATATGAAAATTAAATACTTTTCACAGAAAAGAAAAACATTTTTCTTAAAACTACTTTTTGCAGAAATCTCAAGAATGAAAAAACAATTTTTCAAAAATACTTATTGCAAAAAAGGAATAAACCTTTTTACTGAAAAACATAACACTTTAAAAAACATTTTGAATTAACACATTTTGTATCTGTATTTTTGTTCTTTTGCACTGTTACACTTCGTTTTCTTGTTGTAGGCTTTCAGCCTAAGAGGAGGGTGATGTAGCAGTCATATATTTAGTTTGTAATGCGTATCAGTGTATATGTGAGCTGGTTTGGCCTATCAGCTCGCAGGGCGCATTGATATAATTAGTTTCGTAAGGGACTTCTTGAGTTCCCTTTGGATTTTCCAGAAAATTATCAAACAGTATCCTGGTACCAGCCAGTAGGGATTGACTCACCCCTCTCCTGCCTCCTTGTCCACTGGATTGCTATCTTCGCCTGAAGATATTTGAACTTCTTCTTGCGGACACTGCCCTAAGTTTTTTCCACCTATATAGGTAACTTAAATATACGAATGAGCCCCTTTCGTTTGTTTTAAACATGTTCTGTTTGTTTCATTTATCTATTTCGTCTGTTAAATTAAGATAGGTGATAACAAATCCTCGATTCTTACAAAACGAGGGCCTCGTTGAGAATATTATTCTAGACTTAAATACAAAGACGATGATGTTAACTTTATACTACATGTTAGTTACGTTACTAAGTGTTCTCAATTTATTTTACTAAGAGGTGTTGCTGGACTATCTTTACAATGTTAAACATGTGATTTAGCTTTTCTTACCGCGAAACACCTTACGTTGAGTTGTATATATGATACTATAAGCAAATAAACCGTACTACAATATGCAAATCGCTCTTAAGTCACTTGGCTTATGTAACCAATTAATTGTCAAATCTTTTTTTATGGATTACTAGCTGACCATTTTATATTTACAAAAATACATTTTGCAGGTAATAAATATGCAAAGGAGATATACTGCAAGTAAAGACAAAATGACAAAAATGAAAGCAACATATTTAAACATATATATATATATATATATATATATGAACAACACTCATTCGTTTATACGTATATGTTCATTGATTTATTTAACTGCTCCATCAAACAACGTGACTTGATCACAAGTTAACATCGAGTGAAAGAACTACACTTTTATAAATACACTTTTATTATTAAATAATACAAATTCACCGTGTATCAAAATAATATCAACAATCAATAAAAGAGAAAAAATGTTGGATTGCCTAAGATATACTTTCACGAGAAATGTATCAATAAGTAAATGCAACGGCGATTACGCGATGAAATGTTTCCATTTTTTTTTTCGGCTGCCAGATCGATTTGGATTAAAGTGATGTGATTCTGAAGTCACTTGCAACAATTATTGCATTCTGAAATAAAGAAAACAAATGCAAAATAATATATAGATGTTAAATTAATATTTATAATATGACAATCATATGAAATATATGCTATACAAGACAAGATTGATTTTATGGGGATACATTTATCGATGAAAAACATCGAGAAAAAGATTATTCTACTTCATAAATTAGATCGGCACACTATTTTATTTAGATCAAAATCTGTTTTTGTAAATGACAAACATCGTATATTACACAACTACACATATCTAGCTATATATATATATATATATATATATATATATATATATATATATATATATATATATATATGCAAATAGCTACAGCACGATACGAACGCCGTTCGTAAATCACTCTAAACACTGCTTGGGTAAATCTAGCCGCCGATTCGCTATTTACATTTAAATTCTTCTCTATTTACTAACTAATTGGCTATGGCCGATGGGATAAGACCCTCGACTACGAATCAGTGGCGATTTGTGATCGGGGTTCGCGCCCACCGACCGTTGAGAATTAGCTCCTACACTGAAGACTGCGTTAGCATGAAACATCGATGTATGTAGGTATTAAAATATTTAATAAATATTTATACATACATATATATATATATATATATATATATATATATAAGTAATTTTAATATTAGTAGTTTTATTAGTCCCCTATTTTGTAAAAAAAAGAATATTTGTATTCATGAGCGAACCCGATTCAACAATTCAAGTTAACATTCATATAAATAACTCATTGTTAATTATTAATCCATCGTTATGTTTAAGCTAAACACGTGAAATAAAATAACATTTACCTTTGCGACTTGCAATGTTGGATTCAAAAGCAGAGTGTTCGAAGGCACCACAAGTGGAAATTGCTGACCTGAAAATAGACCGAAATAAAACAATCATTTACTGATATTACAGAACCCTAACATGTTTCTACAAGTAAGAAAAGAACACATTTAATGAAGTGTATCTCTTAAAATGCAATGAAGTAAAGTAAAATCTTCCTCTATGTCATTGACCAAATTGCTTTTTATCTAAAACTACATCTGCAAATCTGCTTTGTCTAGATTCTTACCATTTTTTTCATGCATGTTTTCGGGAAATATGCGTGTGTTTCGTTCGCGTTCATTTATGTTTACATTTTACTCTGATCAGAAACTTATCATAAGAAATCCGAAATTAATGTTCACTCTTTCACTCAGTTGTACTTCTGCTTCCAACGATATTTGCCGGAAATACTTCTTGATAGGACGACCATGTAGTTAGCATCGTCATTATAGCATTGTTCTATCTCGTTATAGTATGTTAGCTAATCTAACCTTTCTATCCAGACATTGAAGACTTCATTTTATCTCCACTTTTTGGTGATTTTTAATTGGGCATTTCAAAGAAAATTATTTTCTAACTCGGTTGACCGAATAACAGATCAGATGATTTATTTTTAGCGAATACAAAGCCAACGAAGGATTCAATGAGCTGTTTTTTTTATAAAAAGTCGCTTACATCATTCATACGTTTTAATGTGTATTTATTATTAATATTTTATATTTAATTTCATATTACAGTTTTCTAATCGAATGAATCATGTAAAAATTATTCCTAACCTATTGATTCTTTTATTCTTTCTTTTAAAGTATCTGTTTTCATTAGGCATATCGAAGTGAAAATTAGTATTTTCATTTATACAGAATGCATACATTTCACATTCTAAACATCTAGGAATAAGAGTTCGCCATATTATAATATTAGCATAGACTTATATTTCGTTTATACAAAAAATAAAACAAGTTTTTTATTGTATTAATTGTTACAGACTAAGGTTTTTTTAAATATGAACTATATACACACAAATTATGTTAAACATATTTCCCATTTTTTGACCGACTTCTAGTGTAAACTTACGTTATAATTTTTAATAAAACATGCAAAAGTGTTGTTTTCTCTTCAGCAATTTATACCGTAAACAGGAAATAAGAAAAATCTTCCAGATTCATAAAGTCTTAATAATTAAAATGAAACTTTCACTCCAAACTTCCAACATAGCCAACACGTGACATCTTGTTTCGAAGTAAAATATCGACAAACCTAAATGCGATTATTGATTTCGTGCATATGAATTATTTTGATAATATTTACCGACTAAAGAGAATCTAGATTGGAGGGATACTATTTGGCTTTGTTCATAAAGGACCCGTGAAACAACATCTGATGTGGAGAACGTTGTTTGTTGTTTTTATGAAATTGTATACAAAAGATGACTTAATCAAAGTGTTTCCCCTCACACATTTACTCTCTATGTTTTAATCACAGGAAATATATGTTAAAATATTCTCCATTTTTGTCATTGAGTTATGTTTAACATAATAATTTTAATTGTTCCTTAATTTGCGATTAACACATTAAGGGATACATCTTTTGCATCTGTCTACCATTCTTCTTCCTCAAGTAATTAATCTATTATACACTTTCTGCCTATCACTATCTACCTCTCTCACCGTACATGCCTTGCCCCCCCAGCTCGTATTTAAATCGTTGCTATTACTGTTTCCTCCATCACCCTGTCTGTTTATATTACCAGCCGAGTATAATAAAGAATGCGTAGATAAAACGACATTCGATGGAGATAACGTCGTTTAAACAAATTATATATTAAAGCTTAATTAATCAAAGTCTTTTATGTAAATACTTTATTTAAATATGTGAAATTGTTTCTAATTTTTTAGATAGTTACGTTTCAAATAATCAATTTTAATTGTTGTAATAAGTTTAAATTTGCAATTAACTAACCAAACGACTACTCTCTTTCGAAGTGTATTTCTATAACTCTGTGCCTCTCTTATCTGACTGCCAGCTCCTATCCATACTGTTGGTTTCACTGTTTCTTCTACCGCTTTCTATCTCCCTCTTGTTCTACCTTACATTATCTCTCTCTCTCTCTCTCTCTCTCTCTATATATATATATATATATATATATATATATATATATATATATATATATATGTATATATATATGTATATATATATATATATATATATAAAGTAGAGACGATTTTCCCCTGTACCTTCTCGGAGAATAGGAAAATAACCACATACATCACAGGTTACTAAACTCACCATTACATTACACTTATTTACTCGAGCGTGTTTAGTACATTTATTATTTATTTTTCCCAGCTAACACTAAATATTACATTTGGCCGGCCATCCACGACTCTCCAAAAACCAAGTCCATATAGGTGGTAGCAAAAACTTTTCGCCCTAACAATTATGTACTGTTCCTACACTCATCGACACCGGGAACTAATAAACATAGTTTACTTTTCACAAAACAGTCCGCCCTTATTTATTATTTGCCTGGTATTAATTTACTACATACTATGAAGCAATACGCAAAGAATTAATGATCGCTCCCGTTCACTCCGATGATTTTCCGCGAATATCAGATTACGTTCTATCTCATTCTACCTATGATTTGGCCTATTTTCACAATTATTTTTAAGTAGAAACTGTGGCGCAGTAGTTAAGAAGGAATGTTTCGGCGTTCGATCCCATTCCACGCGGCCACTTTTTATCTTTTTTTAAAAATTCCAAACATTGGCCAGCACGGTAACTATAGGCCGTTATTTTCATTCGACGTCATGCAATAGGTAGTACTTTCTCCCGTGCAACGCCGGGCGACGGGTCCGCTAGTATATAATAAAATGAAGTCACACGGAATCTCATAATAACTAGTGCGATAATTTATTTTGACCCACCGGTTTTTTCAAGCACCCAAGTATATATATATATATATATATATATATATATATATATATATTATTAAAAATAATCGACAACTCCATATATAGCACGACCGCATGCATTACAAGCGGGCATTTGTGTCGCCTTTCCTTTTGGTGAAATAGATCTGGAATGCCAATACTATCAGTGGCTTGGAATGGTTACTTAGGAACGGAGTTTTGACTGTTTGGTCTTTATTTGGGGGGGGGGGGATACTTTTCATAGTTGTGCCGCCCGTCGAGAAGGTGCATTCTCGCTCATTATTACTGTTTCATTGGAGTGCATTTGGGACTAATTTCTTTGCTATTTTTTTCTCTTTTGGGACTCATTTTTTGCTGTTTCGCCTAGTAGCAACAATGTTGTGAAAATCGTCCGAGACATTCTCTACCTTTTCCTTTTTATTTTTTATTTCTTATTTTTATTTTCTACATCATTTTATTTTTTCTTCTCTTCTTAAGTGACCTCAATTAAAGCAACACCACATGGTGTATTAATGGTTGTTGTAATTCTTATTCAAGTTACTTAATTTCTCTGATGATCTGCCAAGCAGGTAGTTAAACACGTGTAGGTAAACAACTCTTTACTTTGTAAAAATGATAAATAAATAATTTTTGAATGAAAAAACCTTTTGTGGTGTTGATTGGCCCTCTGAACGGAATGCTTTGGTAAGCATTCAAAAAAGCACATATACATCCTATGTACCCTGTAATCGAGTATCATCGAGCTTGTTTTTATCGGGCGTATTCCGGTCTTCACTAACTAATGTATTTTCTAAGTGAAAAATCCAAATATATATATATATATATATATATATGTATATATATATATATATATATATATATATATATATATATATATATATGTATATATGTATATGTATATATATATATATAAATATATATATATATATATATATATATATATATAAATATATATATATATATATAAATATATATATATATATATAAATATATATATATATATATATATATATAAATATATATATATATATATAAATATATATATATATATAAATATATATATATATATATATATATATATATATATATATATATATATATATATATATATATATGCGTGTGTATCACCAGCCGAATGTAATATGAATTATCAAAAGTTTAGTATGAATCCATTATTAACAAATTGAAATAACATTATGTGAAAATGTATTTTACTCGCAGACCAAATGGCAGAGAGAGAGAGAGAAACATACATATATATGTATATATATATATATATATATATATATATATATATATATATATAGAGAGAGAGAGAGAGAGAGAGAGAGAGAGAGAGAGAGAGAACGGTCATATAGTTGGCAGTAATCGACTAAATTTTGATTTAACCACTTTGCAAACTGAGTGTTTTCCTATTAAAACAATCATATTCGAGCTCAATGGTTGACTTAACGGAGTACCTCTTTTCGAGTGTTAATATATTAACCCGTTAATAATTGAGGTTAATCTTTCGTTTCCATCAGATATTGTACAGGTTCGATGAGGGAATATGAATCTATTAGACACTATCTACAAACACTTTAAATCGTTGCTATCATTTTTTCTTCCATTATAAAAATAATAAATTAATAATAAAATAGTAGGACTATTACAGTATTACTAAAATATAATAACACCATGATGAACATTATTTAACCCTAGGCCGAGAGTTAAAGATGCTACAGATAGAAATCGGAAACGTAGCGAACAGAAACCGAATCATTTGGGATTTTGACTTTTTATTTTATAGATTTAACGGTTTTGTAAACTCAATTATTCCTGATTAAACAATCGAACCCAACCTGAATAGGTCACTTAAACAATTACATATCTTTCTACACGATCTATCGACTTTGCTTAGAGGGTTATTAGTTAAGTCAAACATTTTTTGTACATCATATATCGACTTCGCTTGAAGGGTTGGTAGTTGAGTACAGCATTTATATCAACATCATATATCGACTTTGCATTAAGTATTATTTGTTGAGCCCAACATTTCCTTCTACATCATATATCGACTTGACTTTAAAGATTATTAGTTGTGTACAACATCTCTTTCTACATAATATATCTACTTCGCTTGAAGGGTTAGTTGTTGAGTACAACATTTCTTTCTACATAATATATCGTCTTCGCACGAAGTATTATTAGTAGCGTACATTTTCTTTCTACATTATATATCGACTTCGCTTTAAGGATAATTGGTTGAGTACAACATTTCTTTCTACATCACATATCGAATTCGCTTGAAGGGTTAGTAGTTGAGTACAACATTTCCATCTACATCATATATCGACTTAACTTGAAGGGTATTAGTTTAGTACAACATTTCTTTCTACATCATATATCTACCTCGCTTGAAGGGTTAGTAGTTGAGTACAACATTTCCATCTACATCATATATCGACTTAACTGGAAGGGTATTAGTTTAGTACAACATTTCTTTCTACATCATATATCGACTTAACTTGAAGGGTATTAGTTAGGCACATCATTTCTTTATACATCATACATCAATGGCGCTTGAAGGGTAAGTAGTACCACGTTTATTTCCACATCATATATCGACCTCGCTTAAAGTATTATTAGTTGAGTACAACATTTTTTTAGATCATATAGCGACTTCGCTTGAAGAGTTAGTAGTTGAGTACAACATTTCTTTTTACATCATATATCTGCCTCGCGTGAAGGGTGAGTTATTGAGTGCATCAATTTGTACCTAATATATCAACTTTGATTCTAGGCTTATTAGTTGAGTACAACATTTTTTTTCATCAGACATTGTAAACTCCTATGAAAGAAGTTGCTATAAACCCTCACAATACATGTCGATCTACTGACCCTGTTTATTAAGAGAACATTTTAAAATATTAAAAATAATAGAGGTATGTACTTACCGGGTAAAACATCTTGAACTAGTTTGACACCGATCTTCAGTATTTTTGCTAATGCTTCCACCTGAAATATATTTACATGATATCACGTGAACATACTCCTTATTTTATGTATCATCTTATATAACGTATATCACATGTTATTCTAATAATTAACACATGCACTTCATACTGAAAATGCATCATGAAAAACTGTATACAGTATACAGTATACTACATCAGATTAGCAAAGGTTAATATAAAATTGTTCGCTTAACTTCACATTAAGAAAGGATAATTTTCAATTAAAATTCGTTGATTTATAATCAGAGAGAGATGTCGATATAACAACTATCAACTTCAAATAAAACAATATTATTTAAACATTTGATAAACATCGAATTTGCAAAGCTTACATTCGAATTAAACAAAGTCAATTGCGAATTAACAACGTCCAATATACAGATGAGTTTAAATAAACAAAGGTCATTTTCTAAATTAAAAGTGTCAACGCAAAATAAACAACGATCCGTTTACATTAATTGATCTTAATTATAATGTTAATAATAGAAATATAAGTATACATATAAGTATAAACATTAACAATCATCAACTTCAATTTAGCTAAACACAGCTTAAAAGTAACAAAGATCAATTCAAATTTTACAAAGCTCTATTTAAAAAAAAATTCACATTAGAAAATACTCAATATCGAATAAAAAAATTGCCAAATTAAAATTAAACACGGTTAACTTCAAACAAGAAGGATTATATTGAGAGGTTAAAATCGTTGTATCAAATAAACAACAAACTTAACTTTAAATACTTAATCAACAAAAATTACTTCAAATAAATAAAGATAACTCCACATAAAGAAAAGTCATTTTCAAGTTGTTTAAACTAACAAAGCTCAAATAAAAATTAAAGCTCACATTTAAATCAACAAAGTTCGTCTTCATATAAAGAAAAGGTATTTTGAATTTAAAAAACTGTACTTCAAATTAACATCGATATATTTCAAATCAGAATAATTCTGTTTCATATTTTAAAAAAATGATCGTCAAATAATTAAAGCTTAATTTCAAATTAAGATAAGCTAACTATAATTATAAAAACAGTTAAATATCCAACTAACCAAAACTTGTCTAGCTGACATATAATACATTTAATTTCGTCTTCTTAGTACCAAAGAGTAAAAAGACCCTCTTTGAAGTTTATTTCCGACACCTTCGCATTTGGGGAATACAATATTACGGCATTGATTCGATGTTGATTACATTTTGGTCATCTTCAAGTTCAATGACAACAAATACTTGTCGAACGGTCATCTTAAATGATCAAATTCTTTCATTAAACTAAGCGTTTCAACTCTTATGATATTATGGTCATCATCCAACTAACACTCATATCAGCCTTTATCCTCCAGTGGATTTTGGCTTTTGCAAATGTTTAATCGTTAGTATGAAAACACTTAAGCAGGAAACACAGACACACTGACTAGCCAATAAACTCAGTGTGAGGCGCTATTATGTAAATGAATTTTAAACGCCGACAATTGATATTAGATACACACAACTTCGAAGACTTTTTGTTTTGTTTTTTGATACAAGACTAATGAAACGAACCGTAAAAAATATATCTCACGAAAATGTTATGTTTTTTGGAAAATTAAAATAAAATTAAAATAAAATAATAAAATAAACACATGGTTAGTGGAATATAATATGAACCTGACTTATATATATATATATATATGTATATATATATATATATATATATATATATATATAATACGAATTCCTGTTTCTTGATGTAACAAAAGTTAGACTTACAGTAAAACTACCAGGAGTAGCACTTGATATCTCCCCCAGGGTGAGACTGAAATAAAAATAAATGAATCAATGCACATATATAGTTATCCATAGACATTCCGTATCGCTGCATCACATCTATTCAGTGCGGCTAGACTAGCACCCGCCCCAGCAGAATCGAACCTACGACCATCTAGTCGATAGTCGGTGTTTCAAACCACTTGACCATTGGCACCGTTGGTAACTGATGTCTTAATGTGTTTTATATGAACATTGTCAACTATAAAGTGAGAGCTGTTTTTGCTTATTTAGAAAGAGCTTTTGCATTGTGCTTATAGACAGTGGTGTTATCATTTACCACGGTGCTTAAGAGGATAAGGCGGCGTATATATATATATATATATATATATATATATATATATATATATATATATATATATATATATATATATATGAAGCAATCCAACAAAAGATATAAGCGTCAACTAATATCTTATAATTAGTGAAACATCCGGATAAAAAACTGAAGCTCAATATACTGGATAGAGCATTAATATTATAATATAAAATGAAGTAATAAAATGAAGTAATAAAATAAGGTGTCAATCAAATTTTATTAGAATTCAAAGTTCATGCAAAGCATCCTTAAGTCCTTAGCTCATGAGTTTTCAAAGATAATTCTTCTCTTCAGAGGACCATTACCGCAGTTATACTACTACAGGCAATAAAATTACGCTTTGAAAATATATAAAATTATATACACAAATATATAAAAGTACATAACATCAAACATATCAATCCAAAAACATACTTTTGTTTAATCCATACAGTCCATCCAGGTCTTACAAGTTGAGAAGCATAATCAGGAAGGACATTACTCCAAGATACAAACAGCAGTCCAAATACGTGAAATTGAAGGGGCCGGCAAAGTTATCCAGTCGCAAAATGTGTCCATATTCAATGTTAATGATAAATAAATCAATCAAAATAATACAAAAAGTCCAATCAAAGTTCCGAAATCCCAACATGTGCAACTCAAGTCAAATCCAAATTCGTTGTTTAATTAGAAAACCCGCTAAATCCGAATCGAGCAAAATAAGACCGACTCCCATCACATCTAGCCAGAAGAGCGAAAAATATATAAGTGATCTTCTCTCCAGACATGACAAATCCATAACGAACAGAACGCGATATTAAATTGTCTACATCTCAGAATGACTTCAACGGGTTTAAAATTATGTCTGTCTTGCATCCTGTTTGACAGGTTCAAGAAAAGACAGCAACATACTCAACTTGCTTCTCAACTTGTATGACCTGGATGGACTGTATGGATTCAACAAAAGTATGTTTTTGGATTGATATGTTTGATGTTATGTACTTTTATATATGTGTGTATATAATTTTATATATTTTCAAAGCGTAATTTTATTGCCTGTAGTAGTATAACTGCGGTAATGGTCCTCTGAAGAGAAGAATTATCTTTGAAAACTCATGAGCTAAGGACTTAAGGATGCTTTGCATGAACTTTGAATTCTAATAAAATTTGATTGACACCTTATTTTATTACTTCATTTTATATTATAATATATATATATATATATATATATATGTATCTAAATAGATAAAGTTAAAGTTTATTTTATTCATCCGACCTATGTTCATAACAAAACACCTTAGCTCAACCTAATTTAATTACACACTGACATTTTTTATACACTGTATATATACTCACAGAAGACCTGACTAAACACTCTCACGGCTATAACTTATTTGCATATTTATTTTTTAAACATTGTCTAATAAATATATAAATAAATATATATTTAGTACTATTCGCTTAAAATGTTATTCTGCTATTTTGTTATATATACGAATAAATGTTCTCCCTATTAATTTCGTAATTATTATCAGTAGTAATATTATTTACAGCAGTTTAATTAAGTTTAATGTGTATATACTATATTTGGTTTGGCAGTTATTTTTCTAGTGGGCAGGGAAACTGAGTTTGCTTTTAAGACCTACATTACACGTCCGTCGCATAATTCTCATAGCATTTTTCTCCGTGCATAAGAGGTCGTAAAGCTCTTAATGAATCAATTACCAGGTTGATCCGTGAGATTGCCCCAATTAGTAACTAGTGTTGCTTCATTGTGAGTAAAAACCGTGCTGATGAATCTGACATGCACCAATAACTAATTTTAAATAGTCTTTTCATATATTTTATTAGTAAAGTGTTCATAACTATCACTGGTATTGTTTATTCTTTCCACGTAAATATATATTTCAAATAAATTTACCACAGTGAACGGTGTTCAAATTGTAACGGATATAGCCACTTAACTTTTAAAAACAGTTAGATGAATATACTTACGTCGTGTTGGTCACAGTAAACAGTATATTTCCACCTGAGATTGTTGTTTTCAATTCTGTAAATAGTACCTAAAAATGCAATGAAACACCAAGTAAAATATGCGAACTGGGCATGTGTTAATTAAATGTACTTTACAGTGATTCATTAAAAATATTTAGCAAACATGATCAAATTTACACTGGAAATAGCGGGAATTTTCAGATAGTATGGCATCTTCGTAAAACGTACTTAATTCTATTGTTGGGCGGAATTATTTATACTTGATGGATTAATTATTGCAAACAATTACAACACTAATAAAAGAGTGTTAATCTTGCGTGTTATAATTTTGAAGAATGTATTGCATTTCACCATATTCCATGTGAGTATTTTAGTCTGTCTCTCATGCATGCACATATAATTGCGGGACGTATTTATAATTTGATTGCTTTGTTTCATTATTATTTTTTTATATCCGCATATTTTTGCCCTCCTTATATGTTGTCTATCTTCTATTGTCTCCACAATAAGAAGCACCGCCTTACCTTTATTACAAAATGAATACATAAGCTAACAGTCAACATTTGCCTAGAAAAATTAAACTAACACACATACCAATTCAGCTGAAAAGAATGTGACGCTTGCCCCGTCTGATTTGACCACGACGAAGTCTAGTTTCGCAGGAACTCTCAGTTGAATGTGATTTGGTTTGAAGTGAACACTTGGGTTCTTAGACGCGGCGAAGTGCATTTCAACATTGCTATTTGGATACATCTGCGAAATCTGAAAAGTAAAAATAAATACAACAAGGTTTTATTTGCTAAACTTATATGACATAAAAATACACTTTCTTTGGTAATCTTGCTTAATTAAAATTTAATGGATCAAATTCAATGTTAATCTAATATATTTGAATTTTGCAAAGAAGGTTATGCCAATATTATGGCACTTAAAATACATTAAAATACTCCGAAAGAAACTGAACTTAGGATGGGGGGGCATTTATTGGTTGATGTTTAATGCCGATTGCGAACATTTTACAAAAATCGAGATAAGTAAAATATCACAAACGGCTTGCGCTCTATTTTTACTCCTTTCACATGAAATTTAATAAAAATAACTAAACATAGGCAACATGTATAACCTTTTACGCCTAGCAGCTCTTTTCCGAAATTCATTATGATCGGTTAATAATTTTATGTATATATGGTGTATATACAAGTATAAAAGCATATAAGCATACCGAACTTTATAAACATACTCGTTGAATATCCGTCCAAGCAATTTATCATCTTTAATCAGCAAATCAATACTAACCGAACAGAACTTGAATTAATATCTTAGCTAGCTATTTTAAACCACTTTCTCATCAAAATAATTTTTAAAAAAACACTCATTCAACTTCATATACTCAGCACATATTTATAATTCTGACGTCGATGTTTCGTTCCAAAAATAAACAATATTACACATCATAGACGCACCCCATCATTGTAATTCTAACGTCTATTGTTTAGTTCAAAAGAAAGAACAAACACGTGCATTGCACGTCACCTACGCACCACGTATATTCTAAATATTGACTTGTATGTTTTCGTCAAATTATTCTCTGTAGAAAGTCTTTAAATAAAGAAAACACATTGATAACTATATACAAATTACCCATTTCCCTTGTTTCATTTTCCATAACGTTAGGTTTATTATTTTCATAATTTTTATAATTATTTATAAATCTATACTTATCGGGTATTCTCACCCTGCACTGACGATTGCGTAAACATGAAATATCGAGGTCTGTAGGTAATAAATACTCAACTATATCTGAAAAAGTTGAATAACAAGCAGTACCACTAACTTCATTGCGAGATTCAACACAGTTTGTTGTTGTTTATAACTATTCGCTGCTCGTTGTAAATACCCGCCGACTTGGCATTTACAAAGTTAAATTACTCCTAACTTCCAACCAAATTTGCGGTGGCCGACGTGTAAGAATCTTGACTGCGAATGAGTGGCGATTTGTAATCGTTGTTAGCGCCCTCCGACCGTCGGCAATTAACTTCCTGCATTGACGATTAGGTAAGCATGAAACATCGATGTCTATAGGTAATAAATAATTAATATTCATTCATAAATTATATATATATTCATATATATGGGAAGAGAAGGATGAAGGTAATCCGACGTGATGGGAAAATGAAAAAGGAAAACCAAAAAATGGATGTTTTTTATATGTACATCAACGTTTCGTCTTTATTTATAAGACTTTTCAGGATGATAAAATAGAGAAAAAAATGTCATGCAAGTACAAATACATGTAGGGTAGACATATTGGGAGGAAAAATAAAATAAAATAATGGCCACTACTGGGTGGACGTCCGTACTTGTTGGAGAATAAAAATGAACGTTGAGGAAAATGAGTGGGGAAGAAATATATATATATATATATATATATATATATATATATATATATATATATATATATATATATATATATATAGGTGCTTCTTCATTAGTAAACTTCTCTTGACGACAGCTGCCTGTGTAGTCTCTCGCTAATTTATCAGGTTGACGGTAAGAATCTATGTTAAAACATGACCTGTGGTGTTCCGGTGTATCGAATCCTGCGACCGTTATGAATAATGATATCTACACCGTGGATTCCCGAAAGGATGAAGCGTAGATAAACAACTATTTATAATTATTTGCACCTCACAATCTAAGCAGGGGGCCGTAGTGAGTAGTTTTAACACAGCCGTCATCATAGCAGTGATGCCTGCTCATTCAGTAGTTGAACACTCTTGACGACTGATACATTTAATAGGTTTAAAATGTAGCTATTTTTTCAGATTGGTTATAGTGTCCGTAGGCGCTAAAACATCGGAATATGAGTTAAAAACATGTTCTTGAGTTTTGAATCCTGCGATCGGTATGAATCATTATCTTTACACTGACTATGCTCGTAATGATGAAACGCATAAATATGTAGATAAACAGATATTTATAATTATATATATATATATATATATATATATATATATATATATATATATATATAGTAAAGAAGGAAAAAATAAGATGTGATGTATATCTTTAAAATATAACCTATCAACAAATGTTAAAGCTCGATATACAAGACAGAGCTATAATATAACAAGTAAAAATAGTGCTGAGAATAAATATTGTGTCGAATAATATATCTATTAAATCATCAATTGTTGAAAACAAATAATTTATAAAGAACATAATCTTATAACTTTTCCGTAAATAATTTGTATAATGAATGTGTTGTTTTTAACAATTGATGATTTAATAGATATTGTATACTACACCACTTTTATTTTCCATACTAATTAATATATATATATATATATATATATATATATATATATATGACACATTTCCCCTATAGCTCAACAACCAAATGTACGCTAACTACAAACTCGATGAAAAAGCTATAACTAATATACTAAACAACCACACTAAAGCAATTGAAAAACAACAAAATATCAAATAAACAATTTACTACACAAAATGTAAAACCTCTAACGTAAGAATCAAAAAAACAATAACATCACTAACTTACCCCATAACCAAACAAACGTACTGTATTCGTGATAATGCCCATTCGAGGTATGCTTTCCTAATGCTCACACAGACAAATACAACACATGTATTTGACACACGACTAAAACCCTCTCCCGGCGTTTTACGTACTACCTAAACGATAACACTGCCATTTAACGACACCTCATCTCACACAAAAACTATACAATCAGCCGACCAAAAACAAATATTCATAACTACCACCAAAACATCCATAAAGATAATTGTACACATCGAATTAAGATTCTGGAAGTACTATATAAAGATCTGCAACCCAACATTTAAAAAATATCATTTTACACTGGCACTAACGTCCTATGCGTATTCAATAATTAAAAAAAAAACTATTAAAAAGCCTACAGCACAAAGACAAACGATAATACACAACCTCATGATGACGATAGAGAGGTCGAAACAACAGTAGAAACCACAACATTTAAATTAACAGCCGAAAACAGAAAACTCGCTCGCCGCGTCGAGAAACTAACGAGAAAATGACAAAAAGAGGAAGTTTATTGGTCTCAAACGAAGCCTGCATGAACAACGATATGCTGCCTATATATATATATATATATATATATATATATATATATATTTATATATTGCATGTATTACACGTTAGTTAAAAGAACGATAAAAAGCTTGATCCTTTTTTCCGCAAGACCTAACATAAAGTAATTTATATTCAAAGTCTACATTACAGTGCTTGTTGTGTACCCGGGTTTCATTGACATTTCTGTCGTATATGCGGTAGAAACCTACTTGTTAAAAAATCAATTCTTTAGCACCTACACCAAGTGGATACGCGTAGAAAAAGATGGTAAAAAACACTACACACTGGTTACAGTCAGACGGTGTTTTTCAATAACTGATATTTTGTGTTGGAAACGGCTGTCTGTTGTTATTGTTTGTTTAAATGGGTTGGTTTTAAACGATACCGAAATGAGACAACACTGATAAAATCCTTTCTGTGCAAGAAGTCTAAAAAAACAGGCACTGATAAGGACTTTTTTTTTAATAAAGTAAATCGCAGTTTGAACAATCCCTACCGCCCGCTGAACACTGGTGAATAGTCGATGAAAACCGGGTATAATCGACAGATAATATAATATATACATTGCTTTTAAATAACCTACCTCATATACATGTATTTGCCAGTTGTATAAATGCTTTGTTGAAACATTAAACTTAATGTTGACACAACATATTCGCCTGGAAACATAGATCTGAGGACTGCCGTTACAATTTTAAAAATATGTAAACATGTTATACAAACTTTACACAGTGTAAAGTGATTACA
>OY744517.1:15212285-15214785 GCA_963556195.1 Sepiola atlantica | reverse complement strand
CTCGTTCATTTTCGGACACTTATTCTCATTGCTGGCCTTTTTTACAGCGAGCTTATTCATACTCACAGGTTCTCTTTTTTATATCTAATTGACATATAGTTTAATCATCATCATCATGTGATATTCGATAACTATACCCATATTGCAACTAGTGCTTTAATATAATTTTACTGGAATTATATTTCGGAGAGATGTGTAATATTCTAAGCTATTTTAGGCTTACTGTAACAATACATAACATGTTTATATGTTATAGATTTAAATAAAATGGCATCGTAAAAATTCACGTATTATTTTTACTTACCTTTTCCCGATTAAGGTTTAACATTGTATGATTATCCCGATACACAGTATAAAGCCATGTGTTTAACACGTAATCCGAAATGATGAAATATATCATCTTAGTATTCTCATTTACGTTTGGCAATTGTCGTGGAGCAAACGGGAAATTTCCGTTTTGATTGTTATCCAAGACTGCCGCCTAGAAAAATAAAAGTAAACCATTACGTATATACATGCATGATTGTACAGACCACAATAGTATATATATATATATATATATATATATATATATATATATATATATATATATGTATATATATATACATAAATATATATATATACATAAATATATATATATAAATACATAAATATATAATATACATATATATATATATACACACACATATATATATAAAGTTACGTATATGAATATATATATATATATATATATATATATATATATATATATACATATATATACATATATATATAATATAAGCAAATGTATTCTCCCTCAGTTTGCGATATTTTGCAAAGCTGACAGGATGATACCATGATTGACTAACTACACAAACTGACTAAGAGTAGGTTTTGACAAACACCCCCACCCCAAGTGGGAGTTTAGGCCTGGGGCCATACATATATTATATGGCATTTGACATATTATTACTGTCATTATAAATTTAGATTAATTAAAGCATGCTATAAATGCGTTTACTAAATTTCTGGTGGAGTATATACTTTACTTCTTGTAATATAAAGTAATTTACTAAAACCCTAGTTAACTATAATAACCAATACTAATTTAGTATGTTTTATGAACCTGTGCAATTTGAGATGCGAAGGATTTTTTTTAAAGATTGCTTTCAAATTATATCATCTAGGTATGTGTATTTATAATTAAATATCTTTTTTCTTTAGTATATATGACAGCGACGTGAGTACGTATGTGTGCGTGTTACTGTGATCTGCATTCTCTGTATTCTGTGTGTAAGTAATATTAATTTACGGTTATTTGTGTATGTATGCGGGTCGTGTTTTTAACCATGTCTAGTGAACGGAAATGTGTAAGTAAGTTTTTGATCAGCTTACTTGCTGCCGTGTCAAATTTTATGTGTATGAATATACGTTCTGTCTGTGCGTCTATGCCATATGTGTGTGGGTGTTATTTCTTGTAAGTATGTACATATTCTGTTTACGCCTGCATGTGACTGGTGACTATAATCCTCTGTTGTGTAAATGTAGAGAGGGAGTAGGGTATTATGTAAGGGTTTGGTTATAAAATCTGGCATTCTTAAAACGTCTTATCTCTCTCCTCACCCCTGTTGGTATAACCTTGAGTATAACGCGAATGTTTATCTGTTTAAACTTTGCCATTAATTGAGTGCGCCCACTGAACATTGAATCCTCTCCCCTCCCAAAAAATCTATTTTTACATAAGTGAGATACAAAAATATCAACAGAGAAAAGAATTGCTCTGCATAAAATGATGAGTTATATTAAGTAATACATTTTTAAAATGATCAGTGTGATCGCCTCAGCGTCAATAAAGTAAATGTGTCTGGGAAGGGTTCTAGGCAACACGGTTAATAACGTGGCGATAGTCTTTATTTGTTTGTAAACTTTACTATTTAGGGACTGCCACCAAACCGTACCGTACCCTCAAAGAAAAGAAAAACATTAAAATGTTAAACTTATGTTATATTCATTGTTTATACCAGTCATGGGACGGGTATCTACTATTACATTTCTAAACTTAGGTATTTTAAATGCTTACCAATTTGTTTGTATATAATTCACTCTTTAAATAATTAACCGATCAGTAACTATTTAGGAACATAGATGCTAGGCGTAGGTGGTCTAGATGTTTTGTTTAATTTAGTTTCATGCAAAGAGAGTAAACCGGAGACGTGGCCCTTCGTAAAAATTAAGATATCTCTTATTGTAATACAATTTTAACAATAGGTATTAACAAATATTCCCGACATTTTAGTTTTTCGGAGTACTTAAAAGTACTTCATTCCACAGTAATTAAGAAATATTCCTTGAATAGAAATTTCTAGCCAAGACCCTGTACGCTTAAGCTTTTAATTTAAAAATTGTGCATATTTCGGCAAGGTGTAGTGGTCTGGTGATAAAGCGCCAGACTGCAGACAGTGATATTGTAAGTTCGATCCCTGCCCTAGGTAGTTTGTCAGTTGGTTTCTTTTTACGTGCG
>OY744517.1:15137285-15207285 GCA_963556195.1 Sepiola atlantica | reverse complement strand
TCTTCTCTACATCCTCACTTACGCGGAGGTGATGTTGCTAGTCTCATATAATAACTATTATGATAGGTGTTCTTCGGAATTGTATGAATTATTCCCCGCTTCTTTTGTTCCAGCTCGTTTGACCAATGTGTAGTGGTCGCATCATCTGTTTTGATACCTCATTTTTATGCAGTTTCCTTCTCCAGCGGCTGATTTCCAAGAACTTATAGGTTTTGTCTTTCAAGAATAACACCAATAAACATTCCCTGTCTTTGAGATACTAGTATTTCGTTCAATAAAACAAGATTGTTTGGTACTAATAAGAAAATACTCTTCATGTAAATGATTTGAATGCCTAAACTGCGATTGCACGTTCATATCTCGAATACTTCAATTGTATTGTTATTGGCAATGTAATGTATCACTTACCTGGAAAATTGGCAAGTGTTTTTGCAACATTATAATTGATTATGTTTATTGCACTGTCACACAACTGTTAAAAAGAAATACAATGTATTTTAAAATAACAAATAAAAACAAATCGTGTAACATAACTAGGTTTTACAAGATGTGAAATTGTTTTATTTTGATTTGTAGTTTACAAGAAGGACTCTCCACATTTGCGCTGTATTATTTCAAACTTAGAAAAAAATAATTTTACCAGTAAAACGCTAATTAAGGTTACATTATTTATGATATAATTTGTTTAGAATTTATTTATTGAAACACGTACAACTGCGCTTAAATGGACGCTTAGAATAATACAATACATCTGTTTGTTGGAGCCTCCGAAATAGCGGTTGTATGTTTGCCATACGTTAGGATGTTGTATCTCCAGCAAAAACAACCTATATTATACATATTTATACATGTATTTATGTTTATATGTTCATATATTTGTATGCACAAGACTAAATCATAAACTCATTAACCGATCATCATGAATTTTATATCCATAGAAAAGAATGTTGGTTAACTGCCCCCAAAACGCTAAACACCGGAAATAAGGGATCAGTTTTACATACGAAACTGTTTATTCATTCTAATTCCACGAAACCTGTTTTAATGTGGGGGGTGCAAGTTGTCTTCTTCTCTAAGAGTTTTTAACGGTGTTTTAAGAAATTTGCAAGTCTGGTGAAACCTAATGAAATAGTTTAACACCCACAAGTAGCAAATACTTATATAGTTCAACTTTCGGGTCGCGATCATAAAAGCCTGCTATATATATATATATATATATATATATATATATATATATATATATATATATTCATGATGACAATATAAGTATTAGCATATACTATCAGTGCCATTTAAACGATTCAGCTCGATTATTGTCAATCAGTAACAACAGTGCATATATAAGTAAGGTTAATGTTATATTCCAATAACCATGTTTTTTAATTTTTTTAATTTTGATTTTTATTTTTCACATTTTCTTAAAAACATCACATTTTTGTGAAATATATTGTTACGGTCCGTTTCTTTTGCCGTGAGCCAAACAACAGTTTTATGTCAACACTACAAAATCAACAGAAATTTTATGTTCTTTAGAAATGTGAAAAAAAACAAATAAAAAACAAAAACATGGCTATTGGAATATAAAATGAACTCGACTTCACGCCATTAAATATTATGTCAAGTATCATTATTCCAAGTTTCTCAAAACCCATTACATGTGTATTATATGAAATATTATAACGTTAAAGTGTTAGGTAAAGAAGTAAAATAAAATAAAATTCAGGGTATATTGCTCAATTAGTTTCTACAAATAATTGGTTGAAATTTATGCTAATCTGAAATATCCTAATTTTTCAACTGAACGTTGTGCCCATATAATGCCCAATAAAAACCCCTGTAAAATATTCAGGTACAATTGAAATTTGGGGGTATATTGATTAATTGATATCTTACAGTTATTGTTAACCTTTCTTAAAAATTGGAGTCAATAAAATGTTCATTAAGGGCTTCCACCTTTATGCTATCCATTTTCATGAAACTAAATTAAACTAAATATAGCCCGATTTAAACCCCCTTACGTTTTGTGTATGTGGTAGAAAACTCATAATGATCGGTTATGTAATTTAGAAGTGTATCTTGTACATAGAAATATATAAACATATACACATCGATAATATATAGATACAGAAGATGTTGTAAACAATAATTCAAAACTAGTTCAAGTGTTTATTTCTGTAATGAAATTAGATGGATTAATGTTCGAACATAATACACCAGTGCATTAATGTATGCGCATAACCTTCTGTGATTGTAAATAAATAGATATTTTAAAATGCCACTCAGAAAGTTAGTAAATATCGTTATTGTTCGCATTCATTCTGGGGAACATTAGTGAGAGGTCAGTAAAAAGCGTTGGAAATGTACGTTACACAAACAAATACTAGTGGTTTCCTGTTTTGAAAAAGAAAAACGCGCCTTTACATTTGAATAGAACTACATGGTCTTCCAAAAGTCTTTGACACATTTCAAGTCCTTATATCTGCTGGATATAAATGGTAGTAAGTTTTAACTGGTACCATTTTAAAGTCAAATTAATAAAGTTTTTTATAATGTTAACTATTTCATTATATCTTCCCAGGTCCAGAAATGGCGTTTTGCGTCCTTGGATTTTATCAAACTTTATCATGGACACGTGTTCAACATGCATTTCGCACAACATTCCGAAACGTGGTAATGTCAAAGAAAGCTGTCTACGGTACATTCGTCTTTGAAAAAGCAACCGTCAATGGTGGTACGTACTTCGACATGCTTGAACACTGATAAATTGATAAGTTTAGTGAGAAAGAGTCTGACGACTTAATTTTCCAACAGGATGGTGGACCAGCGCATTAGAGGCTCAGGGTTAAACAGTATCATAACACAACACTTTCAGACAGATGGTTTGGATGATGATGATCGCGTTCTCATACTCGGACCGCCCATGTCTCCAGATCGAACACACTGCGATTTCTTTTTTGTACATCTTCTGTCTTTGCGTTAATTATCTTTCGTTCTTTTGTTGTTCTTTCTAAAGAATACTGGTTCGTAGACAGCTTTCCTGGGCATGGAATCTCTAAAAATTGTGTGCGAAATAGACGTTGAACACGTGGCCATATTTCAGTTTTTGAAAATTCAAAGACGCAAAACGCTGTTGAGTGAACGCGATTACTGGGCCGGAAAAAGAAATAAAATAATCATTAGCATTACAAAAGAACCTAATGAATTTAGCCACCCCCTAACACTCCTCTTAGCATTCATTATTTCAAGTGGTCTGCCTCCACTATCAAAATAATGCAATGTGCAAACAAGCAAGGGATGTCATCAGAGTGTCAGTACTATATAGATGCAGTTATAGAGATGATTGTTCTCCATAAGTGTATCAATAATAAATGAAGATGTGCTTATGCGTAAATATTGAACTTACCTTCTTCTCAATCATACTGTTGATTTTGCTACGGAAAAACTTGAGGACTAATTTTACAAGAATGTTGCTGGAAGAAATCTTCACATCAGCATTGCTCCTACAATGTGTTGCTTTCAAATACAACCCTCCATGAGGTGCCTTAGCTGAAAGAAACAATGTAAGAGCATACAGTCAATATTTGAGAAAATGTATGTGTTGATATTGTATTATTTGTACTCACTAGGGTATCTCACACAAATCATTAGTGATTGCTGACCGATAACCGGTGGTATTCTCTGGAGTCTGAGTGGCAACTAGTTTACCCAGATGTCCAGTATTCTTTACCTATTTTCGATAGCCCCCGAAAACACCCATTGCATTGCAGTAAAGCAACGATCGTTAACCATTGATTTCCCGCTGTTAAGAACCATTGGTCTTCTATGGGATTTGAGCGGCAATAAGCCTCTCAAAGGTGACATCACTCTCTGCACTTCCAGTGGAGATCTGGTTTGTGCTGCTCTTCCTCGGTGTTCACATCATCCTTGACCCTATGCAAATATTTGTGTGGTGTCAGACTATGCTGGCACCATCTTTTTATTTATTTAATTATTTTTTTTGATTTTAAAAAATATATTTATTTGTTTTCGTAGGGGGAGCGAGAGCTTTTAGTGTTTCTTACTATTTATTTTCATTGGTTCATTTTTATGTCGTGTCAGCTGGGGCCGATGTAATTTATTAGGGGGTGGGGACCTATAGAGTGATGTTTTTCTCCATTTGTGATATCGTGTTCTTTTGTGTGGTGTTGTTTTCTTCCTGTTGTAGATCCCATGTGACCCTTCGTAGTTTATGTAGCTTGGTTTCCGCATTCGAGGTGTTTTCTTAAGATTGCAGCTGCTTTGAGCATTGCCGCCCTTTGTAAAGCTTCAATGATCCCTTTAATTCCAATTTCTCCCAGTCTATTTTCCAGGTTTGTTTGGATTGTTCCTAGTGCTCCTACGTTTATTTGTATTATTCTGACTTTCTTCATGTTCCATATTCCTTTCAGTTCTGTGGCTAGTTCCGTGCATTTTCTTCGTTTTTCCGTGTTTTTGATATTCATTCTGTGGTCTGCTGGAATGGTGCAATCTACGATTTTGGAAGATTTTCCCTTCTTGTTGATTATTATAACATCCGATCTCCTTCCTTGTATCAATGTTTCTGTTTGTATATCCATATCACAGATTAGTATGTGTTTTTCGTTTTCCAGTACTGTTGGCCGTTCATATTTGCATCATTTGTGTGCGTATTCGAGATTCAATTGTTTGCACAGTTCCCGGTGTTCTACCTTCCCCACACAGTCATGTTTGTTCTTGCATTTTTGGGGGGCAATTTACTACATTCTCTTAATATATGATTTACTGTTTCGTCTCTTGGTGCACACCGTCTGCATTTACTGTTTTCCTGGGTTTTATCTATTTTAGCTCTAATGTAGTTTGGCCTAATTGCATTGCTCTGTGCAGTTATCAGTAAATATTACGTTTCTCTGTTCAAGTGCCATTTTCTTTGCCATGCCTAGCTTTTTTCGTTAGCAGTCTTCTGAAGCGCCCATATAGATGTTTTTCTTCCCACTTTTCTTTTCTTGTAGGTGGTTTCTTGTTTCGGCGCTTTTTGTGTTGCTCGGGTGAACGGTGTCTCTTGATTTCCGAATGTTCAGTTATGTATTGCTCCGGCTCTTTTTTGAGACTTCCACACAATGTTCTATACGTACCAGTCCCTTTCCTCCTATGTTTATTTTCATTTAGAGTATGCCCATATCGTATATTGGGTGTAGGGCATTGTGCCTGGTCATTAATTTTCTAGTCTTCTGGTCAAGGTGTCTAGGTTATTCTTTAGTCCAGCCTATTAGATCGTCCAGATTATCTTATTAGCGATAATGCTGAGATATTTATACTTTTTACTAGATGACTGCTATATAATTTTGTTTCTAAAAGTTTTCTTGTTTTTCGTAAGTATTATTTTCCAATCTTCTCTTTCATTTAGGTAGATGTGATGGTGTTTGCTTCTTGAATTCCTAAATGGCTATTACAAACAGTATTGGTTATATGGAGTCTCCTTGGAAGATGAGTCTGTGTCTCTTTATCTCAGTCAGCTGTTGTCCTCCAGCTGTTAGTTCTAGTCTCCATGTTCCCATTGCTTTTAAAATAAGATTAATTATCCTGTCGAGTATATTGTAGATTTTAAAACATTCAATTCTCAATGATTGAGGGGGGGGGGTGCCACGCGTCCTTCTTTTCCCTTTACGGCATCCTTATTATTATTATTATTATTATTATTATTATTATTATTATTATTATTATTATTATTATTATTATTGTTGTTGTTGTTGTTGTTGTTGTTGTTGTTATTATTATTATTAGTAGTAGTAGTAGTAGTAGTAGTAGTAGTAGTAGTATTTACACGCTTCCAATTTTTTAAAACGTTTTTTTTATAGAAAATCGGTCTAAACAAGGCATGCATCCACTGTATGTAAGGATCAAACCAGAACAATTATGATTATCGCAAAGACAGAAGATATTTATTGGGTTTAGTCTTGAAAATACCAATGTTTTAGGTAAGAGGGAAAACAGTCAACAGGAAGAGATGTCTACAAGCATGCTGTTCTTGAAAAAGCAGCTACTGGAATAGAAAACTGTATTACAATGAGGTATCAAAACAGCAAATTGGTGGAGACCACTAGACCAACGAGTCAAACCAGCTAAAACCAAAGAAGCGGGAAATAGGTCACATAATTCTGAAACACACATGCCATAATAGTATTTATAGAATAGACTGAGATCAGCACGATCACGTGTGTGTGTGAGAGAGAGAGAAGGAGAGAGAGAGGAGGCTACAGAAGAAAAGAAAGGTAGGGAACAATCAAATTACGGACACATTTCTGCACCTTATCAAGAACCATAACATCGGACAGAGATTCACCAGCCAAAATATGACAACAGTACTTCATACATGGTCTGACTGTAGATTTGTAGATGTAGAGAATAGCCTCAGGTGTGATAAAGTGTTTGTGATCGATAGAATTTACCGACTTTAAGAGGAGAATGCATAGCAATGGATTTAATGTATGAACTGAAAGAACGATTTAATGAAAGAGAAGTGTAAGAGTCGAATTCTCCTCAGGAAGCTGAGTCT
This sequence comes from Sepiola atlantica, assembly GCA_963556195.1. NCBI lineage: Eukaryota > Metazoa > Mollusca > Cephalopoda > Sepiida > Sepiolidae > Sepiola > Sepiola atlantica. The sequence goes on along the minus strand of OY744517.1, from coordinate 15,200,735 downwards.
TAACTGGATTAAATGAAACAAGCCAGTTACGACGGTTAAAAGATCAGCAATTGAATGGAAACTACGACAGCCATACTGAACATGATTAAAGAGGCCCAGACTTTTCATAAAATTAACAAGTTTGTCGTTGACTAACCTTCCAAAAGCCTTTCTAATAACGGGGATGATACTAACCGGACAATACTTAGATAGGTCAGGCCGATCGCCAGCATTTTGAAAAGTTCCGACAACAGAGGATTGCAACAACAAATTAACACAGGAATTGGATAAAAATAGATTGACTCATTTCGAGAGGATAGAAAGTTCAGGAATAACCACTTGAGAACAATATTAATTGAGTCAGGACCGAAGGATTAGACTTGTCAAGATCAGAAAGAACCCTAGCAACCATCTTTGGAGTTATAATAACGGAATCCAATGACTGGTAAGTTTTCACAGGAAAATCAGGTAGAATAGCACCAGGATCACCAAGAGAAAACTTGTCAGCAAAGAGACGAGCGAAAAGAGATCATACTTATCTTTAGAAGATAAAATAACCTGAATACCATTACAAAAGAGGAGGAATAGAAGACTTACCACTATTAATAATACTATTGAAGATTCTTCAAAAATCACATGAGCTATCTTTTTGAAATACGATAGAGTCACAAATCCTTTGAGAGTAGCTAAACTTACCCTCAAAGATGGCTCTCTTGCAGGCATTACTAGCTCTTATAAAAGAGTGTCTACAAGTCTCAGGCCCATCCTGACGATATTGATTTAAGTAATGGATATGATGGGCAATGGCAGAAACACAAACAAATGACATTTATGAGGGAGTATGAGGTTTTGTTTGAAGCATACGATGAAGAATGAAAGTGTCAATTCCAACAAGAAGCCAGTCAGATATCGTCCTAGCAGCATCATTGATAGATACCAAAAATAGAACGTCATAGAACGTCACATATGGAGGTTGCGAAGCCCATCCCAATCTGACTTATTGTAGTTAAACGCCTTCCCATGGAATGGACTTAACCGAAATTTAACATCAACATGAACAACAGTATGGTCAGAAGAACCCAATGGAGGGAAAAAGGAAATATAACATGTCTCAGAAACAGAAGTGAGAAAAATATCAAGTAAAGATTGGTTGATAAACATAATTAACAGGAACACGTGTGTGGAAGGTGACAGTTTGGGACAAGTCATAAGACAGAGAAAAATTAAGAACGATTACACCAGCTAGATCTGTGCAGTTAGAGTGAGGGAGCCAGTCAGAATGATTAGCATTGAAGTCACTAAAAGCAAAGATGAAGCTGAAGGGATGTATTTGCAATACTTGATATAGCATCAACAACAGAGCATTCATTGTCAGGAGGCCAACGATGCAAAAAAGAACAAATAGGAAGTTAAGTGCAGTGAAGACAACCTCAGACATATAAAAAGACACCCATGCTATTCAAGGCTTGGGATACGTACAATGAAGAGATACTTGCGGTGAAAAAGGGCAAGACCATGCAAATGTGTGAAAGAGTTTAAGCGAAAAAGAAGCGAGTAACCATCCACATGTAGATCGTTGCTAACAAGTGCTTCTATTAGTCTCACACAGGGCAGGGATTTGATGAGATGTGCCTGAGAAAATTAGGAAAGTTAATAATTAGGGGGTTGTTGTTGTGACTTGTAGAAGGCATAATAATAATAATTAAAAACGAAGAAAAGGGTAAAATATCTTCAAAACAAACCAAGCCTGAAAAATACTCACCCACAGCATTCAATTCCCTGAACCCCAACCAGACTAGCTAAAGAATACCCTCTTACAGATCCCAATAGGGCAGGAAGGGATTACTAGCTTGGCTAACAAAAAGGTCTACGATTAACGGGAAAGTAAAACACATTTTGAAGCATAAACCGGTAAAAACAGAAGATAAAAAGGCATCGAATTGTTAGGAGAGTGTTTGAATCAGTGTATCTAGAAAAAGACAGTGTTACTAAATAAAGTCGATTTTTTCCTAAAAGTTATTGTTTCTATTTTAAGACCCGGGACTTTCTTAGTGACGACTTATTATATTTTTCAAAGGAAGATTTTACTTCAATCTTTCATTTTACAACTTTTTGTAAAGACTTATTTTGTATTTTGGCGCTTTTTTTTCTATTTTCTATATCGCGTCATTCTTTACGATTGAAGTGAATATTGTAAATTATTATTTTTCTTCATTTTGTTATGAACGTGTTTTCTCATTAAATTTCATTTTTTCCATTGCAATGTTTGTTTATCTTAACTTTATCTTTTCTTTTATTTCCATTTCTTGTTCTGCTATATATCATTTCGTATTTATTTGTCAAGAAATACATCTAAAGAATGTTATTTAGAAATGTGTTCATATATAAGTTTAGCTAAGAGCAGTGTTATATCTAGTCTGATGCTATACGTATTCTTTTTCGTGAAAGAGAAATTATTTATTTATTTGATGGTTTCAATCCAGAATGCCTCTATTGAGACAACTGTATTTTTTTCACATGAGAAAATGAATTTGTGTTTAACACATCCAACGTCGAGACTCGGGGATATAGAATATAATTTAAGATTAATGTTGGAAATACGTTGAATTATTCGACAATATATTTTAAGGTGCAGATACACAGATGAAGCGAGGAAGGGGGCGGCTCGTCTTTAAGAGTGTGAGCTAGGTCGCTCCGACACACACATATATGTGTGTGTGGGTGTTTATATATATCTATATATCTATATATATATATATTAGTATTTCATGTATCCACATAATATTTTATAAGGAGATATACATTTTTATGTATCAATTTTCAGTATTTAGTTCAAAAGAGATTGATGCGTAAGTAAAGCTAGCTAGCAAGCTATGAACATATATTTATGGCAATTAAGCAACACAGAGGCTCCCGCGTTTCATCCCCGGGGGATCTTCGGGCTAAAATGCATGGAGTTATATATATGACATAGAAATACAAGGACCCACGTGTTAAAATAAATTCACCCATTATATTGACACAACACACGAAACAGGATATAGGCACATCTATAGAAAACAGACCATATGACAGGATATAGGAAGTAACATCAACAATACCTTTGTTCGCGGGACGCCCAACGATTGGCTGAGAGAACAACAAAAAATCTGATTGGGTAACTAGCTAGCTGTGTATATAAAAAAAACCCGGCAAAAATAACTCCATGCAGTTTAGCCTGAAGATTCCTCCCCTCCCCGGGGATCAAAGTGAAACGCGGGAGCCTCTGTGTAGCTCAATTGCCATAAATATATTTTCATAGGTTACTATAGATAGATATATATATATATATATATATATATATATATATATATATATATATATTCTTGCCTCGGTAAATTTAACGCTCTCTGACTGCTTGCTGTACTTGTCCACCGTTTGAGAGTTTAACTTCCCTTTTCTGTATGTTAATTAATAGTGGTTTATGAGTAAAGGCTCAGACGTCGAATTCGAACGTGATTTTGTAACTTAGGTCTAATCCTTACACTGACAGTGATAAACATGTGTTACATTGATGGTTGCATATAGCATGAGAAACTAGTGGCTCTAAGTAAGATAATTTATATGTATAAAAAATATTGTCATCACTCTCTTAAATACAAGGATAAGCCTTTTAGTGGATTTATAAACACGTAGGCTGACAAACGTGCTAAGCGACGTTCATCGCCTCTACAAGTTGAACACTCTCTGACTGCTGCTGTATTTGTCTGCCGTTACACATTTCTAGATTTTTAATTCCCTTCTTTCTCTGTTGATTAATGCTAAGCGTAGGCGACTATGTAACTGGGTTCGAATCCATAGACCGGTAGTAATTAACATTTCTTACACTGGTGATTGCATATAACATGAAGCTAATGGTTATAAAAGAATACTATATATATATACATAAATATATATATATATATATATATATATATATATCTATATATATATAGGTGTGTGTGTATGCATATTCAAGAGATATATTTACTTACTTGCTTTCAAAGTCAATTCAAGTGCAACTTGTCTAATATCCATAGTTAATGAGACCGTTTTTCGAACTTTAAACCTGTAAAAATGAAAACAGTTTTACATCTATGATTATTCTAAAAAGCTTGCAACATTTTCAGAACTAAAACTTTAGAAACGTTCATGTTAAAAAAAAACGTAATAAAATATAATAACACTATCCCCATAACAACACGCTTACCCCACCTCTCGGGTAAGTCTACGTTAATTTCAATTACTGTATGTGGCGAGTGTTTGTGGCCACGTGGGCATAGATTTTGCCTCGTAGTTCTAGTCTGAATCTACGAACTGCGTTCGATCACATGCTACCGCTTGCATAGCCACTCCTGCAGTGATCAAAGTAAGAAAGCAGAACCGATGTCGCCTGAAGGTATAACAACACTTTGATATTTAAAAAAAAATATTTACAGGTAGTGCCCCTTTAATATTTAACAGTCTAACGAGTGGATAACCTTTTGGAGTTGCACGATTGTTGTCACTAGCGTGTATGCAAAGTTCCGCTCGAGCGTCAAACACTTTCTACAACAACATATTTGGCCCACCTCTCGAGTAAGTGTACGCTAATTTCAATTCCTGTTTGTGGCTATGTCTTGTGTCCGCGTGGGCGTAAACGTTAACCTTGGGATGAGGGTAAAACACCTAAAACGATAACGTCTGCATGTATACGTACACTTTAATATTTTAAAATGTTTCATATATATATATATATATATATATATATATATATATATATATATATATATATATATATATATTCATAAAAATAGAATTAACGATGAGTAAAGTAGCATGAATTGATCTATCGTTATAAAGTAAAGCTCAATACGTTGAGTACAGCAATCACTTTTAAAGAAGAAAAGATGAAGATACAAAATTGCATAAAATTACACAGAATTGATACAAATTGTATTACATCGATAGTTCAGATGCAAGAAGTTACATTAATCCTTAAACCATGGTTTATCAAAGATAAAACTCTTCTTGTCAGAGGATAACATTCGGTAATGTGGTATTTATAATAAATAAATATTACCTGTTCCATTTCACTTTGAAAATTGAAGGAGAAATAACAGAAAAGGTTGGGGATACACAAATAAATGGCCGAGAAGGAGAATGGTAGCAGTATTGAGTATCCATTGCCGAAGACAAAAGGGGACGCTATCGTGCAACTCTTTAGTCGGATGAGTTTCCTACCAAAAGCCGAATATTAAAGATGATATATGACAACTTTTGAAACATCTTTCTGCACGGGAAGCCAGGTGTTTGAAGGCAGATAGGAACTATGCCACATAGCGTCTTTTAACCGACAATGTTCACCTCGGATCCGCTGAATTGGATATTTAAAATATAAGTCTAGGATGTTTACTTGCAATTCTACGGAACTATACACAAAACAGAGACACGAATCCCTACGGAACAAGTGAGACATTTCTTAACCCTCTGCCTTTTATTTGAAACCCTGTAAATATTTAAAAAAAAAACGTTCCCCAAATCTACAATGTTTTTCTATTTTGCTATCTGCACCATTAGTAACCATTTTGGAAAAATAAATTGCTGAATTATCCTTCTGGTACTTCCGGAAGTGACGTCATTGTGAGATGATTTTTCACATTATCATTCTTTATTTTCATTACGTTGTAAAGACAAGTTGTTTTATTGTAAATTAAAGTTAAGCAATACATATCCCGACCATTACAAAATGGGTAACAATTTCGGAAGAATAACAAAACTGTTTCTTTGGTATAATGTAGGCGCCTTCAATAGCATATTTAAACATGAGTTATTTGATATGACCGAGGCGCCACCTATTTATTCCTTTTTTTAAACTATGTATGGGGCGGGTAATTTTTTTTTAGGGGTAGGTCAATTTTTCCTGTTTCTTTACTAAAAATCGGGGAGGGTAAAAAAAAATTGGGAGACACATTTTTTTTCTTTAATTAAAAAATATTTCTATGTATAAGGGAAGATAAAAAAACATTTTTTTTTTTTTAACTATAAATATTTCTATTTATGGGGGAGGGTAAAAACAATTGGGGGGGGGGTCGAAATTTGTTTAATTAATTTCTGACAAAAAATATTCTTGGTCGGAAACAAAGACAATCAATGTCTAACAACCCAAAAAATATGAGTAGGTCTCCATCGGTTTACAGGTGAGTGTTCATTTCTGACGCGGCAGCGTAGCAAAAATATACGACCGGAGGGAGCATATATTTGCTAGTATATATAATTAATATAATACGTGTGATAAATGGCGGCAGAATTCAATATTCTGAATATTTTTCACCGCTTTGGAAGTAGAAAAATAATTTAAAAAATACTCTCGCAAGTAAAAACAATAACAAAATAACGAAACTGGAATGACAATAAGAAAGTGTACACAGTTGTCTTAGGCGTCAGAGCCAGATGGGAAAGTATCATACTATATACGTTTACATCGAGGGTTCGATCTTTGTCCGGGATAGTCATGTTAGTGACGCTGATAGACAGAAATATATGTCCACTTTATATATATATATATATATATATATATATATATATATATATATATATATATATATATATATATATATATATGTATATATATATATGTATATATATATATGTATATATATATGTATATATATATGTATATATATATATATATATATGTATATATATATATATATATGTATATATATATGTATATGTATATATATATATGTATATATATATATATGTATATATGTATATATGTATATGTATATATATATGTATATATATATGTATATATATATATATATGTATATATATATATATATGTATATATATATATGTATATATATATATACATATTAAAATTAAATATATATATTAATATGTATATATATATACATATTAAACTTAAATATATATATATATATGTATATATATATATATATATACATATTAAAATTAAATATATATATATATATATGTATATATATACATATTAAAATTTAATATATATATATATATGTATATATATATATATATACATATTAAAATTAAATATATATATATACATGTATATATATATATATACATATTAAAATTAAATATATATATATATATGTATATATATATATACATATTAAAATTAAATATATATATATATGTATATATATATATATACATATTAAAATTAAATATATATATATATATATATATATGTATATATATATATATACACATATTAAAATTAAATATATATATATATATATGTATATATATATATATATTAAAATTAAATATATATATATATATATGTATATATATATATATATATACATATTAAAATTAAATATATATATTTACATATCAAGATAAATAGGTACACAGAAAACTAATTATAACACTGCATGAAGGTTTATATAAAGACACACTATTTATTTTGTAATTAGTCGATATAATCTAAATTCGGTAATGATGGACATTTGCCCTTTTCAGAGGTTATCTTAAATTGTCTGACGCTACATCACGAAGCATGAATGAATAGTACAATCTACGTGACAATGTAGAACCTATGTTACATACTACAATATTATATTTAATCGATACTATTCGAAAGAAAGAATAAAGAATGATGAATAAATATTTTAGAAAATTATATCAGATTATAACTGGGCTGTTAACGTTGAATTGACGTGAGGATATATTCTGCCATATAAACGCATATGTTCACTTGCCCCAATATTGTTATATACTTAAAAGCTATTTGCATACTTAACTAAATGATACAACCAAAATAAAACCAAAAAACAACGCTAAGTAATTTATTGAACAGGACTTTAAAATATGTTATACAGATTTGATATGCAATCAATTTGTAAAGATTTGTATGAAATGAATTGAAATAATAAATGTTAGTTAATAATGTAATTGCAATTTTAGAATAATTGTGCCGTTTCTCTTCAAAAAATATACAAATAGTAGCAAGTATTCAGCTGCCTGATTAGTTGGAATATTATATATATATATAAGATTAACTAGAGTGATGGTATATGAGCAGACTATTTTATACTATTGTACTTAGATAGTAAAGTCAATTCGATAGCTTATTATTGGTTGCAAGTCTATTAGACATTTTAGTTTGCAAGTATTACTTCACTCAAAAAAAGAAGTTTTTGTTCTGTCAAATGAACACCAATTTGAGACTGACGTCGATTCTTATAAAATGTTAAACAATAATTTAAACCTTCTCTCACGGTATGGTGTTTAACCCTTACCCAATACGTCGTCTATTTTCTTTCTACTTGAAACTTTAGAAGCAATGAAGAGATGCGATGCGATACTCTCCAGAACATCCCATTTATCAGAAAGATTGAAGAAGAAAGAAAAACAATATATACATACAGTTTTCTGTTTTAGTTTACAACAAATGCACGTGTTCTTAATTAATGCACATGTTTTCAAAAGAACGTATACATTTCTCCCGAATTAAGTATTTTACTGACGAAGTAGGAAGGTTCTCCGAAAATTATCACCGCCAATTAGGATAAACAAAAAAATAATGTATTAATACATTTGAGTAAATGCACAACCAAATGCCAGATACAGACTAGTAATTGATTCGTAGAAACAGTCTTTATTCAGTCGATAGAAATGTCGGTATCGTTTCTTCCGATATAAAGTGTAAAAAAGATAATATATGTGTTCAAAGGAAACATGTTAAAACATATGAATAAGAAATTATAATTAAGAAGCACAGAAAATTGAGGAAATTATTCAATCAGCAAGACCTTCTAGTGAGGGTAAAATGAGCTCAATCGACACACAATTATTGTAGCATTTTAAAAACAACAAACACACTTTGTACTAAACAATGAATATGTACTTATATATATATATATATATATATATATATATATATACATATTTATCTATTGTGACCGTCTGAATGTATCAATTCCTACACTGATAGGAGCAAAAACATCGGCGTATGTAGGTTATGATGATTTAATATTTATTCATAAATATTGTTATGAAATCTCTTTAACAAATTAAAGTTGAGAACTATTCGGATATATTAAAAAATAGATTGTGACTTAGGCAAGCAAGGTTCCGATAACGTTCGTTGAACCCTCTAGATTGTCTGCCCGCTATAATACGAATAATAGAACTTAATTTTCCTGTATCACGTGAAAATATCCGATGGCGTTAGGGATGTAGCGAAAGAATGGACAGTTTTGGTTGACTCTGTGAATTGGGTTAGCGCCATGTGGCCATCTAAAATTATAACTTGCTACACTGATGAGAGCAAAACGTTTGAAACGCCGGCGTATGTGTGAAATAATAATGTAATATTTAATCATAAATATTGTAACACACAACCCACACTCACACCCAACCCCCCACCCCCCCATATATATATATATATATATATATATATATATATATATATATATATATATATATATATATATATATATATATATATATATAATGAAGAAGAATGGAAAGGAATTAGAGAAGCAAAAGTCAAATCATAATTCAATTCAATTGCTCAGAGCAAGGTATATTCCGCAAAAAAAGGCAATTTATTCAAGTTAAATTTTCCTTAAGCCAGGCTTTTCAAAGATCAAAATCTTATCATCAGAGGAAGTCGCTGGGATAGATAAGTTGGCAAAGGCCAAGATTTAAAATTTGAAAAAATAAAATAAAAGTTGTAGGGGGAAGAAACACAGGGCAAAATTCTGCCCGAATGCAAGCAAATGTCCGATTGCTAAAAATTGAATTATGATTTGACTTTTGCTTCTCTAATTTCTTTCCATTCTTCTTCATTCTACCTGCTCTATCCTGGATATTGAGCTATATACTCTTCACAATAGGTTTCACTATTCCTAAAAGTTCGCTTTTAGTACACCACTTTATATATATATATATATATATATATATATATATATATATATATATATATATATATATATATAAAAACTCCCGAAACAGTTTTAATGGTAAACAAATGATGATCCCTTAAATAATATTAAGACTGGCGTTAATTCTTAGAAGTAAGCTAGTGTAGTGACTATAAAAAGTTACTTGACTTATAAGTAAAGTAATTTTCCACCGAAAAAGTTTTTTTAATATATATCTATAGTCATCCACAAACATACTGTTTTGCTGTATCACAGCTTTTCAGTAGGTCTAAACAAGCATCTATCCAAACATACATGATCGAATCCACAACCATATGTTTGGCAGTCGACAGTTCTCAAAACTAGTCCACGAGGCGGGTGCCGTTGGAATCGATATCTAAATGTGTTTATGTAAATGTTATGACCGCTATTTGATAGTGCTTCATTTGTTTATTTACCAATAGCGTTATTTGTAAATCATTGGATGAATATAAATTGTAATTATTAAATAATACAAGTTACCTTATTTTCTTGTTGCAAGTCTAAATTTATCGTTGAGCCCCGCATGTTATTTTATACATTACATTATTTTCGAATTGGCTACAAAGATAACATAATCATTTACATATTTTAATGAAATTTGAAAAACCGATACTTACCATCCTATTTTTTTGTAAACTCTAAACTTGGCCGAGAGGTGGTATCCACTAATCGACACACTCCATTTCAGACCTTGACCAGGGACGAGCACAACTTGGCCGTTTGGCCTGGAAACCCGGCTTGCTTTTACACTCAAATAGAAAAAAAAAGAAACATATTTCATATCGTAGCATCAATTGACCATGTTTTTAATACTTGGTTATAATTTCTCCAGAAACAAATAATAATATTAATAATATATGTCTCAAGATGAATCACAGTGTGTATATATATATATATATATATATATATATATATATATATATATATATATATATATATATATATGATAACTTTATTTACACAGACATGTACAAAATTTGCGACACTGGCATGTCGATGTTATCGATCAACAGTTACTATAAACTGAGATCTAATCAGGCAGAGTTAGAATCCGATCTTAACGTCAGAGCATATTTGGAGAGAATGAAATGGAGGGATAGAGAAAGAGAATAAGAAGAAAATAAATTTAACATTTCAAAAATTGAGGTCGTTAAAAAATTAAAATTAAAAATCTAAAAAATCTAAAAACAAAAAACAAAAAATCTAAAATCTAAAATCTGAAACAAACAGGGCAAATACATTAATAAGTAAATAAAAATATAAGGTGGAAAGAGATGCATATAATGAAGGGAGAGGTGATGGGAAGGTAGACACATAAAGGAAAAGAAGGAGAAAAAGAGAACGTCTGTTGATTCAGATCGAGAGAGAAAGAGGGGTTAGACATGCACGAATCAAGTGTCAAAAATTAATTATTTATTACCTAGAGACAACGATGTTTCCTTCTAATACACTCTTCAGTGCGGGAAGTTAATTTCCGACGGCCGGCGGGCTCGAACTCCGATCACAAATCGCCATAGATTCGGAGTCAAGAGCGTTCCCTAGTTGGCCACCGTAAATTAGATAATAATTAATTGGAAATTTAACTTACTAAATACCGAGTCGGTTTGTATTTCTACAACGAGCAGCAAAAGTGATCTACAACAACAAACTGTGTTGGATCTCGCAATGAAAATATAAGTACTGCTTGTTATTAAACTCACTCAGAGTGGCCGGCCTTAGTAAAGGGGGGTTATTTATATATTTATATATATATATATATATATATATATATATATATATATATATATATATATACACACATATATATATACAGTAAAGTATATTCATATATATATATATATATATATATATATATGTATATATATACATATATATATAATATTAGCAAATATATTCTCCCTCAGTTCGCGTATTTTTGCAAAGCTGACAGGATGATATCATGATTGACTAACTACACCAACTGACTAAGATTAGGTTATGACAAACGCCCCCACCCCAAGTGGGAGTTTAGGCCTGGGGCCATACATATATTATATGGCTTTTGACATATTATTACTGTCATTATGAATTTAGATTAATGAAAGCATGATATTAATGCGTTTACTAAATTTCTGGTGGAGTATATACTTTACTTCTTGTAATATAAAGTAATTTACAAAAACCCTAGTTAACTATAAGAACCAATACTAATTTAGTATGTGTTATGAACCTGTGCAATTTGAGATGAGAAGGATATTTTTTGTTAAAGAGTGCTTTCAAATTATATCATCTAGGTATGTGTATTTATAATTAAATATATGTTTTCTTTAGTATATATGACAGCGACGTGAGTACGTATGTGTGCGTGTTACTGTGATCTGTATTCTCTGTATTCTGTGTGTGTAAGTAATATTAATTTACGGTTATTTGTGTATGTATGCGGATCGTTTTTTTAACCATGTCTAATGAACGGAAATGTGTAAGTATGAATATACGTTCTGTCTGTGCGTCTATGCAATATTTGTGTGGGTGTTATTTCTTGTATGTATGTATGTACATATTCTGTTTACGCCTGCATGTGACTGGTGACTATACTTATTTGTTGTGTAAATGTAGTGGGGGTAGGGAATTATGTAAGGCTTTGGTTATAAAATCTGGCATACTTAAAACGTCTTACCTATCTCCCCACCCCTGTTGGTATAACCTTGAGTATACCGCGAATGTTTATCTGTTTAAAATTTGCCATTAATTGAGTGCGCCCATTGAAAATTGAATCCTCTCTCCCCAAAATGTATTTTTACATAAGTCAGATACAAAAATATCAACAGAGAAAAAATTTGCTCTGCATAAAATGATGAGTTTTAAGTAATACATTTTAAAAATAATCAGTGTGATCGCCTCAGCGCCAATAAAGTAAATGTGTCTGGTAAGTGTTCTAGGCAACACGGTTAATAACGTGGCCATAGTCTTTATTTATTTGTACACTTTACCCTTTAGGGGCTGCCACCAAACCGTACCGTACCCTCAAAGAAAAGAAACCACATTAAAATGTAAAACTAATTGTATTATATATATATATATATATATATATATATATATATATATATATATATATATATATATATATGTATAATACAAAGGTGTAAGTAATAGTTTCATGGTGTATAATGTGAGGTCTAAATCAATTTAATGTCATATAATCCTCAGAAAATGATGGGAACAAATTATCACAAATTCATCAAAAAATGTAGTTTTTTGCATACGATCATGTACATCTACATGATATTCAAAGTATAGAAAATATACAACATATCAATTTCTTCATGAGGCTTCATCAGTTCCCATAAAAAGAAAGGAAACACATTAAAATGTTAAACTAATGTTATATTCATTGTTTATACCAGTCATGGGACGGGTATCTACTATTACATTTCTAAACTTAGGTATTTTAAATGCTTACCAATTTGTTTGTATAGAATTCACTCCTTAAATAATTAACCGATCAGTAACTATTTTGGATCATAGATGCTAGGCGTAGGTTGTCTAGATGTTTTGTTTAATTTAGTTTCATGCAACGAGAGTAAACCGGAGACGTGGCCCTTCGTAAAAATTAAGATATCTCTTATTGTAATACAATTTTAACAATAGGTATTAACAAATATTCCCGACATTTTAGTTGTTCCGAGTACTTAAAAGTACTTCATTCCACAGTAATTAAGAAATATTCCTTGAATAGGAATTTCTAGTCAAGACCCTGTACGCTTAAGCTTTTAATTTAAAAAGTGTATGTACATCTACATTATATTCAAAATATAGAAAATATACAACATATCAATTTCTTCATGAGACTTCATCAGTTCCAATAAAAAGTTCACCCATCGGGCTGGAAAAAAAGGAACTGCGTTTAGTATTCATTTATATATTTTATTGTTTTGTTTTTATCTGTTGTTTTTTATGTTATACTTTATTTTCGTGATTGTTTCTGATTGTATATATATATATATATATATATATATATATATATATATATATATAGAGAGAGAGAGAGAGAGAGAGAGAGAGAGAGAGAGATGTCAGGTTGTATATGAAAATAAATCAAATGAAGTGCTCGATCATATAAGAGAGCTAACATAATTTATTTAGATACTGTATATTACATATTTCAGCAATGTACCGCGGTTTCATCCAAAAGGGCAGATTTAGACATCTTTAGTAAATCTTCGTGCCCAGTGGAATCATCGGCAAGCTGAAAGGATTGTAGGCACGCCTGACAGGGAATGGCATCAACAATAACAGAAAAACGGTGCATCTCAGAGGGTGTCCCCAAAAAATCCGGTGTGGGAAGCGATTAACTAGGGCTCAAGGGGGGGCCTTCAATTTTTAGGAGGTTTTATTTATTATTTATTTATCTGTTTGCAGATTTTATTAATTTATTTAATTATCTGTTCTTTAGTAATTTTATTATTATATCTGAAAAAATACGAAAGGGGTGGTTGCATGGTTTACCGTTAAAAAAAAACCAAAAAATAAACAAAATTTTTTAATTAATAACCCCCTGTACATGTGAGCGAAGATGTGTGTACATGCACGCATGTGAAGATGTGCATAGTTTATTTCCCAGCGCAAACGGACGAGTGAAATAATAAGATATGGAATTTAATGAATTTACACTAAATATAAACACACATATAATATTAATATTATTAATAAAGAGACTAATCTATACCACTTGAACGGAAATAACATATAGTACCCGTCATTCCGTTTATAACTATTTTTTGATTTTTTCGATTTTTTGTTTTTGTTTTTCAACACTACTGGTTATAAACGGGGCATATCAACGAAACACCGCTTCCCATTAAGATCTAAAGACAGACTATATAGCCGCTTCTTTCGTATTTTTGTCAGACCAGATATAACAATAATATTAGAAAAAGAACAGAAAATACGAAACACCGATTCAATAAATAAAAATAAACAAACATGTTCAGTCGATAAAACCATATTTGAATCACCTCTTTCAGCTCCATATCGAACAATTAATCCGATGCAGAAGTTTATTCCCAAAAACTACAACGAAAAAGCACACTAGTTTCACAGGCCCAAACGGTAAACTATGCAGCCACCCCTTTCGTATTTTTTCAGGTATAATAATAACATTACAAAAGAACAGATAATTAAATAAATAAATAAATAAAACTTGCGTACAGATAAATGAATAATAAATAAAACCCTCGTAAAAATGGAAGGCCCCCTTAAACCCTAGTTAATCGATTCCAACACCGGGTTTTTTTTCGGGGACACCCTCAGAGATGCACCGTTTTTTCTGTTATTGTTGACGCTATTCCCTGTCCGGTGTGCCTACAATCCTTTCAGCTTGCCGATGATTCCACTCGGCACAGATATTTACTAAATATGTCTAAATCTGCCCTTTCTGATGAAACCGCGGTACATTGCTGAATATGTAATATACAGTATCTAAATAAATTATATATATATATATATATATATATATATATATATATATATATATATATATATATATATATATATATATGAGGAACAAAAATAATGTTTCAGACAAAATATATAAATAAAAATGGAATAAAGCAATCAACAACTAGGAAAAATAAACTTATTCCATTTATATATATATATATATATATATATATATGTATATACAAATGTTATACTAAAATTTGAATCTTGTTAAAATATAGATTTACTAACTTACCTTTACGAATTGTAATAGTAAGTGTAATTCAGACCCACTTTAAAAGTTTGCTGTGGTGTGACAACAAATATAACCTGCTCGATTCTATTGACATTACATCAGGAATACTAATATTTCTCTCCTGAAATGAGAAGCTACTATCTAGAAATATAGATATCTGAAACAAAACAGGTACGCCACTTTGATCTTAACACAGGTCGGATTTGCTTCTTTTTCTCACACGTAATAAATAGTGGAGAGAGTCACTTTAGCTTGGTAATACAACTACTCCCAAAGGCCCTCTAGTGGGCAAACATCCACCCCAACGTAACTCGTTTGCGAATTAGAGCGCCTCCAGTGACAAGATGTATATATTTACCTTCGTAGAAATAACAAGTTGTAACCCTGTTTTCTAATTAATGATAGTTGTTGTCTCTTTTCTAATATCTAAAAATTATAAAAATCGTACCGAAACATTAGTGTAGTATATGTATTGTATATATGGAAAGTTAAGTATATAGAAATAGAATACTTGAATGAAAAAACTGGAATACATAATTTATTGTAAAAATAATCTTACTCGTATAAAGTATAAGATGCTGAACCGCCTTTTGAGAAAACCGGAAATTTATAGCTTTTCAACTCTCCATACATTTTATCCAAGGCAAGTTCATTGGCTGAAAAAGAATGGACCATTAAAATATGTTTGACAAGAGAGTAATAAAATAACAACGGATATGTGGATTTAATCTACACAGGTAGTAATAAAGATAATACTTCACACTTGAGCTTTACCGATTAACAGGCATTTAAATTGAGATGTTTCGACGCATGACTTATCGAAAATATATGCCATTAGTGTTTCTAAAAGATCAATCACTGACAAGGGATGTGTGGACAGAGAGACAACTACTGTTTCAGTTAATATATATATATATATATATATATATATATATATATATATACGACACTAAAAACCAACAATTAATTTATGTAGTTCACATACATTTCATCAAATTCCAAAGAAAAGTGAACCTAAATATTTGATAGTATTTGTTCAAGTACGCTTTGAATGTTCCTATAAAAACGTGTTAGCTTTCCTTTTTTTCAGAACTGACATTAAATAACAGTATGATAAAACTTCCATCTCATGTATGTATATATATATATATATATATGTATATATATATGTATATATATATTGCATGGAGTTAGCTAGTTACCCGATCAGACTCTTCATTGTTGTATAAACAAATCGTTTGGCTTCTCAAGAGCAAAAGTCCGGTTAGTTATTTTAACTTCCTATTTCCTGTTCTATTGTTCTATTTTCTATAGAGTGGCCTATATCCTGTTTATTCGTTGTGTCTATATAATAGGTGATCTTATTTTAACATGTGATACTTTGCATTTCTATTTTTGGTGTTAGTTTTTAAGTTGTAAGGTTTTAGTCATTATTATTATTATTATTATTATTATTATTATTATTATTATTATTATTATTATTATTATTATTATCATTATTATTATTTAATTTTTTACTTATATGTTTATTTTGGCACTGTTATTACTCCTATTATTATCATTATTATGATCATTCTAATTCTTCTTCTTCTTCTTCTTCTTATTATTATTATTATTATTATTATATTGTTTTACTATTATTATGATTTTTGGTTGTAGTAGTAGTTATATTACCATTATTATTAGCAGTATTATTTCTTTAATCATTATTTTTGTCATCGGTATTATTGTCATTACCTCTTATTGGGTTAACTTCCCATTGAAATAGTTGGTGTTGTATCTATCACACTGAACTAATCTCAAACTATTGCTATTCTATGCTTTTATCGCACACACCTAAATATGACTTGAAATATCACAACTATTTTTTTTTTTATTAATATCGATAACATTATTACTATAATTTTCATCATGATTATTATTTTTCTATCATATTCATTATTTTTTTATGATAACAAATAGTACTTTTATTATTTTTATCACGTGGCTGCTATTAGCATACTTGAGTAAATTTGTAATTAATGCATTTCCAAAGGATGTGATGTCCTCGGCCTAAATAAATTCATAACACAAATAAATTCATAACACAAATGAATTAATAACATAAAGATGAAATAAAATAAAAAATACATACACAATAGAATTAAAATAAAATAAAAAAAGAAAACACAAACAAAAGTATGGTCTAATATATTAATATCAAACCATCGGCCGAAAAAGTATCAACAGCATATCGACACGTCGTCAATTGTCACCAAAGAAAATTCAGACATTAGATTGTGTTTTTTTTTTACATATCCTCTTCCCTACACCCCTTTTTAAACAAATATCCCACTCCCGCTCTCCCCCACCTCCCTCTGTCCTTTCTTTTTTTATATCTTCAATGAATTTATGATTCATATTTCTATATTTTTATATTCTATATTCTATCTCATGTGACTCTATTACATTTTATTTTATTTCATTTTATATTTGACTTTTAACAGTCTTAAATCTAACAACGTCACTTATATATATATATATATATGATCTGTTTTTTATACAGACACGTACAAAGTATGCGACACTGACTGGTATCGATCAACAGCTATTGTAAACTGAGAGCTTATAAGGAAGGGTTAGAAGGTGATCTTTAATTCAGATGATATATATATATATATATTTATATATATATGTATGTATGTATATATATATATATATATATATATAAATATATGCAGTACATATATATTCATACACACATATACACAACCCCATATATATATACATATATATATATATATATATATATATATATAGTACATATATATTCATACACATATGTTACACACAGAACCATGTATATATATATATATATATATATATATATATATATATATATATATATATATATGTATATATATATATATATATATATATATATATATATATATATATATATATATATATATATAGTGTTATAGTGAAATACATTATAGAATGAAATCCGGGTATACCAATTCAATGTAATAAACAGTGCTAGAATAAAATAAAATAAAGTAACACGGAATCACATAATCACCGGTGCAATAATTGATTTAAAACTTCCGATATTGTAAAGCATCCCATGTAGTAACTTAACTTGGATGATTGACAATGCCTGACGGTTGTAAATAAATTAATGTACCGGTGTTTAGGTTATTCCGTGTTACTTTATTGTATATATATATATATATATATATATATATATATATATATATATATTACCTTAAGGCCTTGTCGTCTGACCCTCTGAGAGGAAACGTCAGAATGGTAAATTAAAAACTAAAAGTCGAATGAGAAATGAAGGGGAAAAAAAAAAAAAAAAAGCTTATTTCAGTTTGAGGAAACGAATGAGAAGGGGAAAAAAAAAAAAAAAAAAAAGTAAATCTCTCAACGTTATGGTGGCTTTGAATCATTAAAGATCTCCAACTGATGTTTCAAAATCTTTTGTCTACACAGGCTAGGTCGATAGTTATTAATGACTAATGCCTCAAGAATATTGAGATGGTAGTTCGACCTGGCAATGTGTAAAACAGAAAACCACCCATCGGAATACCTGTCAGAACAACTATTTGTACTAACGAGGTGATTACCGATGGCTGATTCCTGTGCCTGGAAGTTCCCGGATGATCTCGAAACCTTGTGTAGGCGAATATCACGTGGTATGTGTTGGGATATTCTAAATTCTAATCTTTGGGATGTCTTGCCAACGTAGTCAGCTCCACACTGACACATGAATTTATAAACTACAGAATTCTTTTGAATGTCTGGCAAAACATCCTTACGAAAAGAAGAGAAAAAGGTTCGAGTCGTGTAAACTACCCTCAACATGGTTGCCGGAAAACAACGTTGAGTAGAAGAAGAAATCCTTTTAACAATGTCAAGGCCGTCAGAACCCAACCAAGGGAGTTTCAAATAAATAGGGCAACGTGACGGGCCAATAAATTTACCACCATTAAATAAAGCAACTTTACGTGCAATGGTGCCTTTTCGAGCTCTTATGATTTGTTCACCAACACGACTTGATGCAGAACTTGGTGAGATTACTAATATTTTTCTTGCCAATGGATATCCCATCAATACTATACTACATGTTGAGGGTAGTTTAGTATATATATATATATATATATATATATATGTATATATATATATATATATATATATATATATATATATATACACACTAACCTAGTATAATACATGTATGGCATAACTAATATTTCGTAATCATACTTCAAAATCTAGTGTGAACAAGTATTTGTCTGTCCATATGTTTCAGTATTATACTTTGAATGATATTATCTTCAGCACAACCATTCTCTACCATTTCGTTACAGGCCCAACTAACAATGAACTCTTTGAATGATCACAAAAAATATAAAACAACTATAACAAACAAACTGAAAAACTCATAATAACAAACAAAATATATTATAATAATGCAGGATATTAATATTTATATCATGATATTTTTTTTATAAAATAGTCGTTCAAGTATATATATATATATATATATATATATATATATATATATATATATATATATATATTAATACAAGTGTTGTAAACACAAAATAACTCTTCTGTTTTGTTAGTCCTTTTTTTTTCAATTCGTCAAATGATTTGTTTTCATGTTGACATCGAATGAATTAATACATTAAACGTATGTTACACGAACGTTTTCGACTCTTTCTGGAATCATCATCAGGTGTTTAATAGTATAAAATGGTAAACAATGACTAAAAGCGAGTGAAAGAATGGAAGTTTTTTAAATACTACGGCAAGTCAGGAACGCAAAAACGAACGTCTACATTGTTGAAATGGGACGGATGAATTGTATCTTTAATTCATTTATGTATTTATGTATTTTTTTTATCATTTCTAAAGTAATGCATGATTTATTGTAGTGTGTTGTAATAATTTAAAAAATAAAAAAAGGACTAACAAAACAGAAGAGGTATGTTGTTTTTAACAACACTTGTATTGATGAAAAAATGCTGCCTATATGCAAACAATATATATATATATATATATTTATATATATATATATATATATATATATATATATATATATTATTATTATTATTATTATTATTATTATTATTAAAAATAACAGCCAACTCATGTCTGTATATTTTTGTATGAGTCCCTTTCATTTTTACGGATTAAAGTCCTAATCTCGGATGAGAATTGGCTGATGAATCTGCCGTAATTTTCTTTTAGGTGCAAAGTACTTACTGACTCATCTGTGTCAATCTTCAGTGGAATAATGTTAATCAGGTAAAGACATTGTTCCACTGAAGATGGGCCCAGATGGGTCAGAAAGTATATATATATATATATATATATATATATATATATATATATATATATATATATATATATATATATATATATATATATACATCTATATATATATATATATATATATATATACATTCATATATATATATATATATATACATATATATATACATATATATATATATACATTCATATATATATATATATATATATATATATATATATATATATACATATATATATATATATATATATATATACATATATATATATATATACATATATATATATATATATATATATATATATATATATATATGTCGTCGAACACAGTTTATAGGCATGCGATCTTGTGTTAATTTGTTATTATTACAGGAAATAAATATGGTGTTTACCGTAGACGAGGCCTTTCTTCGTTATTTGAACTCGTATTCCTGGATTTGCCCGGCAGATGCTTACATTTAGGAAGAAACACACGGTGAGCGCTAACAGCAGCGAGGTAAAGCATTTTGCTAGAGACATCTTGCACGAATAGTTGTGTCTATTCTTCGAGTGTTCTTTGAGATGTCTATGATCCGGATTAAACATCTACCTTTTATACATCAAGGATCAATCAATCCATGCCATACTACGCACTAATGAATATACGACCTACACAATTTATTCATAACGCATTACATGTCCGTGGGTTTACACACAGCAAAGTATCACTTGTTTTGTTTCGATTTTTCTTGATATATTCATGCCACATCTTTATCTATTTGCGTAAAAGAAGCTCGACCGAATGTGTTTGTATGCTCTGCACGTTTTTCGATTTGTCTAATGGGAAACACTCACCGTGGACAGGGTTAGTTAACATAGAATAATACGTGAGGAGTTTTACACATATAAGGAGAGGACTACAATTATATTAAAATACACAAGCCATACCTGTTGCTCTTTCTTTCACAGACAGTTCCCCAATTTATTCTGCATTAAACCTATTCAAAAATTCATAGCATTTGTACATATTGTTTAAAAGATTCATTTTTGCATAACAACAACTTAGCTTTCTTTCTATACTATACGTACCCTTGTGTTTAATTTACCGGCCGGTTTCAACAAAATGGTTTATTTGATATAAGTAGGTGTACTTGATACGGTAATTTACCTGACCCGACGAAAACGGCAGAACAGTATTGATTATCTAAAATAAAATAATCGTTCATTGAAGACAAGTCTCCTGGTCGGGGAAAAAAACAAACTTGTCAAAAATGAAATAATACTTGATTTAAACTACGGGAAAAGTTAACGCCGAAAGAAAGATATCATCGCCGAATGGACACTCGGGGAGAGAAGGGCTAAATTGACAGCGAAGTCCTTCAGTGGGCATTTGCATGTTGCAGCGAGGGTGTCACAAATTGTTATATAATATCAACCAGACATTTATATTGTCAGTCGATTTCCGATTTTAGCCCGGGAAAACGACCTCGTCAGATTCCTGTAAATGAGTCTTCTTCGTCACTAATCGCACTCGCACAGCGCTACCGACAATAAACCCGTTTATTTTTTATTTTTTTAAATATATTGCACAAAAGCTCAAACAGCAACACGCAGAATTTGGGTTCTGAGCATATTATCAAATATCAAACAGTAAAATACTTTTCTTGAACTAAAAACAAACCCTAATCGTTTATTATTTTCTTTTATTTTGCAATGTTTGTATACATTTTAACGAATTACGAAGTGCTTTTTTATCTGTTCAATGTATTTTGTAAATTGTTTATTGGTGTGAGTGTTATTCTATTTTCATTGTTCGTATCTGTTGAAAAGTATTTATATCTTTAACATTTATATTTTTATCGTGTACGTGTGTATGTGTGTCTGTGTTTGGAATCTGTACTTACAACATTTATTGCATTCATCTTTTTCATATTCCTCTCTCTAGACAAGTTTTGGCTGTGACCGTTAATTTTCTGTCACCCTTTCCGACGATTTTCTGCAGAGCTTTCGGAACTGATTTGCTAGACTTTCGTTGTATCGTTGTATCGTTCGTCGTGAATCATAACTACCGGCGAGCCATCTACTTGTAGCAAAAGTGGCATTCTTTTCTCATAGCATGTTGTCCAGAGGGTGATGCATTACGTACATACATTGGGTGTTGTTTGTTTCATGCCACTACTTCTAATCTTATGTGTAAAATAACGTCTTTAACATTAGTTTTTGACACATGCATTTAAATATTACTACACAATTGCTACGTATTTGTTAACTATTGTTTTATATAATTTGGGGTATTTCCGTTGTCTCATCACACTGTGCGATAAACGGTTTAGAATAACGTTTATTCAATTCAGGTAATAAAGAAATATTCCGACATGTAATTCTGAAAACAGAGCCTATTATTTAGTATTTTAGAGACTACTACTACTACTACTACTACTACTACTACTACTAATAATAATAATGATAATAATATTGTTGAAAACTTGAACGGCACAACTGAGAGAACAAATTTACCACTCCCTAAAACACCTGTGTGCTGTTATCCGAGGAATAAAAAAGGATGCCGGAAATGGGAAAAAGGGGCGCATTATCTGCAATACATAAATACAAAGAAATAGGTGAAAGGAGATAAAAGAGCATATATTTGGCATAGATTGATTACAAGAAATCTACGACAGAATCCCCCAAGCATGGATAAATGAATGCTTAAAAATGTACAAGATACCCGACATGAGTATTCATATAATTAAGAAAGCAATGTAAACATGGAAACTAGAACTGACAGCTCGAAGTCAACACCTTACTGAGATAAAAAATATAGAACGACATCTTCCAAGGAGAGCCCTTATCACGACTAATATTTATCATAGCAATCATTCCACTCAACTATATTCTCACAAATGTGATGCCGCATACAAGTTAACAAAGTACAAGGAATGCACCACCTCATGTACATAAACGACCTCGAGTTATTTGCTAAAAGTAAAGAGGGACTTGAAAAGCTGACAAAAACGACCAGAATCTTAAGTGAAAACGTTCAAATGGAAGTTGGAAGGGAAAAGTGTGCATTGCTAAATATGAAAAGGGGTACACTGGAGAATAAGTGGCATGGCACTGCAAAACCAAAAAGAGATGAGCCGCTAGGCGAACAGGATAACTATAAATATTTAGCAGACATGGACGCAGACACCATCAACACTACAGAAATGAAAGTAAATATTGAAAAAAAATACGTGAGATGCAAAAGAAAACTTTTAGAAACGAACTTATATAGCAGAAATTTAGTAAAAGGAACAAACACATGGACGGTTTCACTAAAAAGATACTCTGGACCATTCATAGGCTGAACTAAAGAAAAACTCAGGCACCTTGACCAGAAGACTAAACAATTAATGACAATGAATAACGCACCAAACCCAAAGGATGATACGAACAGAGTCGACATGAAAGGAAACAAAGGGGGCCTGTTATGTATGGAATAATTGGTGGATACAAAAAATAAGATCCCAAAACACCGCAGCAAAAGACACCATCCCGATGAATAAGTTTGGAAGCAATGACAACAGAAAAAAAAACAAGTACATAAAAGTGTGAAGAAAAACACCTAATTGATGTTTCATAAGATACACACGTAAATAGACTCAATAACATCCCTGGGCATGGATAAGAAAACGGCACTTGAACAGAAAAACGGAACCACTACTTATAGCTGAACAGAACAATGTTATTAAGCCGAACTAAATCAAAGCTTAAATAGATAACACCTAAGAGAACATTAAATGCAGAGTGGGTGGGCAAAGACACGAAACAGTAAATGGATCGTAAGTGAATGCAGCAAATTAGCCCCAAAAGAATACAAAAACAGACACGACTGTGTCGAGAAAGCAGTACATTAGGAACTATGCAAACGCCTACACTTCGAACACGCGGACAAATGGTAGAAACATAAACCAGACACAATACTGTAAACTGAATATTACAAAACAATCTAGGACATGGATGTGCACACATATTAATTCATACACGCAATATGTCATAATAGTCAACAAGAAGAGAAACATCATGCCAACTCGTAAAATTTGCCGGCCCACCAGACCACAGTATAAAGATCAAGGAGACGGAAACACGAAGCAAATACACGGAACTTGGCAAAGTATTTAAAGAGATATGGAGCATGAAAAAAGTTAATATAATATCAACAATCGTAGAAGCACTAAGTACAGTTCACAAACACCTGGAAAAAGACTTGAACATAGAATAAAAGTGATCACTAGGACGAAACAAAGGATATCGATTATTAAGAGGGGTTAAAGCGTAAGGTAAACCATCTAATGCGGAAAACCCCTGCATAAGCCCCAGACGGTAACCGATTACATGGAAGTTACAATATAAAAGAAACAAAACTAACAGCAGATTACCACCACGTAACCCCAAAGAACAGAAACTCCAAGATATTTTAGAAAATCCCCCCACAATAAATACTCATGGCACCAGACTCTGCTGATACCATTCACAATAGTCAAGAAGGGTCAATGAGTAGTAGCAGTGGTAGTAGAAAAAGTACTAGTAGTAGTAGTAGTAGTAGTAGTAGTAGTTGTAGTAGTAGTAGTAGAGTGCGGAGAGTACTAGAACATTCGGGATGCTTATTGCCTCACATCTCCAAGAGGAGACAAACGAGATATCAATGGGACGCGTTTGTAGCGATATCGCAAAGTTAGTTGCAGTGCTTATCAAGAAGAGGTGGAGAGTACTCGAAATCTGGGGAGGCTTGTTGTCACTCAACCATTAGTTGTTATTAGTGAACAATCACTGACGAGGATTTGTGTGAGAACTCTTTGTGAGTACTACTACTACTATTACTACTACTTCATCTACTACTAGTACTACTACTACTACTATTACTAGTACTTTTCTACTACCACCACCACTACTACTACTACTACTACTAATAATAATAATAATAATAATAAGTGATTGTTAAAGAATGTACAAAATATCTGACAAAATTATTAATCTGTTAAAGAAAACAATGGGAATATGGAGACTAGAACTGCCAGTTGGAGGATAACACCTTACTGATATGAAAATACAGAAAGACGTCTTCCAATGAGACTCTATAACCACTTATGTGTTTAATAGTAATGATGCCACTCAACTATATTCCCAGGACATGTGATGTTGAGTACAGGTTTACAGACACAGAACAATGAATAACCCGCCTCATGTATATAGACCACCTGAAGCTTTTTGCAAAGAGTAAAAATAAACTGAAAAAGGTGATGAACACACCCATAATGTTCAGCCAAAGTGAATTCACAATAAAAACATGTGCACTACTAGAGATGACCCAGGGGGAAACTTGAGACAGCAAAGGGGAAAGAACTGCGCAACTAAGAGAGGATATGGGTGTTGGCGAATATGATACCTATACAAAAATTAAATTTTAGAGACAGACACCATCAAATCTACAGAAAGATATGGTAAGATTGGAAAATAATTCCTAAGAAGAACAAGGGAAACTATTAAAAACGACATTTTATAGTAGAACTCTGTAAAGGAAAACGCTGGCAGTATCACTAATAAATACGCTGGAAAAGTGCTGACAGTACTGGAACTTTGGGAATGCTTATTGTCATTCATTACAAGTGGAGACCAATGGTTGTTGCCAACGAGAAATGTATAGTAAGTGGCTGTTGCAATTACGCACAATCATTTGCACGTGTTTTCGAAAGAAAAAATACGTTACTAGGAATCTTAGAAGACTGGTTGTCACTCAGAACCCAGGAAACACCACCGGTTATTATCAGTGAACAATCACTGATATTGACCTTTGTGAGAGCTCGTAGTGATTAAATAATAATAACAACAACAATAATAATAATAATAATAATAATAATAATAATAATAATAATAATAATAATAATAATAATAATAATAATAATAATAATAATAATAATAATAATAATAATGTATGTCATGGATTGACTACAAGGAAGCGTACGACAGACTCCCTCAAACATGAATAAGTGAATGCTTAAAATGTGCAATATATCAGATAGTATTATTAATATCATCAATAAAGCAATGGAAACATAGAGATTAGAACTGACAGCTCGAGGACAACAGTTAACCAATACAAAATGAGAGAGTCATTTTCCAAGGAGACTCACTGTCACCACTACTGTTTATCATAGCTATAATGCTACTCAACTACATACTCAGGCAATGTGATGTCGGATAAAAGTTCACAGGCAGAGAAAAAAGAATAAACCATGTCATGTACATGACCGACCTGAAGCCATTGGCAAAAAGCATAAAGGAACTAGAAAAGCTGATGAATACGACCAAAATCTTCAGTCAAGACATTCAAATGGATTTCGGAATAGAAAATTGAGCACTGCTAGAGATTAAATACAGGAAAGCTGAAGACGACTGAAGGCTTGGAATTACGCAACCAACAGCAGATGAGAGCGGTAGGTGAAGAAGACAGTTATAAATATTTAGGAGTTTTGGAAGCAGACACAATCAAATCAGCAGAACTCTGAGAAGAACAAGAAAGTTCTTAGAAATAAAATTATATCAGAAACCTTATTAAAGGAATAAATACCTGTGCAGTATCACTAATGAGATATTCTAAACTGTTCATAAGCTGGACTAAAGAACAACTCAGCCCCTTTGCCAAGAGGACTAGAAAATGAATGAATATGCACAACGCACTGAATCTAAAAGACGATACAGAACAATCTACGTTAAGATACACGAATGGGGAAGAGGGCAGGTAACTATAGAAGACTGTGTAGACAACACTAAAAAGTGCTGGAGAAATACATAAACCAGAACACAGAAAAGGTTATCACCGTAGCAAGAGACACCGTCCCAACGAACAACGCAAGAAGAATCGAAACTGCACACACACAGACAAGAAAAGTAAAGTGGGGAGCAAAATAACTACATGGACGTTTCATAAGACTCACAGGAAGAAAACAAAATAGCTGGACATGGCTAAGAAAAAGACACTTGGACAGAGAAACGGTGTCTTTACTGATGACTGGACAGAACAATTTCATTAAAACAAAGTACATTAAAGCTAAAATAGATTAAACCCAGGTAAACAGTAAATGCAGACGGTGTGAACGAAGAGACGAAACAGTAAATCATATAATAAGTGAGTGTAGTAAACTTGACCGAAAACAGTACAAGGACACACATGACTGGGTTGGAAACTGTGCAAACAATTGAATTTCGAATACGCAGACAAATGGTACAAACATAACCCAGACACAGTACTTGAAAAGGAAAAACATAAACTCATCTAGGATATGTATATAAAAACAGACACACTCATACAAACAAGGACCCCTGATGTTATAACAATAAACAAGAAGGAACAAATCTTGTAAAATCGGAGACACAGAGTGAAGATCAAATACAGGAAAAACACGAAGTAAATACACAGAACCAGCCATAGAACTAGAAAGGAATATAGAGCATAGAAGAAAGTTAGTATGATACCAATAATCGTAGGACAATCCCCCAAAAACTAAAAAAAAGACTGTGAGAAATTAGAATTAAAGGGACTATCGAAACCATACAAAGGACGGCAATGATCAAAACAGCTTTAATCTTAAGGAAAATCTTCGAATGCGAAAAGTAACCCTCATGAGCTACACAGGGTAACCAGTCACAAGGAATTTACAACAGGGAGAAAACAAAACCACATGAAGAACACCACAACACCAATCAAGGAACAGAAACTGCAAGAAAGATCACTTCATAATTCCGATAAATTAAACCGGCTCCAGTTATCACCACACAAAAATGAATCAAGAAACAGAATAACAAGAAACACCACCCCACCAAAAAGAAAATCACGAAACTGTCCCTGCAAAAAGTGTTGCATTTCAACACTCAACGACACCCCAAAACTATATGTTACATGATATGATACCGAAATAATTTCGTTTAGATTTCTATTAAAATCAGCTTTTATTTGAAGTCTAGATTTTATAGATTTGTGTTTTTATTGTTTACGGTCTCAATTTAAACGAATTGGATTTATCGCGTTTCGAACTATTCAAGTATCCTATAATAAAACAACACACAATCTACTACTACTTGTCCAATGACACACTGTGCGTCGTGTAAACGAGGCAATTGAAAATAGCTACAGTACGGATCAAATGAAATCAGCTAAAATCATATATTCTAAATTTCCAAATTGATTTTCAAAGAGACATAACAGAGTCCAAATAACAGAAGCAGAATCAGCCACTCATAAACAGGTTTGTTCTAATAATCACATCACCTCACTTAATACCACACTCCAACATAAGCATCATTCCAGAGCAGAATACCCGAGATCAACCAACACTCAACACGACTAGAAGTGGCTGTAAAATATACAAACCAACAAGATACTTAACAAAATTAGCAAGCATCAGCACAATAACCTTACTCATTTTATGAGGGGTGTAATAGTATTATATAAACTACTTCCCTACGCAAACTAAATGCAATATTTAGCGTAGTAATACTGCTGGAATTCTTGAGTGTCACTTCTAGACCGGAAGCCCACCGAATGTGATTGTGTATTACTGTTCAATACCACCCACTATTATAGTTTCTATATAACAACATGCTATAACACTCACAACATTGACGAAATTGATATGTATTTCCATTTCTCTGAGTTGCTGTTGGAGTACGTTTACAGTATAACCTTTCGTATGCCGTAAGTTATTACGCCAGGTTTTACAATCAGCAAATAAATTGTAATCTCTAAATCGCTATTACTTTAAGGGGTAAAGGTAACCAAGTAATTGCTATCTTTTTATGGGATTCTAGTTGACCATTTCTTATTTAAACAATACACTTTAACATTTAGATGATAAAAAAAAATGCAAAAAAAAGAAAATCAAAGTAAAGAAAACAATGCAAAGGTAAAATGTATTTAATCAAATGTATATAAAAACGACAACCATTTTTCATATGTATATTTGTATTTATTCATATGTTTGTTACATCAAATACATTGAATTTCTTACAAGTTAACATCGAGTGAAAGAGAACTATTAGCAAGAAAATAATAGAATGTAACGGCAATTATCTCCTGAACAGCTTCTTTTAGCTTCTCAGCTGTCGGATCAATTTTGCATTAAAGAGATGTAATTGTTAAGTCACTTGCAACAAGTATGCCATTCTGAAAGGAAAACAAAATAATGAAAATAATAAATTATGAAAAAGTATTGATAATGTATTATTAATTAATAATTATCATATGAAAATTATATACATTAAAATGCACATGGTATAGTGTATGATTGATAATATGAAATGTATATGATTTATGTCAGATTAAAGTCAGAGTAATTAGATAAACTCCTGGTTTTTACACAATTATAAAACCAGAGACAAAAGGAAAACTACAAAATTGTACGAAGAGTGTAAAAAAACATTAACCGGGGGAGTTTTCCCCAGCTTCTGAAGATGGCTTCAAAAAGTTCATTTTTTGTTGACTATTGTTTGCAATTCAGATACACATTTCTTGTCATCTTTGGTTGTATATTTATTATCAAGTGTAAAATGCCACATTTAATAAAAATGTAAATTTCTAAATAAAACGTATAGAATGTAGTTTCCTTAACCTTTTAGATTGTAGTATTGGTAACCTTAAGTGAGATGAGTTTAAACTCTATCCTTAAAATAAGGTTTCTTTTAAAAGATTTTAAAGTGGTCATGAATTTATGATCAGGGCTGTATTACCGTTATATTAATGTTCATATACTATTGTTGATATGAAATCCGCATGCATTATTATATGTTCATGATTGTGATATTACCGTCAAAGAATGAATTGATAATCACAATATGAAATAGTTATTATTTTTATTATTATTATTATAAATAATAGTAGTGATAATAATAATACTAATAATGCTTATACTACTACTACTACTAATAATGATAATAATAAATTACATAAATGTTAATACTTACCACATGTTCATTAACAATACTTACTTAAACATTTTAGGAAATGTATACATCTATTTTTATCAAATTATGTATGTTTATATGGTAATATTACTATTTAATTACTACTATTAAACTTATTAACTTATTAGTATGAATTTTGAAGCAAAACTTCTAGGCGTAAGAGCTAACCATGTGAAGCAATATTTATTTTAATTTAATGTAAATACCATAAACAGAAGGTGGACTCTGTTCATGAAAATTCAGATACCTCCGATTTCTGTAAACTTTGAAGAATAAATAGTATACATCAACTACTACATATTCTCCAAATTTCAGTTTCCTGGCGCTTAAATTAGTTTACGGGGTGTAATATGTACACAACTTTCAAATGTATCAGATTTGCATTGATTTTTTCCATAGTCATGGGACATTAATTAAGCAACATCCCCTGAATGTCAATTTGTTCTCAAAACTCCTTAAGCTTAAACATCAAATTAGAAACATTTTTTAGAATCAAAACCTGATAATGGATTCTGATCAATACAAGAACTAAGGTCTCAATGCATAGGGTTTTACATCTTTATAGCATTATTTTCATCTTCATAATGGGACCATATAATTCATACATAACTGTTATGCCCGGAAGATGAATTTCATTCTCCTTGGGGTGTGTATTATTCTGGTGAATAATAATTTTAAATACCTTAAAAGTCATAGGAATCATGTAAATTGTAGAAAAGAGAATGAAAAGTTTATTAATAATGAATTAAGAATTTAGATGATTATTCCACAATCAAGAGTTTAATTTGTCGCCAGATAATTCTAATGCTTGAAACATTTCCTGATAGTGTTTATCATGTAGAAAAACAAATCCTAATTTCCCACCAGATGGAGGAAAGAAGTAAACAAAAGCGGTCAATAAATAAAAGACAAATATATTTAATATAATTATTTATTATAATAATACGCTTTTTCCACGTGGGAAAATATGTTTTTCAGGTAAGCTGGCACATATCGCGCTTTAAGAGGTAATTCATCTAGTAAAATAACATTTACACAAGAGTATTTTTTTTTAGTTTCAAAATAATATATATTTCATCAAATTATTATTTAATCGTGACTAGTATTCTCAGAAAAGTATGTAGTCATGTGCGTTAATTTATCGACTGTTGGACTCTGCTTTAAATCAATGCTGTTGTGTAAAGTGTTGATCGAGTAAATCCACTAATATATATATATATATATATATATATATATATATAGATATAGATATATATATATGTATATATTGTTTAATTGAAAATAATCAATGTTTAGTCGATGTCAACTTGGTGAACTCGAAATTAGTTTTTTCCCAGCTGTTGGAATTGACAGAAACTGGTGTGACGTCATATGCTAAAAAGAGAGAGTTAGCGAGAGAAATCAGTTTCGTTATGAACAGTATAAGTGCGAACATTTTTTAAAATATCTGATAAGATATGAATACATAGAGATTATTGATCTTACTCTGTCTCTTTCTTATTAGTCAGCGATTTAAAATAAAAACCTAGTCGAATAAATTTCATGTGTCTTCCAACAGGTTTGTATTTCTGATCGTATTTCGACGTATGAAATAACATATTTGCAAGCGGCGAATTATCGTCTAGCAGGATCACTGAAAGGTGCATACAAGAACTAAGCTAACACGGTATGATTAGGAACCATTATGTATTCCATCTATGACAAAAGTTAAAACATACAAAATAACGTTTACCTTTACGACTCTCATTGTTGGATTCGATAATAGAGTGTGTGAAGGCACCACAAGCGGAAATTCCTGACCTGAAAATAAAACCAAATATTACCATCGTTACTGATTGTTACATAATCCTAAATGTTCTATTAATTCAGAAAATTATCAGACAACGTCTATTTTACGAAAAACACAAGTAAGATATTCCCGTATTCGATTGCCCGATATAGCTTTTTCATCCAAACGCTGCAAATCTGATTTCGTCTAGAGTTTTACTATTTATCGATGCGTGTTCTGATGGAATATGCCTGTTTTCTGTTAGCTTTCATTGATTTCTACTTTTTACTCTGATCGACAACTTATCTTTAAAATGTCATTTTTACAGAAAGTCCAAACAATATTCATTTGCATTCTGAGATCTACTACTTCTGCTACCTACATTCACCGGGATGATTCTTGATAAGAAACATATATAGGTAGTATCGTCATTATATTCTATTTCTATCTCGCTATAGTATGTAAGCTACTTTACTCTTTTAGCCAAATATAGAACGCTTCCTGTTACATAGCCTTTTGGGGGTGTTTTATTAAGTGTTTCGAATAAGTTGTTTTTCATTTGCGGTTGCCAGAATACAAGATTAGAATATTTGTATTTAGTAACGTTTAAGCGTACTTAGGATTCAATGAGACAATTTGCCATTAACAATCGTTCATATTAATCATATTTCTTAACATTTTTGTTTACTATTTTATATTTAATGTCATATTAAATATTTCGAATCATAGAAATTATTTTAAAAATATTCCCGAGTCACGCCGGGTACACTAAGCTACGTATTTACAAAAAGTTTCTTAAGGTATCTATGTTCATCGGCTTATGTATATCTAAGTTAACATTATTACTCCCATTCACACAGACTGCATATATTTCGCATTCTTCGCATATTAGAATAACAGATCAGTCGTTTGCAGAACAACAGATTGCAATAATTACTGCACAAAATGTAATATTAGTTTTGCTTCTTTTGCTATTTTGCTATTATATTTACTTTTATTGTACAATGATCCTATGGTATTTAACAATTGCAAAAGGTATTTTATTTTTAATTGATTATTTAAAAATGGCTAATAGTTGATGTCGTGTAAGTCTGTCAAAGTAATAGTACATACATTGTAGCTTAATACATAATCATATCAATCGCAACAATGGAAGGCCTTTAACAAGAAATATATTGCATAACATCAACCAGCATTTCTTATTATCATAAATAGTAATCTCTTTCTTTAAGAATATGATTAGATATATTTATATGTTAGATTTTTAAAATCAGAGAAATACATGAGGTAATAGCTAGCGAGTATATGTGGCGCAATCCATTTCCATAGTATCCAAATACGTAGTATCTTAAGTCGTTCAATGTGCACTTTTTTCAAACGTTATAAAAATAATTTATAAAAGAAACGAACGAAATTGTTACGAAAGTAAATCATGACTCTTCGATATAATTAAATACAATATGTTGTTATGTGCTACGTTAATATCAGAACATAAGCATAATTAAACTCTCATAAAATATTAGTAATATAACGTATTGCATGCTACATAATCAAGAATAATTTCTGTAAAATATATAGTTCGCAAATCGATCCATTTAATCCTTTTTGAAATGTTGAATTATTTAAATACATTGTTTTCATTCAAAATGAAATGTCTCAAAATGTGTTCATTATGTACAAACGAAATCTATAATAGTTAAAAATGATACCTATACATCAAATAAGTTTATATTTTATTTAGTATTACAGATTAATTTTTTAAATATTTGAACTATGGATACTAAACTCATGTACATAAATATTTCCCCATATTTAACCAACCACTGGTTTAAAACTACTATATAAGTTTTAATAAAACATACATAAGCTGTATTCTTGTCTAAACAGTGTAGAGTAGAAAATATCAATTGTGTATTTCTGTGGAAAAAAGAAATAAGAAACATCTTCAGATTTATGGAGGCTTAATAAATACAATCCAACAGCCAACATATGCTGATCGTATCCCGAAATGAACCATTACAAAAAACTAAAGGCCATTAGTGATTTCTTGCATTTCTATTCATTGATAATAGTTACTGTCTAAAGAGAATGCTGATTTGAGAGATAATCATTAGCTTTGTCATTGAAAAAATGAGAAAAACACGTGAAATGAAATTAAATAAGGGAAGACGTTAGTCGTCGGTTTTAACAAAATGTATACAACAGCTTAAATAACTTAATCACAGTTTTTGCTAAGACTTTTTTGGCCTCTATATATTAATCACATAAAATATATTCAACTATTCTGCATTTTTATTAGGTTGTTTGAAATAATCCATTTTAATTGTTCTTATACACTTTAATTTGCAATTAACTCACGAAGTGACCCATCTCTTACTACGTATGTGCCTCTTCATCACTACTCCTGTCACTCTACTTTGTTTTACCTCTAGCTTTATTTATAGTGTTGATATCACTGTTGTGCCCACTACTTTCTAATTGTATCATCAGCCGAGTATAATAAAGAATAATAACAAGATTGGGATCACCTATTATTGTCGAAATTCAATAATAACACGAGTGTTAAATAATTTCATTTGGTAAAAAGGATAAATATAAGATTGAAGATATAGCAGGAAGAAAGCTACTAATATGGGATATTGCCTTTTTAAAAATTTTATTTTACATAGAAAAACCCAAACTTTTCTGATTAAATGAATCTAATATGAACTGAATGGGTGACATTTTAGGTCACATGCTTCTACTTTATTCATATACAAAGTTTAACGATATATTTGTACAGAGTATCATTTCGTTTTCATCATGCATATCACACATATTATGATGAAAAGTTGTATCTGTTAAAGACGAGCTATAAACATTCTTAATGCACGTCGATTCTATTATCCCGTTTTATATGAGTAAATTAAAAATATTAAAATAAATATTTAACTCATTATGCATGCATAAAATAGAGATATGTACTTACCGGGTAAAATAGTTTCTACAAATTGGACAACGATTGTCAGCATCTCTTTCATTGCGTTCAGCTGAAATATATTTAAATGGTATCACATAAACAGAAACATAATTTAAAGTGTCATGCACATGATATAGATCACGTTTTTCCTAATAATAACAACTTGGATTTCAAATTGAAAACGCCTCACATCAACTTACATGACGCTTAACTTCACCCGAGAAAACTTTAACCTAAAAGTGGCACAGCAAATATTCACATTAAGAAAGCTTAATTTTAAATTAGAAAATAGTTGATGTATAAATCCGAATTTAAACGTATCAACGATACATGTGGGCGTGGCCAAGATATACTTCAAATTAAAAAATGTTATTCGTAGAGTAAATTAAAGCTAAGTATGACATTCACAAAACTTAACAACATCTAATTGAACAAATATAACTGCACATAAATAAAGTCCATACACAGATGATTTGCAAATAAGCAAATCGAAATCAAAAATATTCTAAATAAAAAAGCTCTGTTTTACATTGAATTATGTGACATTGAATATTAACAATGATATTCATATTACCAATCCCCGATTTCAATTTTACAAAACACAACTTAACAGCAGCACACATTAATTTTAAATTAACAAATCTCAACTTCAATATTTATTGAAAATTGTAAAATTAAAGAATGCAAAGCATAGACTTTAACATTTTCAAATAAAAAGAAAACATGGTAAACTACACACTATAAAATGTGGTATTCAGATGTTAAAAAAGCATGGCCTTAAATTAAGGCGACATCGAACATCGAAACAACTAAAATTCAACTAAACATCAACAGAGGCTAACATTACATTAATAAATATCAATTTTGAATTAACCAAGAACAGCTTCACATAAAAAAAAAAGTGCTACATTTTTAAACGCTCAACTTAAATTTGACAAAAGCGCATTTACTATTAGAATTGCTTATTTTCAGACTATAAATGTTGAGCATCAAATAAACAAAGTTGAA
This sequence comes from Sepiola atlantica, assembly GCA_963556195.1. Classification (NCBI taxonomy): domain Eukaryota; kingdom Metazoa; phylum Mollusca; class Cephalopoda; order Sepiida; family Sepiolidae; genus Sepiola; species Sepiola atlantica. Next base: position 15,164,040 of record OY744517.1, on the reverse strand, counting down.
CTCTAAATTGACGAAAGCAAAAGTTAAATATGCAAGTAACAACAATGTTTGACTTCAATTTAAAAAATCGCTATCTTTTTAATTTAAAAGGCCGAAGTAAAATTCAAATCTCTCAACCTCAACTACAAATGTGTAACTTCATAAATATAAAACTCAATTGATGATTTTGTAGTCGGCTGGCTTGTATACGAGTAATTCGAAAATAGTCTTGTATCAGATTTGCAATCAATTAGTTTAGTAATCAAATTGTTAATATACCCTTGAAATAATGCATAATCAAGGTGTATAATGGTAATGCTGAAATAGATGAGTCAAAACGACGAAAACTATAAAAATACCGAAATTCTAAGATCTGATAATTTCTCATCAATAATTTGGAATTTAAAATGGAATTTCATTTTATATTTGGGACATTTTAACATGAAGTTGAGCTTATTTGATTCGAAGTTCAGGTGTTATCATTTATAGTTTAGATAGTTGTTATTTAAAGTTGGTTTTGCTTTAAGTACACATTTAATTATTAATATTGTTAGTCGATTTTTTGGTGCAATTCATAGTCGAACCATTTCAAGTCAAGTAGTTTTACTTTTATCTTGAACATTTGTAATTCAAAGTTCTTTTTCTGAAAATAAAACTAACACAACAAGAAGAGCTCAATTTTCAACATGCTAATATTCTATCTTGTCAGTTTCGAGATCAAAATTAGATTTCGTTGCTAGAAAAGTGGGTCGACTATACCAAAAGTTACTTAACTCTTGCTGCAATAATCTATCTGTATAAGAGCCAAACACGTTATAAAATGGAGTATTTCGGCCACATCTGTGGACATGACACTTTGAATACAATCTCTTGCTTTGACAGTGTACAGAGAAGAATTAGCAGTGTAGTGGGAGATGATCTCTTCCCTACTGTACACCGCCCCATTCTAATAGAACAAATACTTGTTACCCTTTCTGCATTCTACCGTTATATTGATGATGTGTGCTCACTAGAGCATCTATGTCTGCAAGCACTCTATAAAACGGTCACACTCAGAAGTATATTCACAACCATTGCAAATAAGTGTCCATTCTTCTGCTGTGTAGCTATAATAAAACGGTACTTCCATGAAATTAGTTTTTTTCCAAGAAATTCAACACAGTGGAACCAAATATTATGGGACGGCTCCAGAGCTGATTACATCATGGAAGTCTTCAAGTTCAATGTCAAAAACACATGTCGAGCCATCCTCTCAAGTAATCAAATTCATCAAAACTCAAGCGTGGCAGCGCGACTTAAATGACTATCAGACCAACAGGCGTTGCCTCATATATAGCAGACACATGTATAATAATATGCGTCTATTTCATGTGTCGGTTTGTCGACGGAATTTATCTTAAAAACCTAATCATGACAGGAAACTATCTATAGTTTTCATAAAGACGTGTGAACGCCTTTGAAAGCACTTTGAAATTATAGCTGATTTTTATAACCGAAAATTGATTTTAGATTTATACAACTTCGATGATGATATTTATCGCGTTAAGTATTAAATATTATTCATGTATGTTTGTTTACATTTCAGGTAATAACTTATATTCTGTCTGTTCTAAAATCGAACATGAACATCATACTTTTTAAATTCACGGCTAATCAGTATTATTAAGAATACATATAGGTTTTAATAAGTATGGATAACACATACATTTTTATGTATTAGATCGGAACAAACTGAATGTATAGTTCCCATGAGAAGTAAGATTACAAATATACACATAAATAAAAGTACAAGTAGAAACGAGACTAGAATACGTATAATTGACACGTTTATGACACAATCGACGTTTGTATACTATAATGTTCTGGAGGATTAGGGAAATGTGCAATTGTAGGGGTTAACAGGTAACCAGGTACAGAAAAATAATCTCATTTTCATAATTGCATGCGAGTAAGAATATATATATATATATATATATATATATATATATATATATATATATGTATATATATATATGTATATACATATATATATATATATATATATATATATATATATATATATATATATATATATATATATATATATATATATATATATATATATATATATATATATATATAATTAACTTGTTACAAATATCCAGGGGGTATGAATCCGAAGGAAGTTGAAACCGGGTTTATGAGAGTGCTCAATGAAAATTCAGAGCAAAATATATATTTTTTTGATTTTATTCCATTAGTTGCGACAAAACAGGTTTTGTTTCATTGGTGCGAATAGCTACCAATTCATCGGGCCAGCTTTTGAATTCCTTTCGCCGGCCCGATGAATTGGTAGCTATTCGCACCAATGAAAGAAAACCTGTTTTGTCGCAACTAATGGAATAAAATCAAAATATATATATATATATATATATATATATATATATATATATATATATATATATATATATATATATATATCATACGAATTCCCTTTTTTTTTAATTGAAATAAAAATAGACTTACATCGAAAGAACCAGCGACAGCTTCTGATATTTTCCCCAGTGTGAAACTGAAAAAAAGAATTATTTGTGTGAAGTTAAAAAAAATATACATACACCCACAAATATATATATATATATATATATATATATATATATATATATATATATATATATACTAATAGAATACCCGTCTCAAGACGAATATAATCTATAGATATAATTGAATTAGTTTTAAGGATTAATGCATTTATTTCTTTGGTGGTATGATACGTTTTTGCCGCCACCACAAATGTGTCCCCGTAACCCCCTGTTTCCTATAATACATATTCGATAATGCATAATGGTTTGTTTAATAGTTTAGAATGTGTTTACCACGCACACACATATGATTGACGCTCACCGATCTATTTAAAAATGTATTACTTAACAACATTTGATGTTGATCAATAATTTATTTATTTAATGTGTCCCATATAAACTTATTTCAAACGATGTGAGGGGGCAAGTGCACGTTTTGGTTTCCCCTAAAATTTAAAGAATACACGACGAATTATGCTACTGTTACTCACCATGCTGCTGGGAATGTATATTCAAAAATACGTAATAATTGTTACATTAGTTAAGAAGATTATACTGTACATTTAAATATATAAATATAGAGACCTACTTAACTGTACAACACAAAATTAATCCTCATAGCCTTCAACTTCAGTATAACATACACATAGGAAAATAAGAAACAAAATTAATTCAGAGACTCAACACTCACATCTCAGGACTGAACAAATATTATGGATATCTCCAAGTATTATTCATACTTACCCGACACTAACTGAACGACATAATGATCCGTTCAGTAGTTTATGAGATGATCTTGTACATTAATATGTATATATATATATATATATATATATATATATATATATATATATATATACAGTGTAACCCGGATATAAGAGAACCGGATATAAGAGAAAAAGTATACGGCCCCAAATTAGAGCATGTGTTAATGTATATAAATTAGACCCGGATATAAGAGGCAGTTTCAATGATCCCGTCGTTCCCTGCTTTTTGCCGACTTTTTTGTCATTGCATTTACCTGGAAAACACTTTCACTTTACCCACTGTTCTGTTGAGTCAGGAGATTGTTTGTTTATTAATTTTGTAACTGAAAACCGTTTGCTTGCGATCATTGCGATTAGTGATGTCGGCGTCGGCGTTGGCGTCTCAACGAAAAACGCTGAGCATTTATGAACAGTTGGAGCACATCGACGATGTCAAAGTGAACAAACTCAAACTGGTCGCTGTGGCCAAAAAGTACGGAATTGATTATTTAACAACAGCAAACATTTTCAAGAAAAAGACGATCTAAGAGCTTGCATGCAAATGAACGTAAACACTAATCACAAAAGAAAGAACCACACCGTGCACAATGACGTAAACGAAGCGCTTACACAATGCTTTACGCAAGCATATGCTTATGGAGCTACAGTCACCGATCACGTCGTTATGCAGAAAGCATCACAACTGTAACTCTTGAAGTTTATTTTGAACCGAGCAATGACTGGCTCATGCGCTGGAAGCAAGCAAATAACGTTTCGGTCAAAAACATGCACGGCGAATCAACGTCAGCAGATCACGTTTCTGCCAACGAGTGGGTGACAAACGTATGGTCGCAACTTTTTCGTGGATATGATCCAAAAGATGGTTGCAGCTGTGATGAAACGGAACTGTTTCTACAAAGCCATGTTGTCTGGATCTTTGCAATTTGGCGGCGACGAACATTCAAATGGGACAAAAGTTCCCAAAGACAGACTCACAGTGCTTCAGTTTCCAACCATTGACGGCAGTGAAAAGAAAGCTGTAGGTGTGCGTAAGTCGGCAAACAATGCTGCTTTAAAAATGTCAAAAATTCGTACTTCGCTAATCGTAAAGCTTGGATGACAAGTCAGTTGTTTACTGACGTTATAAAAACGCTTGATCGAAAAACGATTACTAAAAATCGAAAGATTATTCTAGTTTTGGACAATTCAACTTGTCATAACTTACTGCCGGGCACAAATCGGTCAAACATCAAATTATCGCTCATGCCACCAAACAGCACCAGTCTCATTCTACCTTTGGATCAAGGCATCATTCGTTCATTCAAAGCGTATTATCGTCGGGAACTGTTTCGAATGCAACCCCAGCGATCAATTCCAATTCCGTTGCTCGGAGTGGCCAAGCATATCACTGTTTTGAAAGCCATGCACATGATGAAACCAACACTTTTCATGGTCGAACCGTCAATAATCCAAAATTGGTTTACAAGACCGGCTTTGTCATTGAATCACAGGCTTAGGTGGAAGAAATGCTCGACGAAAATGATCAAGTTTCTCTACCATCGGGCATGGAGCAAACAAATTTTGACGAATTCATCAGCTTCGACGACAGTACACAATGTTAGGAAGCACTGGCTGACACGGACATCACACGTGGTATTAAATCGGATGATCAAGATTTTGACGAAGATGATGATGCTGAAAGCGTAAGTTCTAGAGTTTCTGAAAGTGACAAACCAGTGCCAAATTCTCTGGCTGCATTGAATGTGCTTGAAACTCTGGCAGCCTACTTTAAAGCAAAAAGCAGTAACCCTGATGGTGCATTGAACATGTTTTACGAACCTTATGAAAGTGGTTATTATGTTAAGAAAGAGATTTCTGTATAATCAAAAATGCCTAAATGTGTGCAGATAAATTATTTTTGACTGAATTAATAGTGAACATTGATTGGACATGTATGTGTGTCTGTGGTTTTGTGTTAGTGTATGTCTATACCTGTTAAATTAACTAGTGTTCTGTACGTAAAAATCGTCATATGAAGTGTCCCTATACATACCTAAACAAAAGAGGCCAAGTCCGGATATAAGAGACTTCTTCTTCTGTCCCGGCAGCTGTCTTATTTCCGGATTAGACTATATATATATATATATATATATATATATATATATATATATATATATATATATATATAAATATATATATGTATATATATATATATACATATAGTATCAATGTATAGTATATTTTGTGCATTTTAAATTTAAGTGTGTATTTCTATATAACACATTTCGTTAAACAGTTATATTTGAGCGGGCAGTCGCTTCTATTGAATCAATTGCAAGGAAGATCCGTAATAGTTGTTGCATTACAAACTAATGTTGGTTTGTTTTGATTAATAACCGTTCTAATCTAATCCGGCATTAAACTATAACTAATTTAAATAACTTTTTTTCATATATACTATTAGAAAAGTTTCATTTATTCCCAGTAAATAAAGTTTACATTAAATGTATAAAAACATGAGAAAATGGATGAAAGTTTCTTATTAACACAATTTTGGGCAGTGTAGAAATATTATCACATCTGTTAAAATCAAGGAGATTGTATATGCATCATTTGGAATGGGTTTCATAGTGTCGAATTAAATCTATTTCCCTAAGTAAACGATATATATATATATATATCTCTCTCTATATATATATATATATATATATATATATATATATATATATATATAATTATTTGCGGATAAAAGAAAAAGTAGGTTTACTTACGTTGTGTTGGTCACCTTGAATAGTATATTTTCTTGTGCAAATGTTGTTTTCAATTCGGAAAATAATACCTAAAAAAATTAATGCAAAGCTAGGTTGTATATACGACGTGGACATTTGTAAATTATTATATGTTTTAATTAGTGCATTCATATAAAATTAGCTTGCCACTTGATTATAAAAAAAAATCAAATTATATTCATTGGAAATAGCGGAAATGTTTAAATGTTAGGAATATTTCGTAAAAATTTCTTGCATATATGTCCTTGTTAATTTTCTTGTTTTGTACATAAGATACTTATAATAACATGAAACTAAAAAAACAATAAAAAGAGTTTGAATTGTAAACGTTATAATGTTGAAGAATAAATCTCATCTGCGCATTTTCATGAAATTGTATTGGTCAACCTCTCTATCGTTGATACGATCCTGCTTGTACATTTCATTGGTAAACTTACATGTTATGCGATTAATTTTCTCATTACTATATAATATACTGCACTTATTTATCCCTTAGTTATAATGCATCTTCTGTCGCATCCACAGAACATTGGTATTTTTCAAGCAAAATTAACACTTAAGATAAAAGAAAACAATTCTCTGAAAAGTGAAATAAAAAAAACACATACCACTTCAGCTGTAAGGAATTTGACGCGTCCCCCGTTTGATCGAACCACACTTAACTCTACCTTCACAGGAACTATCATTTGAATGTGATTTGGTTCGAAGTTAACACTCGGTTGCTTAGACGTGACAAAGCTCATTTCAATCTGGCTATTTGGATACGTCTGAGAAATCTGCAAAATTAAAATAAATACAACAAGGTTTAATTTCTGAACCTATGCCATGAAATGATAATTCTGCTTAATTCGGGTATAATGACTATGCAGCAAATTCAATTCCAATAGGATATATTTACATGTTAAATAGAAGTTTATTCCCGGATTATGCCCCTTTAAAACAACTAAAGTACTCTTACGCAACTAATGTCTAGATTCTATTGTTACGTCTTTTTTGTAAATCGAGGTATTTCACATAGGGATTCCGTTTCTTTACCCCTTTTGAATAGGAGTGAATAATACTGAATATGCCCCAACTTTTGGATCATTTACGACTTGCAACTCTATCTCTCTCTCTCTCTCTCTCTCTCTCTCTCTCTATATATATATATATATATATATATATATATATATATATATATTATGTTGAATAACAATTTAAATATCAATTACGTATCCTTAAACATAATCTATAGTGCTCATAGAAAGCTCAATATATTGCACAGAGGAATGAATATAAAAATGTATGATGGAAATAAAAGTTGTACATCTACACTGGAGACTTACCCCTAATATATGCCCACACCACTACAGTAAATGGTAATGATAATCAAACATCATCATCTTACAAACACACTACTATATGACTTCAAAATACACGCACTGATAAGAACAACTTAATTACTGAATGAATAACTCACCCGAAGATATTTACTAACATAGGCTCTTCATCCCAACCAATAAATTACCGCACCTCATCCAACATTTACTCGTTCGACAATAATAACAAAAACAATAACATCATATAACATACCTGTACAAACACTTTAAATAAAATAATACTCTATACTCTCTGAATTGGTCTATACAAAAAAATTAAGTAACTACACTCAAGGCTAAAAAACTTCCATCTATGCATTTCGGAGACAGTAATGATAATCATTGCTGATAAGGAGATAAATATCGTTAATTCTAAAACAGAGATAAGTTCATACTGTCGCCATAAGAGGAAATACAAATACGCTCTGTTTTACCCCCAACAGACACCTCATCACCTCCCCACTCTTACAGAAATCCAATTTGATATGTTTTGCCCTTCATAATATATTATCTTTGTAGTTAAATTTTCCCATGTAGTAATATTAACCTAATATCAACCTTTGGTTACTTTTCACTGTATATCTCCTAATCCTTTTATACACTCTAGATATTATCTTTTAAGCTTCTGATAAAAAATGTGTATTGTAAAGTTTCAACTTTAAGGTTTAAATATGTGGGTTTAAGTTTTTAATTTTACCTTTATTTCTTGCAAAGCAAAATATATATTTTCATTTCAATATAGTTGATATATTGTTCTGCTGGAGTATACACCTTATCGATGTGCACGCGTGTGGTATTGGTGGGCACATCTCTCTCTCTCTCTCTCTCTCTCTCTCTCTCTCTCTATACATATATATATATATATATATATATATATATATATATATATATCATGATTATTGGATAGTACAAGATATGATCATCGCAAGCATGACGGGAAGATACATTTTATCGTTCATGATGAAAGGTTACAAAAAAGAAGAAAGCCAGCCGAGCGGTTTCGAACAAAGACTGTATCGAGGGGAAAACACGAGGGTGTTTAAAAAGGTGGTGAGAATAACAACATTTAAATAGCTTAAGGGTATATGTAGAATTTAGTATGTATTGTAAAAACTGACCACATCTAGCTCTAATAGGCACTCTCTTTATTTACAAAGAGAGGAACGTTTTAGAAGAACGTGGATTGTCTCTAAGATGTTTAGATGAGATAGTGAGTGATTATGACTGAGGATGATCAAACCGCGAATGCTTAAATTCCTAGTGCATGGCGGTTTTTTAAGCAAATGGTGTTTAATAGAAGACCAATACGTGTTATTTAAAAGTCCGCTATTTTGAACGTCATCGGACGTTAAGAATAACATATACTGGTCTTCAATTACAGACTATTTGCTTAACAACTGAAATAGACGCTCGGCGGTAATTCATCTTTTTTTTTGAGAAGCATGTCAATACTCCCTCTTTTTGTTTTAAGTGGGTTTGAGTTTAAATATGCGTTCTGGCGTACGTTTCGTATGTGCGCAATGCACAACTTTTGCATGTCTTTTAATAATCTTGTTTAAAACTTATACATCTCTGGCAGTCTTTGATAAATTTCTTAAAAGTCCAGCAAATGTTAAATCTTCACAGTTTTTATTAACGATTGACGCAGAAGTTGCGTAGTCTTCGACATCTTTTTGACTAAATTCGAACACTTCCTCTGTTTATAAACCATAGAAGTATTTAGGCTGACTAATTATGTTAAAGGTTAAACCTGTTCAGAAAAAGGTAAGTCGCTAGTTTTTCGGGGAAAATATAGTTCTCGAATTTACTATGTTCGATGGTGCCTAATTTTCGGAGCAGTATGCGAACTTTTTTAGAGTCTGTCGAATTCTCAAAATCAATGTTGGAATGATCCTCATACCTTCTGAAATATGAAAGAAATGTCTTATCCTCGTCTAGAGAATAAGTGAAATTGTTGATTTCGCTCGAAACGGCATCCTGCAAAAAATCAATATCGTTGGCGTTACTTTGCCCCTGTTCGACATTGTTTGTAGAAATTGTTCGATTGTTAATTATGTTCCAAAAGTAGTATTCTTTATTTTTTCATAACATTTTGTCGGCTTCTTTTTTGTTCCAGTTGATCCTATATTTTAAAAGAAGAGACTCAAACACATTTATATATTTGACAAACATGCATATGTCTTGTTTGCATATTAAATCTCATTTTAACAGAGACCATTCTTCTGTAATACTAAATCTGACCAATATGTAAACAGGCTATACATACAAAACAGAGTGTGAAATAATCAGTATTATCTTGATAATTTCACCAGTGAACCAAATAGATTATTATAACAAACGTTTTCATCGCACATCTTCCAACCCAAATATAACACATTTGCAATGTTACACGATCATTGAATGTTACCTGGTTTATTTAATAATAGCGTGACATTTATTGGAATGTAAAAAATATGATTACGTCGACGGCATGTGTTAAGCATTGGACATGATATTTCTAAATAAACGATTATATAATATTAACTCAAAACAATTTCAGAATCATTTAATAAAATGCATCTACTTACTGTTGGGAAAATACTGCCAGCGCAAATTGAACCGGGGCACGTAGTTCGAAGCATTCCACGTTGCTTCTCAGTTTTAAACTGAAAAAAAAAAATATAAAGAAATTTACATCGATATATATATATATAATCGATAGTATAGAATGTGTTTAAATATATTCAAAAAGTATTTCAGATTTAGTCCGAAATACTTTATTATCAAACAATTGGTCTTGCCCATTCTAAAAATATTTTTTCTTGATATACAAAATATGAAAATATTTACGGAAAATGATTAATCAGTTTACATTCACCACAATCTGACTCTAGAAATAATTAAATGAAACTGTCTTCATTTAACTTATTGTTTTTTTTTTAAATAATAGTAATTAAATCTTAAATGAAAATATGGTAATGTAAGTAAACCGAAATTTGAATGAAATTACAGCCGCAGATACCAGTAGTTTTTATATAGACTTTAACAATACTACTTATAATGCTTACTACTACTACTACTACTACTACTACTACTACTGCTACTACTACTACTAATTCTACTACTACTACTACTATGACTACTACTACTACTACTACTACTACCACTACTACTACTACCACTACTACTACTACTACTACTGCTGCTGCTTATGTTGATGATGATAAGAACAACTAGGAAAAAAAAGAATTTTAATTAGTATAATAGGAATGATAATAATAATAATGATATATAATATATAAATTAAATTATATATAGGTGTCATTATAAAACACCAGTAGTTGACTTAATTGAATTGATGACTGATTGTGTGTTTAACCTGTATTAAGGAAATACCCTAATAATACAAATAATAATAATAAATAAATAAATTGTGAATTCTGAATTAACAAAAGACATCTAACTTTACTAGAAGTTCACTGTTATCGCTACTTTTTAAAAAAAATTTACATTATGCTACTTTTTATTTTTTAGATTATTATAATTATTGATTATGTAATTTTTAATGATAATAGTAAAAATGAAATAAGAAAATAAATAATCAATACACATACTAATGCATAAATTACAGTTGTTGTTTCATAGGGGATTATTAAGTAATTGAAACGATATGATAAAATATACCCTGTTAGATATGGGCAAGGATAAACAAATAAAAAGAGTAAGAATGAACAAAAAAAAACAAAGATAATATAGACAAATATGAACGATGTGGTAGGTGTTAATTAAATATTTATTTATATGCACGCTTTATATATATATATATATATAATTAACTTGTTACCAATATCAAGGGGGTATGAATCCGAAGGAAGTTGAAACCGGGTTTATGAGAGTGCTCAATGAAAATTCAGAGCAAAATATATTTTTTGTTGATGATTTTATTCCATTACTTGCTACAAAACATATTCTGTTTCGTAAACAAATAGCGTCACCACCGTCAGGCGACAAATGGAATCAAATGGCATAGATCTTAGATTTACCTCAACAGGAAATTGAAGATGTATTGGGTGGGGGAGAGGGACGGAAGTGGAGCTCTGTCTCTGACGAGGACATGAGACGTGAGGTTGGAGGGAGGGACTCCAACAAGTCATTTTTCTAAATTGCGTGGGAGATTTTCTCGTGTCTGGGCCATAGTGACCTCAATTCCAGCCGGGGCGACAGGGAGGGGGGCCAGGGTGAGTTAAATTTAAAATGAGAATACAAATGAATTATAATTACAGTTAAAACTGTCATTTTTGTTGTAATATGTAATTATTATGTAGATAAAAATGTTTGATAATTTTAATTTATGGTATTAATTGCTACTTCTGCATTCTATTTTTATCCTATTTTAATGTAGTTATTTATGGCTTGCTCAATATTTGTAGTGAATTTTGTTGTGATAATATTTTTTTAATTGTGATTATATTATACCAAGATCAATACTAGTTGAATCATTTTATAAAAGAAGTTTAATGGTGTTACCGTGTTTTAGCATTAATAAAATCGATTACAATACAGTAATGATAACAATACTAATCATACCTACGATAGTCGCAGTGTTTTTTATTTTTTATTTTTATTTTTATTTTTATTAATGCTATTATCACTGCGACTATCGTAGGTATACAATACAGAACATGTTTTGTAGCAAGTAATGGAATAAAATAATCAACAATATATATATATATATATATATATATATATATATATATATATATATATATATATATATATATATATATATATATTGTGTTCATTTATTCAGTATGAACATTTTCAAATAAAACATTGAAAAAAGTTAAACTGTCAAATATATGTTGTACTTTCACCAACAAGTGAATAAGGTAACATTGCGAATTTTCTATTTGGTGCGGAAAACATAAGAACATTCAACATTTTTAGACTACCTACACATCTTTTAAAATAAACTTTTTTAAGGATAGATTTTCAACTCCTCCCACTAAAGTTTACTAATACTACAATCTTAAATGTTATGGAAACAAAAAAGTTACATCCAAAAGATTTTATTCAGAATTTCTTTTATAAAAAGAGGAATTTTACCCTTGATAAAAATTATAAGTCCAGAGACAAACTTTCTACGAAATTCGTGTCTATCATTCCGAATAGTTGTATCATTATATTTACACGTTTCTTATTCTTTCGAGATTATAATATGTTTTGCTGATGTGTCAATGTCTCATAAATTGAATTCACAAATTTAGCATTGTTCAAAGAAACCATATTTAATGGATAGCCGATGATCATTTTCTCCGAAAGTACAACATTATCTACACACTACTAACCTCTATTAACTGTACTCGTATTTCCTGAACACTTTCCTATATACTCATGCAAAATAAACATCTGACAATGACGCTAACATATGTTATAAAGATCACATCCACGTCTTTCTGACTCATTAATGTTCGTAGTGTAGTTCTTGTTGTGCAATCTTTCATTTACAGCAAGCTTCATGATGCTTCCAGGTTTTCATTCATAATGAGCAGATATGAGTTATCTATTTGGTTATTTAGACCAATTCAAACAATAACAGTCCGAACTTAATTAATCCATGTTAATATGGTATAGATTTAATTAATAAGTTGCCTACGTCAAGAATCAAGTTTAATTTTCTCTTACCTTTTCCGGAGTTACGTTTAACATTAGTTTATTATCCCGATGTGCGGTATAAAGCCACGTGTTCAACGAATAATCCGAAATGATGAAATAGATCATCTTATTATTCTCGTTTATAGCAGGTAGTTGTTGTGGAGTAAACGGGAAATTACCATTTTGATTCTTATCGAGGATTGCTGCCTAAAAAGATAAAAGAAATGAGATACGTATATACAAAAATAATGGAACACACCATATATATATATATATATATATATATATATATATATATGTATATATATATATATATATATATGTATATATATATATATATATATATATATATATATATATATATATATATATATATAGCCAATAGAAAATCAAAAACACAAATCGACTATAATGAACAAATAAATGTGTGACACATTTCAGTGTCATTTCGGTTTTAGTTACTATATTTTCAAAGGTAATTTTCGAGGAACTTTCCTTTATTCTGCCTTGTATGAAATATACATAGTTTTTTGTTTACGGAATGTTTACCATTTCGGACTATTTAATACCGAATTCAGTCATTTTGGTAAAGGTTTTTATGATTTAAGTTTGTTTATATCTTAAAAATGTAATGACGGTGTTTCGTTTAGTCATTTATTAGAGGAAATGTGTAGGTTTTGTTGAAGCTTTGCAGAACATGATTGAATTTTACAAAAAGGAAATAAAAAAATAACATCAATGTTTTATTTATTTTAAGTCAAGAAGCTGGTATCGTAAGACAACTCGATTTGGTAGTCCCATAGAATATATATATATATATATATATATATATATATATATATATATATATATATATATATATATATATATATATATATATATAAGTATAAAGTAAAGAACTAAAAGCGAACTTTTAGGAAAGGTAATTGGGATATTGCCTAACCTTCAAATATTACTTCGCTGTCTCTTCGTCAATTAAGACACATTTTATAGTTTTTAGGCCAGGAAGACTTTTTAATATGGCTAATATTTCCCACCTCACGAATTACTGAGCCTTGTTACAGCCACGAATGAACCCTTTATTGAACTTTTTACCCTCTGGATTCTATCTATTTTGGCCGCACCTGAAGATTCTGGTTTGTGGAGTTTAACTTTGAAACCTCCTCATTTATTTCTTGTGCCTTCTACCGACCTACCTAAATCACTTTCTCCGCTGGACCTTTTGACACCGGATTTTTTTGGAATCGGACACTTGCTTGCATTCGGGCAGCTTTTTGCCTTGTTTTTTCCCCACACACTTTATTTTAATTTTTCAGATATTTAATCTTGGCCTTTGCAAACTTATCTATCCCAGCAATTTCCTATGATGATAAGATTTTGAAAAAATTAATTTAATAAATTGCTTTTTTGCGGAATATACCTTGCATTGAGCAACTGAAGTGAAAAAAAATCTGCTCCGTCGCTTTTCTAATTCCTTTTCATCCTTCTACCTACCTATATATATATATATATATATATATATATATATATATATATATATATATATATATATATATATATACACACACATATATATACACATATATATATATATACACACACATATATATATATACATATATATATATATATATATATATATATATACACACACACATATATATATACATATATATATATATATACACACACATATATATATATATACATATATATATATATATATACACACACATATATATATATATATATATATATATATATATATATATATATATATATATATATATAAACAACATTTTCCTATATTCCAAAGCCGAATATGTAATTCATCTTACGAATCATTTTTTCATAACAAAATCTATTGGTATAATCACGGACCGGTTTCGTTAACCAGAAGAAGAACAACCGACATTGCTATGTTAATATTGGATCTTTTATGGATTCATCAGAAAACCAGAAAATTCCCAATCAGAAAGAAATACATAGCTGAACGACAAACTAACGCCCCCACCCCACAAAAATAACTCACATCGAATTCATCATCATCGAGAGTAATTTAGAAATCACAACCTAAGGAAGACACCTATTTCGTTATCTTACGAATAGCTATGAAAACTACGCACAACATTGTACAATAAAACTTCTTTAAGCGCGAATAGTTACACCTGGTTGAAGGTTAATTACATTTAAAAAATAAAAATACAATAATATATTTATAAACAATAGTCATTACATAATTTTCGTAATTCAAATTGGAAAGAGTCAATTCAAAACATAGAAACACGAAACGAAAAATATCACTCATCATGGAGAGAAAACACATTTTAAAGAGACCGAAATTACGGTGAATAGCTTTATTAGCATACATAAAGAAATTAAAAAGAAAATGTTTTACACATAATGTAGTTTACTTAATAAAATATATACTTTCAAAATCTTCAACATTATTATTTTTTTGTTGGATTAGCAACTACGTGTTCGCTTTGTTTTTTTTTATAATTTGGAATATTTTCTACTTTTGGTATTTTGCAATCTATTGATTTCGAGAATAAAAAAAATAGACAAATGTAACAATCGCTTTACAGATGCGCACACAAATGGTGTCGGTACATTAATATAAAGTAGAGAAAAAAATTGGTAAGAGAAACCACCGCGTTAAACAAGATCTTCCTCACCGTAAAACGATGTCTTGCATATCATTGGTCCACCATATAATTATGCATTACAAATTGCTTGAACGGAACCAAAAGTCATCGCGAACATCTATGTTTCACATGGCTGTTTAAGGGAACAAAGCTAATCTACAACAGAAAACCATTTTTGCAACACGACTACGCTTTCCTTCATATCACCAATATGTGTATTAGTCATTACTAGGAAGTGCTGCCACGCCCGCCGTACTCTCCTGATTTTTCACCAACTGATTTCTACCTCTTTTGAATACTATGCGCGGAGATTCGTTCAATACTGGTCCTACATTCAGAGGTTGGTTTGTTAATTTTTTCGAGATATTAAAAATCCTGTTGAAAGTTAGGAAAAAGATGTAGACAACAATGAAGACTACATAATTGATTAACTATTTGTTATTTTTTAAATTATAACTTTTAAATTTAAATTAGAAAATCAGAGAGAATATAGTTGCTAACCTAATCCATCCGCTGCAGTAAATCAAGCCGTTTACAAAATTGATGAACCAATCATTACTAAGTCTTACAGAAATTCAAATAGTATATAATTTATTCCCCGTTCTCTTACTTTTAAAACTTACAAAAAAAATGTGTTTTATTCCGAGTGAGTAAAGACAGCCTGTAATTATAAAGTTTCAAGTAAAACAACAACTATAATTACTAAGATAACGTAAACCACAAATATATATAAACTGTTCATTTGAAATCACCTTCAATTATAGACGTAGATGGTTTCAATTGTTTTATTTCAAACTCAAATTCCTTAGCATAAATTAGCGAACATTAGTGAAGGAACAAGTTAACATTATTATTCTTAATCTATATATCTATCTATTTATCTATCTATTTATCGATTAAGCTAGCTATATATATATATATATATATATATATATATATATATATATATATATATATATATATATATACTGCGTTAAAAGTAGTATATATCGATATGTGCATTTGTGTATATCTGAATATATATATATATATATATATATATATATGTATATATATATGTATATATATATATATATATGTGTGTGTGTGTGTGGGTGTGTGTGGGGGTGTGTGTTAATATGTAGTTCATATATTAATGTATATACACATGAGAATGGAAATACAGTTGCTAGCCTACGCTCGCTCTTATAATTACGATCGGGGTGAAAGTTTGTGTAAATGAAACAAACTCGTTACATTCGAAATGACATTGTATTTGATAAAAACAATTACATACTAATAATAACAAAAATATTCAATAAATTATTCTGTATCACCCTCCCTCCCCATTAATCGACTGATGGAAACTAAAATTGCCAGACTGTCATAGACCTGCTCACATTATTTCCACCGATTGTATACGTAGAAGAATGAGAGGCAGTGATGATCGCCGTCTCGCAGAAAACTACGATTGAGATCATTAATTGTGTTAAATTGTATTTTCGCGTAGTTCTGCAGTTGTAATTCTGGATACCAAGAATTTAGAGTGCTGCTGAAAACACAGGGGTGCAAAGGAGATTATCTAGCACTTGACAAGAGGTCTCCTTTTAACAAGCCAACTGTATCGCGAGGCGGATGTTTCGAAAGAGACGCAATCGCCCGACAGAAAATCAGTAAGTCCAGAGTTAAATATCCAATTCCACTGAAATCAAAATAAATTTGCCAGCAACAGTAATATATATAGTTTTTAATTTGTTCACCTCTTCGAATCAAGCGACATTTCCCCGGCAAAAATACTGACATGACCTACTTGCTACCCGAAAATGTATCTGAACTTTTTAAATTGTAATCCCCAAATTATGCTACGGAGAAAATGGTAATTCCATCAGCCCGATTTCCATTGCAATTGTTTTAACTAACGAGTTCGTTTTGGAAGAGTCAAAAATATAGAACTACTAATGATGCTCTTTCGTTGCTAAAGTAGATGTGATCGCACGTAAACCAGAGATGATTTACAACTATTACTAATACAAAGTAAGTTGTTGCTACTAATAACTACACACTTTGATAAGTTTCACTTACCTTGTGATTGGTTTGCATGTATGTAGAAGTAAAAACTGGATTTGATACGAAACGATAGTCGAAGAAATAACCATCTTTGATTCGGCGAGTCACTAGAAAATGAAAACAATACGGATTTTATTTAAAATCATCCTCTCATAATTTTTTTCAGTTTTACTGTCATCAGTTTTGTTCACGGCGATATAAATGGGCAATACTTATGCATTTATCATTGTCTGGTTATTCGTTATTCTGTAAATCCGTGTTTCTGTTAACCAATCAGTTAGTCTATTATTCAGTTAGTCCACACTTTTCTTAATCTATTATCCTATTCGTCACTTAGTGTGTTAGTTAGTTATTACGTAAATCAGTTAGTACTGTAGTCCGATATTCCGTTAGTCGTAAATTATTTCATTCGTTAGTGAGTTCAGCTGTTATGACGTCGATCCGTTATTCCGTTAATCCGTTATTCCGTTAACCGATTATTTACTTTAGTCCGTTATCTGACATCGTCCGATTTTTTCAATGCTATTTTATTAGTATTTGTTCACGCATTATATAAGCATACACGAAAAAAGCTGACATAGCAAGGTTTTCTACAGAATATTCTGCATTCTACGCACACGCGACTTAAATCGCGCGACTATGAACTTCTTGGCCTTTTGGCTAGGATCAAAGTGTAGTATCTGTTCCGATGGATACTTCACCCCATAGACTGGTATTGTCTTGGCATTCGGGGCTTGATTAACGCCGGTCTATGGGTCTGTACTGTGCAGTTCTAGGAGGCCCACCCTCCCGGGCTTCGCCTCCCCTCTTTGGGGAGGAGTAAGTGTATTACTTACTGCCTGAGGCGCCCCTACCGGGAATTCCGACGGGGCTGCCCAGCCAATTTTTAAACCCCACTTTCCCAACACGACCTTGGGTCACATCTTACTTGTGGGAGTAAGATAAAAACTGGCCTTGTGCCTAACTCCTGGATAGGAGTAAATCAATACTCACACGCAACTTAAATCGCGCTCAAACGTAACTAGTTGCAATCTTTTGCCAATATTTTAAAATCTACTTCTATTAAATTTTTAAAATGCAATAAAAGTTAGAGTTCACGGTTTTTAACATGTATATTATTGATCAGAAAATAATCTCAGGCCGGAGCAAGGCAAATCACTCTAAAAATTGGAAAAAGTACACAGTCCCATAAATATTGAAAAATAGTTTTTTAACATTTAACAAAAGTTTAACTAATCTTTACTTTTTTTACATTAGCAAAGTAGAAGTGATCGCACATGGTGGATCTACTTCTTTCATAGGTTGGTGTTATTTCTTAATCAAAGACTATATAGTCACACTGATTTCATGTATATTCTTCCTTTGAATTAAGTGGTCATGTTATCCATAGCTGGGATTGCAGCTTAGTTTCGAACATTGTAAACAGAATGGTAATATGTATTTTACAACGTCTACACTATTCTATATGCCCCTTATAGTACACGGTGCCAATTAAGGACATTGCACCTAACAGTAATCTTACGTTTGTAATGTAGATGTCTATATTCCAAATCGCACGAGATATGGGTGTTTTTTTTTTCATATATAAACATATAGTAGGAAGACACATTCCTATGCTCATAGAAACACGACAGAAGAGATCCAATCCGTTCGATCTCTGCAAAACTTCATTCTCACTCTCTTTATCCGGCCTTAAGTGGAAAAATGACTGGGTTACGAAATTGAGCCGGATAGACAACGTTACACGTATAACTATAATCTACAACCGCAAATAACGGTATTGTTCGTATTTGAGGCGAATACATTTCCACATGAGTACTGGGAATAATTCATAACGTCAAGCTTAGGTGTAGACGTAAGCTACATTTAATCGTTCATACGTACAAGTAAGCATGCAATAAACTATTGTTTTTAATCTATCATCTTCTTTTTACAAAAGCATGGCTAAATTAAAAAAATAAATTGTTTGAAACTAATGGGCAATTATTCCGTCAATTTATTTGGATACCCAAACTGCGATGTTAAGTTCATATCTTCGATAATTAAATTTTAATATAATGAGCAATGTAATGGATCACTTACCTGGATAATTAGCAAGTTTTTTAGCAACATCATTATTGACTATCTTTACTGCACTGTCACACAGCTGTAAAAAAAAAAAATTAAACAAATTATGACTTAGAATAATACACTATAAAAAGTATTGTGGGAAAATGTGCGTTTTAATTTTTGGATTGTACAACATTTATAATTGTTTTTTTTAATGTATACCTCACTACGCGGTGTTGTCGCTCTACTATCTAAAATAAGAAAAGATATTCTATTTTACCAGTACAATGCTAATTCAGGTTACATACTATATGATGGAATTCGTTGAAATTTATTTATTTAAACATATATATATATGTATATATATATATATATATATATATATATATATATATATATATGTATATATATATACATATTTATATATATATATATATATATATATGTGTGTGTATGGGTGTGTGTGTGTGTACATTTAGGCATAATTTTCTCATTTATGCAAACATTGTTCAAAATAACAAAATTCGTCCGTTTAATTATACTAATTTTATTTGTTCATTTTTTCTGATTGGTCTTTTTGTGTTAACATAAAAAAATGTTCCAAAGGTTCCACGAACGTTTTCAATTCTTCGTAGTATCATTCTCACGTGTCAAAAGTTTCACTATAAGATCTTGGGTTCTAATCTTTTTATAGCAGATAATGAATCTAATTTTATTGTTATTTTCAATTGGAGAATTGTATGTGTGTATACTATTTTTTCATGGCTTTTTCGTCTAAATTAAAGTTTGGTTGGATTTGATTTAGTAAAAAACAACTCCTCCCCAACCGTTCCACTACGAGAAAGAAGCAATGTTATTTATGAGTTCAAATTCTGTTTGGGAGATTTAACTCGTATAATTTTAAAGCTAATAGCTACATCGATTTTACAACAACTACCGTGCCCCGCCGCCTTACCATGCATTTTGGAAACTCTAGCTCAATTTACCAACATCTACAAATGATTAACTGCCCTCTTTCTGATTTAAGAAAAATCCTAGTTAATAACACGAAAATAATACATTCGGAAACCAATTTTAAAAAATAAAAATACTGGAAGCTATCTACATAAAAGCACAAAAACCCACAATTAATAACATCACTTACGTACCGAACGGCAACATTTTTAAATGCTAAACGCCATGCGATTTTATTATGTAATTCTACTCCAGCGTAGCTGAATGAAAATCGTCACCAATTTTGTTGGTATTATCCGACAAACGTTCCCTGTGCGTTTCTCCGCCGTCTTTTAAAACACTCTATTGTTTCTTCAGCTTGTTTGTTCATTTGCTTTTGACACATGAGAATGATTCAGCGATTTATTTTCCATCCTAAGTGAGACACATTTTTTATCTATAAAGATTTTAGAATATAAATATATTCAGGAAATATTGCTTAATTAGGGTGTAATGCTTATTGATAAAATTCAATGCAAATATGTAATATTTGGATCTTCAAATAAGAGTCTGTGCCTAAATAATAACCCTAAACATCTTTACAAATGCTAAAAATACACTTAATGATAGGGTGTAGTTATAGATTGATGTCTATAAGTTACTGTTAACAGTACATTACACCATCGAAGCAATCTGAAATTACACAAAGTGGTTTCACCCATTTTTACCCACTTTGCTTGAAACTAAAATAAACGAAACATAGCTCATATAACAACACTGTGTTCCAAAACTGAAAATGATTAGGAGTGAATTTTGTACACACAACTATGCAAATATATGCGCATACCGTACTTATAGATCTATTAAGATCTTGTAAACAACAATAACATTATTAGAGTGAAATAGAAAACTCGTTAAAGTGTCGATTTCTGTAATAAGATCAGACGATGTATCCTAATGCATGCATTTGTACGCTTAACCTACTGTGATGGTGAATAAAAAGTTATCTCAAAATTACAATCGGAGATTAGGAAAATAACTTTACCATCTACTTTGACTCAGGAGAAAATTAGCGAATATTCATGTATAAGCGTCGAAAATATCACATACGAAAAACATAAACACACTATTTTTTGTCTCCAATACATTTGCTGTTAGATGGAAGTATATTTGTGTCATCCAATCAGAGCTCGCATTGTCATGAGTACAGATAGCAGACAACATTTTAAATCAGCTTTTAACTTACTTTACTCTCTAACACTCCTCTTACGATTTCTCGTCTCAACCGCTTTGCCTTCACCATCTAAAACATTCAATGTGCAAACAACCACGCATACATATAAAACAAGGTTTCTAATACAAAATATGGCCCCACTAGAGTAGCAATTTATACGCGGGGTCCTAAATCTTGCATGCTGCATAATCAGCCAGAATGTAAATTTACATTTAAAGGTGTTTTTAATGCCAATAGCTAGTCACGGTTTTATGCAGCTACCCACAGACGATGTACCATAATAGATTTATGTCTCAACAGAAGAACGTGCATTAATATGGTAACACGTTAAACGGACAACATTGAAAGTGATTAAAAAATAAGCTGATCATCTGCTTTGACTCTGGCAAATAATCCTGAAACGTCGGAAATATAAAATACGAAAATAATAAACACAGTGATTTTCCTGTCTCAAACGCATCGGCTGTTCAATAAAATTATTTTCCCGCTATTCAATCTAAGCTTGAATTGATATGATACCATATACATTTACTTTACTGTCTAACATTCACATTACTATTTCTTGTATCAGTCGCTCTGAGTATGATCTGAATTATTTCATGTGCAAACAAGCGATGTTATCAGAGGGTCATTATCATATATATATATATATATATATATATATATATATATATATATATATATATATATATATATATATATATATATATATATATATATATATATATATATATCAGAGAGAGAGATAGATAGAGAGAGAGAGTGAAAGAGAGGGACTTTCTCCATGAGCGTATCAATAACATATTAATATAGTTTTATGTGAAAACATTGAACTAACCTTCCTCTCAATGATACTGTTGATTTTGCTGCGGAAAAAACGTAGGAAAAGTTTCAGAATAACGTTACTAGAGGAAACCTTCACATCCACATTGCTGCTGCAATGTGCTGCTTTCAAATCCAAACCTCCATTAGTTGCCTTACCTACAATAAAGAAAGTAAAAACATACAGTCAATATTTGACAACATTTTTGTGTTGAGAGTATTGTTGTTGTTGTTATTATTATTATTATTATTATTATTATTATTATTATTATTATTATTATTATTATTATTATTATTATTTGTACTCATAAAGAGTTCTCACACAAATCATCGTCAGTGATTGCTCACCGACAAAAACAGTTGTATTTCCAGGAGTCTGAGTGACAACAAGCCTTTCCAGATTTCAAGTATTATTCACATCTTTTCGCTAACCACCGCAAGTAACCGCGCGGTATCGCAAAATCCACTTACCATTGATTCATCGCTGATAAGGCCCATTGGTATTTTCTGGGATTAAGGTGGAAATAAGCCTCCTCAAAGTCCCAGCATTCTCCGCACTTTTCCAGATGAGGTCTGCTTTGTGATGTCCCTCCTCATTCTCCCCATCCTCTTCGGCCGTCTACTAGAGGTCTGATCTTTACACACTCATTGACCCTTCAGGGCAGTGTTTTGTTGTAACAGCCGAAACTGATGTTACCACATGCATGTGTGTATGCCTAATTTATTTGTGGACATAGAAATCAGTTCAATGGATCCATATGAGTGTCCATATCTCTTGGCTGTGAGATGTTTTTGACTATATATTTCTTTATTTTCATATTTAAATTTTCTGCGGTTGAGTCGTGCTCGTTGCTTCTCTAAGTTAGAAGAAGTATTCACAGATTGTTAATAAATTTTCTGCAGTTTTCATCATTGTTGTTCGTTGTATTGTGTGCAACTTCCTTTTTAATTAAAATTTCTTTGAGTTGTTTGTCGAGTATTTTAAAGACTGCTCCTAGTGTTCCAACACTTATTGATACCATGGTTATTTTCTTAATATTTCATATTTCTATCAGTTCTCTAGCAAGTTCCAAGTATTTGTTCGCTTTCTTCTTCTTTGATTTTCGCCTGGTAAATTGCTGGGATGACAACATCTATGTGTTCTATTATCACGCGCAATGGCCGTGTTTGGATAAGTGTTTCTGTGTGTATCTCCATGTCCCCGATAATTTTGTGATTTCATTTTCCAAAAATGTCTCTGGTTTGTGTCTGTACCATTAATCCGCATTTCCAAAGTGAATATGTTTGCATAGTTCACAGTCGACTTTGTCCGCAGTGTTTTTATTTTTCGGGTGTTATTTATCTTAGCTATGATAAATGGTGGTCTGATTGCGTTGTTCTGTGCGGCAAAAACTACTGATTATTTTCATTTATCAGGGTATAGCTTCGTAGCGATGTGTAGGTATTGTCGTGACTCCCTCCTCTGCACAGTCGTCGAACTCGTTAGTCAAGCTTCTCTTCTCATTTTCCTTTTCTCTTTTTTTTATTTTCTAGTTTTACTGTTCCCTGTATTGTTCATTTTTTCCGATGTGTCTTGCTTCAATCCTCAGCCGTTATGTATTCCGGTTTATGTACATTTCCACTTCTCTTTGCCTCATCAACGCGGTGTTATACTTACCAGTCCTCTTCCCCATTTTGCGATTTTACTAATAGTCGGTCAATATGATCGATTCGGTTTAGTGTATTGTGTGTGGTCATTACTTTCATTTTCTTAATGTCTACGCGCCCAAGTTCTATTTTTGTCCAGCCTAGAATGATTATAATATTTTTCTAGAGAAACCTCCCAGAGTTTTACTTTTGATCAGGTTTCTACTGAATAACTCCCCCCCCCCTTAGTTATTCCATTTAAATATTCTCGTCATTTCTCTTTATTTGTTGGTGTCTGAATCAAGAATTTCCAAATCTGTATCATGTTCGCCGATTGCCTTTATCTTATCATTGTTACACATTTAACAATCTCCTCACGCAGATTAGATAAAGCTTGACACACCAGAAAAACTAACTAAAACAAAAAAATGCTCATTATTAAAGCCACAAAGTAAAGTGACAACAACTTTGTAAAACTACTAACAACGACATTACAAATAATTTAAATATAATATTTAAAACCTATACCCCCGCAAAATATAGCATCCAACTATTATAAACATTAAAGGATAGGGAAATTAAACTATAAGGAATTAGTAAGATAGGGTTTCATCGAGATTTTATACGTAGTAGTTTGCGTTCTTGTTGTTTCGTTTTATTTACATTTCCTTATAAACGACTGTCTACTTAAGGGATATTGTTCAACAGCCCTCTAGAAAGCAGTATATATATATATATATATATATATATATATATATATATATATATATATATATATAAATATATATACATATATATATATACAGACATGTATATATATATATACATGCATGTATATATATACATATACATATACATATATATATATATATATATATATATATATATATATATATAAATATATATATATATATATATATATGTATATACTGCTTTCTAGAGGGCTGTTGAACAATATCCCTTAAGTAGACAGTCGTTTATAAGGAACGTGTATATGACAGCTTATAGCCTGACACACCCGTCTATGTGTTTTTTTTATGCACGCAAACACATACATTTATAAATAATGTAATTACAAAATGCACAAATAATAATTTTATGAACTAATTATTTTAAAATCTCTCTCTCTCTCTCTATCTCTACACATATATATATATATATATATATATATATATATATATATATATATATATATATATATAAATAGATGAGACGTCCGATTAAGGGCAAATACATATTCTTTAAAAAAACACACTTAGGGTAGCGACAAATAACTAAGAAGTATTCTAATTTCATGAAATTACGGATGGTTTAATCTAAGCTCTTTATAAAATAACATTTGGAGCTTATAGTAATACGAATATTATAAATATAGATTACAGAGAATAGCAGTAGGGTTATGTAACTGAAGAACTAAATATAACTCCGCTAGTTGGTGCACGAATTTGAACCCAGAACATGTATCACTAAATTACACAAGGTTGATTGA
This sequence comes from Sepiola atlantica, assembly GCA_963556195.1. Lineage (NCBI taxonomy): Eukaryota > Metazoa > Mollusca > Cephalopoda > Sepiida > Sepiolidae > Sepiola > Sepiola atlantica. Next base: position 15,138,126 of record OY744517.1, on the reverse strand, counting down.
ATTTTGGAAAAATAGATACATTGAAAGTTGAACATCATCATCAGGGGAATTAACTCGGTACCCATTAAGCGCTGATAGGTAAGTAAATATAAACACCTACATAATATAACATTCCTTCGAAATATAATACATAATTATAAAGAAATTTGATAAAAGTAACTCATACGTTAAATTAAACATAACACGTTTCTTATCCCAAATTAATAATAAAAAGTATGTTTATAAGATAAACGTAATTACTAGATATTGTTAAGTGATAATTACAGATGTTTCATATATATAAAATAGGATAGAAAAAATAAAACGATAAAAGAATAATATCATCTAAACACAGCTTAATTTAATAAATTATAATAGAAATAACTCGACATAAATAATCTAAATTTACACGCGTAAATATATGCTTTCAGATTTCGACCATCCCTCACCAAGTCAGAAATGCGTTCTCTTCTTCTGTTTCTGTGTCCTTCCTATGTCCCGTGTAGCTCTTAATATTTCCTTTTTCTTTTTCTTTTTCTATTGCTTTTTCTTTTTTTTTCTTACTTGTATTTTTGTTTTTGTTTTTGTTTTGTTTTATTTCTATTCATGTTCAATTTTTATTTAAATTTCTGTCACCTTCATGAAACTTTGTGGGTTTCTGAACTGATCTTAACAGACATAATTCTATTTCAAGACCTAAGGATTGTGAGCTCCTCACACTACTCTCGTGAAACCAAATCAATTTTGTAGTCAAAATGAAATAAATTATCATATATATATACATATATATATATATATATATATATATATATATATATATATATATATATATATATATATATATATAGCGACTGCTGGCAGA
>OY744517.1:15092285-15124785 GCA_963556195.1 Sepiola atlantica | reverse complement strand
ATATATGTATGTATATATATATCTGTATATATATGTATATATATATATATATGTATATATATATATATATATATATATATATATATGTTGAGACAAAGTATTAACGCGACACAATGTAAAACATGCCAAGTTATATATATATATATATATATATATATATACATATATATATATATGCACATATATGTATACATATATGTATATATATATATATATATATATATATGTATATATATACATATATATATATATATATATATATATATATTGTGTGTGCATTTAAGCAGCGTATTTTCATTTAGGCAAACATTATTAAATAACACGAGTGATATTGCTTGATTAGATTGTTTCTATTCTTTCAATTTCCATTTACGATTACAGTCACATTGGTGTATGTAATTGCCGTAGGTGTCGTGTTTCATTTTTCTTAGACTCCAATAGGCTACTTTTAACTAGCAAATCATGTATTTGTTAACTTTCCTTTCAACATGACAAGCATCAGTGTTAAGTTATAATCCAGGACCTCATCAGATGGGGCGCAAATAATGTAACCTGTTTGGCCCTGTACGAATTACATGCGGAATGAGCACGAGACGGGCACACCGATCCAGCTTCAGAAAAGAGGACCTAAAACCTGGTAAGATTGTCATCTGAGAAAAAAGTATGAATCTCTGATCCTAACCAAAATGGCGAATTTGCTCACAAAAGCAGGAGTAGATACCGAGTCAGTTGAACTTGGCTATACAGCTAGTCCTAAAGGCACTCGTGTACGTAATAATATGTCCCGTTCCCACCCCTTACGAATGAAGGCGCCTCCGGGGAAATCTTTATACACTTGTCCTCCCAGAAATCAATAGTTAACTACATGAGGATTTCCCCCGGAGGGAGAATGCATACTCTACTTTGATTCTAGCCAAAGCGCCATATATACACTGCTGTGCCCCACTAAATAATAGGTTTACCACACGTAAAATATAAAAACTGTCCTTTAATATGAGTCTAGTATATGAGTGTTGATATAATGAAATTTATTTATATTTCAGTAGTTAATTATATAAAAATCGAATGCTTAAATAAAATCGCGGAGAATACATGAATTATAGTAAAAATAACATTACTTGTACAACGAATAAGATGTCGAACCACCCTTTGATAAATCAGGAATCTTCATGTTTTTCATCTCGTCATACATTTTATTCAAAGCAAGTTCGTTGGCTGAAAAATACAAACACCATATGTGTAAGAAAAGAAAACATAACATAATAAAGGATATTTACATACAATCAACGAATTTTGCGATACAAATCCTATTTCAAAGTGTCGCTTTCGGTGCATCCATGCATACGTTATCTTAAGTATATGCCATTGCACTTTTTTCAGCGATCAATACGGACCTCGAAAAAGAACCATAGGGTTGTACTACGTCATCAGTCTATGCGTAGATTAAAAAATTTGGAATAATTGTTTCATTTCATTGTTTTATTTTAAATTTCCCCCAAATAAAGTTATTTTTATAAGAAAGTTGTTTCAAAGAAAAATGGTTTATTTAACGATTAAATTACCAAAGTTGGAAAACACCAATCTTTCTTTTGAGAAATGAGTACGCTCATATTTTTTGTCTAGTGTTGGGGTGGGGCTTGTTAATTTAACGTATACAAAAGTTGAGAATTGTGATGTGATATTTTACATATCTATGGCTGGTGAAATGAGAACGAAAATACTTTTCTTGCCTATGGTGATGTTGTTGTCGACAAAATGCTCGGTGTTCAACGATTTTAATAGGTATGCCCCCCCCCATTTCATGATGTGATAAACTGGTAAAACATACCCTGAATTATTTTAACATTTCGGGAATTTCTAAATGCCTCATTCCTCTTTTTCCTTGAGTTAGATAATTACTTGTTCTTTTATGAAAACTAATTATTAGCTTAATAACTTTTACCTGCTTAACTAGTGTTAATCACGTAAATATCACTGTCACCACCCCCCAAAAAAATAAAACAAATAAATAGGTAGTTTCAGCATCTCATTTGTTCTTTTACTATCGATAAAACTATTGCTTCAAACAATGAAAAACAATAACAATAATACGGCGTCGTTAACACAAGAGAAAGAAAAAAGGGTGTTGAGAGATTAGTGTAGTAAAACTTATCTCGCGTTTTTTTGAAAAAACTTTATACGGATATTGCTCCATTGCTCAAAATGTAACGCGCGTTTTTTTGTAAGTTTCACCTCAATTAGTTGTTTCCGTTTATAGTGAGACTTACCTCGCGTGTGACAACAGTTACAACTCAATTCTCATTGATAAAAAAAATTACTATTTCCCGGGCAATACCATGTAGCCCTGGTAGTTTAAAATAATTCAATTTTGAAACACGAAACATTTTGGTAATTTTGAAACTTATTTAAATGTGACTGAAAAAAAATGAAAGAAAAAACAAATTTGCAATTTCACTGGCAATTAAAAAAAGTCGCGTCGGTGGCTTTAAAGAAACAGACTCGTTTTTTTCTGAAATATTTAAACGACATTAGTACACGTTTGAACGCATATACTAAATATTTGTCAAGAATATAAAACAACATTGCAAAACAGAGCATTTGTTATATGACCATTTAAAAAAAATCATTGAATTAATAAAGAATAACAAATAATAGTTAATTAATAAATGAACGTTAACAAAACCAACATGAAAATTAGTTAACCTTGCAAATCTAATATCACACCTATATAAACAGTATATGAAACAGACGATGTGTCTTTCATAAAAGTTGAATTAATTAGGAATAGACCGTTTTGACTTAACCGTTCGTGCTAGAAATGGCTCAAACTTTTGCTTTGTTCATTTATATATATAAACATATATATATATATATATATATATATATATATATATATATATAAATATATATATATATATATATATGTATATATATATATATATATATATATATATATAAATATATATATATATATATATATATATATATATATATATATATATGTATATATATATATATATATATGGGATCATGTAAGAAACATATATATATATATATACATGGTATAATATAAAAAACATACGTATATATGGAATATTAAAAAAACATATGTATATATAGGATAATTTAAAAATAAACATATGTATATATATATATATATATATATAGGATAATTTGAAATAGTTTTAGTAACACCTCTTTGCTTTGTTTGCTTCGAAACTAAAATAAAATCACAAAATGACACCAATCCCATGTGTCTAGTTATATATATATATATACACACACACACACACACACACACACATATATATATATATATATATATATATATATATATATATATATATATGTTTTCGAACTTAGTGGGTAGGCATGTAATCTTGTGTAAATCTGTTAGTATTAGATGAAATAAAAATATGTTTACCGTAGTCGAGGCCTTTTTTCGTTATTTGAACTCGAATACCTGGATTTGCACGACATACGCTGATGTTAAGAAGGAACAACACGTTGGCCGCAACTAGCACCAGTGAGGTCAAGCATTTTGGAAAAAACATCTTGCAGGAACCGTTGTGTTTTACACTTAACTTTCCTTGACAATGTCTATGGTGTGGATAAAACATCTTACTTTTATATACCAAGAATAAAAATTCCCCTGCCATATTACGCACTAATGAATGTATAGCGTAAATAATATATGCATAACACATTATGTTCATTGTCTGCTAATAGTTTTTAAAAAAACAATATATCAATTGTTTAGTTTGGATTTTCCCAGCTTATTCATGCCACATCCTATTCCGTAAATAAATTCATCAGAATTTCCCCTTTCGTTCAGCGGATAAAATTTGCCAACAAACAAATAATAAATACTACGTGACAAGTTTAACCCATTTATCATAACACTATATTCTATGTATATATACTAGCCATATCCGTGACTTGTTCTGTCACAGTAACTCCCACCCCTACGTCACGTCTTCTTCTTCTTCTTCTTCTTCTTCTTCTTTTCCTCTTTATTGTCTTCTGCTTCTCATTCATCATCATCATCATCATCATCATCATCATCATCATCATCATCATATGATTATTATAATTATAATTATTATTTCTCACTAGGAGTTATCACGCAGGTCATCGTCAGTGATTGCTGACCAAAAACCACCGGTGGTGTTCCCTGGAGTGTGAGTGACAACAAGCCTCCCCGGATGTCTAGTATAATCTACCTTCTATCAATAACCAACCCAATTGAACTTGCGGTATCGCAACAGCCGCTTACCATTGATGTCTCGCTGGTAAAAACCATTGGTCTTCTCTGGGAGGTGGGTGCCCTTAGCCTCCCCAAGGTCGCATCACTCTCCTCACTGTTCCAGTAGAGTTCTCGGTTGTGCTGCCCCTCCTCGGTCTTCTCATCACCCTTGTTCCTTTCCTACTATTTGATGTGGTGTCAGCCAATGCCGGCGCCATCTTGTTTTAGGGGAGCCGGTTATTATTTTCCTGCAGTTTCTGTTCCTTAGTTCATGTGTTGATGTTCTTTCTAGTTGTCTTGTTTTCTCTCAGTTGTAACTTCCATGTGACTGGTGACCATTCGTAGCCAATGCGGCTTGGTTTCCGCATTCGAATATTTTTCTTAAGATTGCAGCTGTTTTGATCATTGCCGTCTTTTGTATAGTCTCAGTTATCCCTTTGATTCCAATTTTTCCCAGTATTTTCTTCATGCTTTTGGAGGCTGTTTATAGTGCTCTTACGATTATGGGTATTATATTGACTTTCTTCATACTCCATATTCTTTTAAGTTCTGTGACAAGTGTCGTGTATTTCCGTCTCTTTGATCTTTACTATGTGGGCATCGGTAACGGCGAAGTTTACGACTTTGCAATGTTTTTCTTTCTTTTCGATTATTGTAACACCGGTCTCTTTGCTTGTATGAGTTTATCTCTTTGTACACCCATATCGCAGAGGATTTTGTGTTTTTCGTTTTTCAGTACTGCTTCTTATTTATGTTCGTACACTTTGTTTCGCATTCGAAATTTAATTGTTTGCACAGTTCCCGGTGTACAACTTTTCCTACGCAGTCATGTTTGTTCTTGTATTATCTTAGTGCTAGATTGCTAAATCCACTTATATGATTTACTGTGTTGTCTCTTTGTACAGACAATCTTCATTTACTGTTTTTGCAAGGTTTTATCATTTTTAGTTTTAAGATAGTTTGACATAATCGCATTGTTTTGCGTAGCCGTAAGTAAAGATTATGTTCTGTTCAAGTGTTATTTTCTTAGCCATTCCCATCTATTCTCTTGTCAGTCTTATGGAGAGTTCATGTAGTCGTGTTTCTTCCCACTTTTCTTTTCTTGTCCTGAGGTATGTATTTCTGCACTTCATTTTTTGTGTCTTCCACTCAATCTTCTATTCTTACCAGTCCTCTTCTCCCTTTGTTTCTTTTCATGTAGAGTATGTTCGTATCGTCTATTTGGTGTAATATGCTGTGCATGCCATTACTTTTTTAGTCCTCTGCCAAAAGTTACTGAGTTGTTCTTTAGTACTTCCTATGAATAGTTCAGATTATCGTATTAGTGCTACTACGCAGGTGTTTAGTTAATTTACAAAATTTCCGCTATATAATTTTGTTTTAAAGAATTTTTTTGTTCTTCGTAAATCTTCTCTTCCAATCTCTCTTTCATTTCTGTGCATTTCATGGTGTCTGCTTCCAGAACTCTCAAATAGTTATAGCTATCCTGTTCGCCGAGAGCCGTCATCTCCTCTTGGTTGAGCAGTTTCATGCCCTCTGGCATTTTTAGTGTTCCTCTATTCATCTCGAGTAGTGTGCACATTTTCATTTTGAATCCACTTTTAATATCCTGACTGAAGATTCTTGTCGTATTTATCAGCTTTTTCAGTAGTTTATTGCCCTTTGCATATGGTTTCAGCTCGTCCATGTACATCAGATACTTTATTCATTGTTATATCTTTGTGCACGTGTATGCGGCATCACAGTTTATGAGTAAGTAGTAGAGTGGCCTCATTGTTATTATAAATAGTAGGTGTGATATAAAGAGTTTCCTTGGAAAATACTTCTCTGTATATTTTATCTAAGTAAAGTTTTAGGCTTCTATGTTTCACTTGCATTCTTAATAAGATAAATAATCTTGTCAGGTATTTTGTATATTTTTAAACATTCCATTATCCATGCTCGCTGGATTCTGTCGTAAGATTTTTTAAAGTCAATCCATGCCATGAGTATGTTCTTTTTTTCTGCTATTTGCGCCTTCAAGAGCGTTTGATCTATATATAGCAGATCATATTCCCTTCTTTTTCCTTCATGGCATCATTTTTTGTTCTTCGGGGAACAGTCCACGATTGTCCAGGGATTGATAATTCTCACAGTATTGCTGTTAGGATTTTCCACATTTTATTGTAAACAGGTTATTAGTTTGTAGTTCCTTGGAGTCGTTCATTGTTTGGCATCTATTTGTATTAGCGTTGCTCTTCCCTTGGGCATCCACTCTGGTTTATCTGTTTTGTGGACACGTCTTCTCAGTTTCTGCGCTAGCATTTTATGTAGGATCATGAATTGTAAACACCTGTAAGTATGTATTCTATCCTGGTCTGGTGCTATAGTCTCAATCGTTTATAAATTAATTTTTGTTTCTGTCCATACTTCCATTTTTTGTATTCATTATTATTAATGTTATTATTATTATTATTATTATTAGTAGTAGTAGTAGTAGTAGTAGTAGTAGTATTGCTATTACTATTATTATTAGTAGTAGTAGATGTAGTAGTAGTAGTAGTAGTAGTATTAGCATTATTATTATTATTAGTTGTGTTATTATTATTCTGATGCTGAAGTAGTGGCATTCATGATTATTATCATATATATATATATATATATATATATATATATATATATATATATATATATATATGATAATACAAAATGAAGTAAAAAAATAAAGTGTCAATCAAATTTTATTAGAATTCAAAGTTCAAGCAAAGTATCTTAAAGTCCTTAGCTCATGAGTTTTCAAAGATAATTCTTCTTTTCAGAGGACCATTACCGCAGTTATACCACTACAGGTAATAACATTAAACTTTGAAAATATATAAAAATGTATACAACAATACATAAAAATATATAACATCAAATATATAAAGCCAAAAACATACATTTTTGTTAAATGTATACAATCCATCCAAGTCATACAATTTGGAAAACATAATCAGGAAAGACATCCAGAGGGGTGACTGAAGATTAAGGGGCAGCTTAACATAGAACTCCACTGGAACAGTGAGGAGAGTGATTAGTCCAAATACGAGAAATTGAAAGAGCTGACAAAGTTATCCAGTCGCGAAATGCGTCAACAGTCGATGAAGTGAAAAGTATCCAATGTTTATGTTAATTATTGCAACGATAAATAAATTAAATCAAATAATAGAGAAAGTTCAATAAACTCACTTAAAATTCGAAAGTCTTGATCCGGGCAACCCAAATCAAATCAAAGTTCGTTTGTTAATTAGAGAGTCCGTTAAATTCGAATTGAACAAAAATAAGATTGAATTGAGTCAGCAAACCCGGTTATAGCTTGTAATCCAATCGAAAAAATAGTTTAACTTCGTTCTTCCGCGATCTAGCCAAACATGACAACTCTTCGCTCTCTCTCTCTCTCTCTCTCTCTCTCTCTCTCTCTCTCTCTCTATATATATATATATATATATATATATATATATATATATATATATATATATATATATATATGAGAAAGAAAAAATGAGAGGAATCCGACGTAATGGGAAATGAAAAATAAAAACAAAACAAAGGATATTTTTTAAATATTCATCAACGTTTCGACTTTATTGTGAGACTTCCTCAGGATAATAATTTTAAGAAAAATGTCATGCAAGCACATCGAAATATTGGGTAAGCCTGATGGGTTGATAAGAAATGTAGTAGTGGTTGCTACTAAAAGCGCCGGACGAGGGTCAAAGCTGCGAGAAGTCAGTAGTTGCAAAGAGTGAAATGAATATGGAAAAGTTTGAGTGGGTACCATTAAGGCAGCAGTGAAAAAGGGAAGGGGGAGGGGTTAGTGAAGTTGCCTCTGGGTGGGAGAGAGGAAAGGGGGGCTGACCAGCTAGTCAATACTCCTTCCCCCTCCCTCCTTCCCTCCAGTCTAAAAAAAATTGTTCACCTGACCACAACAAAATATCTTCTCTCCTCTTTCCTCTCACCTATCTCACCATATGTACCTACATATATACATATATATACATATATATATATATATATATACATATATATACATATATGTATATACATATATATACATATATATACATATATATATATACACGTATATAATATATATATATGCATATGTATATATACACACCCATATATATGTATATACATATATATATATATATGTATATATATATATATATATATATATATATAGAGAGAGAGAGAGAGAGAGAGAGAGATAAATGAAAGAAGAGATATAAATATGTACAAATGACAAATGTATTTAAATTTCGATTGGGCAATGCAAAGTGTACTCGGTAAAACATGTTTATTTTTTCTTTTATTTCAGCCAAGGCTTTTCAAAGATTAAAATCTTTCTATTATAGGAATCACATAGATGGATAAGTTGGCAGTGGAAAAGCCAACATTCAATATTTGAAAAAAAATAAAGTAATGGCGAATAATAGATTGCGTGTAAAAATATGAAATCTGTCCAGTTGGTGAATGTCCGTAGATAAAGTAGCCGGGGAACCGAGAATTAAAGATGGGAAAGATTGTTTCGTGAATGCAGCGTTGAACATACTCAAACATGTAGTAAATGCAATAGAACTATGTTCGGTTCAATCGTAAATGGAACGCACTTATTCGGATATAATTTTGAGAATTAGTGTCATTTTAAAATACTTCCGTGAACCAAGAATAAGGGTAGGTTTTCAGAGGTTGAGAATGAGGTGTGTATATTACACGCAGGCAGTCGGGTATTTTAGTAGTGACTTCACTCGTGTCTAAGAAAAAGTGGCAGCTCTAGTTGGAAAGAAAACCAACTTAATAAGCGGGGAGAAGGATAAAGATAAAATATAAGGAAGGGGTGTTTAAGTGTTAATTAAATCAACTATGACTGATGCTGGGAGAGGAGAAGCGAGCGGGTCTGTTGGGTTACTGTACATTGAGAGTAAGCAATACACCAGATCCGAGTTTGGGTTGGGTTATCATAAGCTAAAATAGAGATGATTCAGGTCAGCAAGCAAATAAGTGTGAAAGGGGGTAGTCCCGTAATAAAAGGGATTTTTTATACAAACTTATATATCATTCAGAAAATTTTAAATGGTTCCAATTTGGAAATTATGTGCAGACAAATAGAAATCTGGAAGTTACGTGAATAATATGTGATAATACGGACAAAAACTAGTATTTCAGAATGTAATGTATAAGGAATTTAAAGACTTCAGAGTTAGTTAACTATAACATGCATTACTAAATAATAAACTTTAATGTATAATTGAAGTTAGGATTGGGGACGGCGTTAAGCTGCTTGATACAATTGAGTTCTAGTATAAAGAAGCTGTTGCAGGGTGGGTTGAATATTATAACATAAGTGATGCACTAGTGTGTTGACATTGTAAATAGATCTTAAGGGAGGCAAATGGGCCATTATAGGAGAAACCAGAGAGCGTAGTTTAAAGGTATCAGTAATGGGGTCTATGAGACAAAATATTGTTGGTAGAGCGAAGTGTATACAGAGTCGATGGATCGGATACAAGCGAGATAAAAAGGCAATTGATTAGTGTATGCTACGGTTGGCCAATAATTGAAAACAAGGGGTTGGTATTAGAGTGTTGGAGTAGAAGCGGTTACGGATTAGTGGAGTGAAGGAGAATAATATTTGTTCTCGATTTACATTAAGTGTTATGGGTTAATAGAGTTATTAGGTGTACAGATTATGCTATGTTATTGGGGTGGTTATTTCTAAAGTTTGCAAAATTAAGAGTTAAAAATTAAGAATAGAATGTAATAATTAGTCTAATGTTAGAGAGAGGTTGTTGTCTGGAAGGATGTGTGTCAGATGAAGTTATGAAATTTAAGTATTAAAATTATATTTAAAAAAAAATGTGAGTGCAATTTTAGGTAAGTTTATTTTTAGAGTTAATACTATTTTTGCGTTTAGCTGTTGTAGCTATCATAAATGTTTATAATGTACATAGTTGGCATACAGCGGATCCTGTAGTGTAGGATAAACACCTTTTTACTATTGCACGAAGGAGGGAGTAGGGAGGGTTTTTACTGCCAACACTTTTTATTAGATTGGATAGAGAGGGACCAATGCCACTGCTGGCATTATGTTTTAAAGAGAAGATGTTGATTGAGATTCGGGTCGTGATTGGGAAGGTACTTGCGCTAATGTAAGTGTGTATTTTGTATGGGGTTTCTATCATAGTATATGTGTTATTCATATTAGAGAGGGTGTTTTGGGGTTGTATGTTCAAGTTCTGGGCCAAAGTTAATTTGGAATTGTTAGGTGGAGAAGACAGGAGAATTTGAGTGGTAGGATCACTGTTATTGTTAGTTAGCGGGGGGTGTTGGTTAGTGTAAGAGGTGTTATTAGAGTGTCGTATGGTACAGAGAGTTGGGGAAGTGGAGAGATATAAGGTGAGGGCACAATTTGTATGTTCGTGTATGTTTACATAATGCTGTTTTGAGGGTATTGTTTAACAGTACAATCATATATGACGTTACTTTGTATGCAATTGCCATTTAACGGGAATTATCTTGATTTCTGTCAGTTACAATTATTAGTAGAGTGTATAGTTAGTGCTGGTTGTTGGGCATATTTAATTGTTTTTGTTATTAGATGTGATGATGGTTTCTGTTATATTGGGCATGTTGGAATAAGAGATGTTAATAGAGTTTTCATTTAAAATAGTGCTGTATTTATGTGGGTGCTTGAATGAGTTATCTGACATTTTTAGGAATTCCTTCGCGATATGAGTTTTCACATCGCAGTTATAAGGTGGATAACACAAACTGCTATTTTTTCTTCTAATTCTTTTATTTTTACTATGTTCTAGAGGGTCAGCTAGTTAATCAATATTGATCGTTTTTGTAGGTCTATTTATATATATTTTGGTTATCTTAGGTAGTGTAGTATTTGTTCGCCTTTTATTTAGTATTGCAATTTTGTGTGTTATTACATTTAAATGTTTGTTTTTACTCGATAGAAGGATTATTTCCGTATTGTATTTTATCAGTGTATCTCGAATTAAGTACTGCGTTATAGTAGAAGTTGGAATTTCGTTCGAAGATAGATTTATCAGAAGATAACTTTGATATTCTATAAGATACTTAAGTGTTGTTTGATTAATGATGTATTTTGGGTGGTTAGATAGCTTATGTATGTAGAAGAGGGTTCTATAGTGATGGTTTATCCGAAGATTTTAAAGAAGTTGTGTAAATTTTTGATGTGTTGTTGCATTACCTCGATTTCTCCCTAGATACAAAAAATCCGTCGTCCCGGTATAGTCCACCCTGTAAATGCCCGAAGTAACATTTTAATTCGGTTAATAAGTACAAACCTACAAGGTCAGTAACCTAGGAAGAGTCACGGGCTCTCATAGCAATATCGAAATTATTGGGTGTATTAATAAACATCTTCTGACCAGAATTATTAGTTTGATCTCTAAGTCTGTGAAGTCTGAGTTATTCTTAGCGAATATATATATATATATACTCCCAGACTGAAATATTCAGGAATACTGTTAGACCATGACTTTTTTCAAAAACTAAATGTAATATACTTTAATCTTATTGACTACCATCGTTCGGACTGACGAAACCTCGAGACCAACTTTTAACACGGTTACAGTTCGGTCACAATTAAAGTCAAACGGCACATTAGCCCCCTTTTCTTTTATTTTTTACCATTACTACAATAAAACGTAATACACTTAATTAGTCACAATACCTTCAGTGTTGACGATGTGTATATATTGGTCTCTCTATGTTTCTCTCTGCGTTATTGTGTATCTCTTTTTGTCTCTCCGTGGCTCCTATGTCTTTCTTCTTCTTTTTTTAATTCGGAACGCGGGCGTTTTTTCCTTTCTCTATTTTTGTTTCGTGGCGGTCACGGTTCGGACGCCCCCATGTGTGACGCACTGGTCGCAGTCACCAAATCGCATGTGTTATATTACGACACCAAAACAGACATTTGTTACATGATATGAAACTATGTTTTTGTCAATCGTAATATACGTTGCACTTATTGATTACCATACTTAGAACTGACGAAACTTCGAGGCCAACGTTTCCGGCAGCACCATAACTACGAAAGTCGAAATAACACGAAAAGTTCCTCGGAAGCATACGAAATTTTACGGAAGCGCCGATCCAAGACTCGTCTCATGACATCGATTTAAAGTTCTTAATACCTGTTCTTGTTAAAACATTTCTTTTTAAACATTTTTTCTTTTTATCATTTTACTTTATAAGCATTGTTTTCATTTTAACACGGTACCTTTTTTCTTTCTCTTTTTAACACGTAACACACTTCCTTTTCACCTTCAAATTAGGACCCGAAAATGTTCAATTGTACACAAAAAGTTACCTTACATATTTTCTTCTTCGTCTACCGGCCGTCGTCGTACTCTGTGCCGTGGTTCTATTCTGTCTCTGACCGTGATCAATTCTGGTGGTTGTTGTTCTGTGGGCAAACTAGTTTTCAGGCAGGAGCCAAAATTGGAGACAGTTTTTTTTTCAGAGAGAGATTCGATGCTTTTATTAATGGTTTAGTTGCGGAGGGATTTCCATTCATTTGTCGCTTCCATTCGTCTCATTCATACTTTTCGTCGGATGCACGGGGAGACATGTCGGATCTCATTCGAGATCCAGATTATAAAAATTTAGCCCATTTTTTCATGGGTCCGCTTGTTTCAGGACGAGCGGCTACGTTCTCTCTTCAAAAACACTAGTTTTTGAGAAAAACAAATGACGTTACAGACACTTGCCTCCCTCGGCCAATCAGTACGAAATTCACAATCATTCCATATCTGACCTTCTCTGACCCGAGATTCCCTGTGTCGGCGCCGAATTTGTAACTTTGTTATGGTTTGACAAAAATGATTAACTCATAACAATCCTCTCCAGTGCATGTCAGCTTAAACCACACTGATTGTCTCAACTGACCCCAGCCATAATCCATACCAGCTAACTTAATCGTTTCCGAAAATATGGGGCTCCCTCCATAATATAACCACACAACAAAAAACTATTATCTATTTATGTATTTTTTTAGAAAAAAATAATACGTGTAATACTATTACTTACTAAAAGTACTTTTAACTCGAATAGAGTGTAATGTTACTAGACCTCGTTCGTATTTAAGTGAAGGCCTTATATAAATGTTATTTTACTATTCAAACAGTAAAAGTGTATTACTTAAAAACAGGTCTTCTTAAAACGACTTTTTCAATTTGTACAGCAAAACATCCGCCACGTTCGTTTGACTTCGTTCTTTGAATTATGGTGTTTTTTACTCGGTAACTCCTTTGAAGTGTGAATTCGTTTTCGAAATCCGTCGAAGCCAGCTGATATATCTCGTTAAAGATATAATGATAAATAATCCGAGTAGAAGGTTTTTAAAATAATAGCTGTTTTCCGTATATATATATATATATATACATATATATATATATATATATATATATATATATATATATATATTTTAAAATAAATATTAATTATTTATTTATTACAGACATCGATGTTTCATGCTAACGCAATCTTCAGTGCAGGAAAGTTAATTTCCGACGGTTTGCGGGCTCGAACTCCGATCACAAATCGCCACCACAAAGTAGCTAATAGTTAAGGAGGAGTTTAACTTTGTAAATACCGAGTCGGCGGGTATTTTACAACGAGCAGCGAGAGTGATCTACACAATGTGTTGGATCTCGCAATGTAGCTATTAGTACTGCTTGTTACTAAACTCATCAGAGTGCCCGGCATTTAGAAAAGAAGGCTTATAATAATATTTATAAATAAAGATTAATTATGTATTACCTACAGACATCGATTTTTCATCCTAACGCAAACTTCAGTGCAGGAAGTTAATCGGCGGGTTTGAACTCCGATCGCAAATTAGCTAATAATCAAGAAGGTATTTAACTTTGTTAATACCGAGTCGGCGGGTATTTTACAACGAGCAGTGAGAGTGATCTACAAACTGTGTTTAATCTCGCAATGATCTTGTACATATAAGATATGTTCATAGAATACAGAATATGTAATAAGGCAGACCGACTAGAGAATACGTAAGACAGAATGTTACAACTGCATGTGTCTTAACTCGACAGTCTCGACTGCCTGCTGTAGTCGTGCTT
Source organism: Sepiola atlantica (assembly GCA_963556195.1). NCBI lineage: Eukaryota > Metazoa > Mollusca > Cephalopoda > Sepiida > Sepiolidae > Sepiola > Sepiola atlantica. Next base: position 15,110,400 of record OY744517.1, on the reverse strand, counting down.
TTATTCCAACGAGTCCATCTATTTCGTGAAAAGGGAACTCAGTTTATCCCATCACAACACTTATCCTTATCAATTTTGGAACACAGCTGCTAGACTTGGAGTGGCCAAATGTTGGCTTTATTTACTTTAATCAAGGCTCATGCAAAAGAAGCTAAGGAGAGGCCGGAAGCTCAACGTAAAACAAATTCAGATACCTCCGAGTCTTGTGTAATTTTAATAATAATAATTATAAATCAATTCAGTAATATTCTTAAAATTTCAGTTTCTTTCGAGTATTTTAAAGGGTTTTAAGAGGTAATAATATGCGCATAACCCCTATTTAAAAATGCAAATATTTCAGATTTGCATTGAATTTAATCGATATAGACACCAATAAATCAATACTCTTAAGAACCCTTAAGCTTAAGCCTTGAGTTTAAGAAAATCTCTACAATAAAGATAATGAAATTGATCTAGATCAAAATAAGAATAAGGATTCTAGATATGAGGGTTTTTTTAAATAATAATATATAGATTTTTATCTTCGTAAAAAGACATAATATTTTGCAAAATTCTTCTCTTCTGGAAATTAATTTTACACATCTTAAAACGAGTATTATCCTAGTATAGTTTATAGTGCGATCGCGACAATTTGTTGATTCTCGGAAAGGAGAGAAGCAAGTCATATATTGGACAATGGTTAGTGTATTCTCTATCTTCAAATTGTATCCCTTTATAACACGTTTACTGGTTACAGTTTTCGTGGAAACAATGCCACAATCTCCAGGTTGGAGCTAAACCCGGACTATGCGCCCTTCACGGTGTTTTTTCGCGAGACGCTGAACACTAGTTTCTTTCTGGCAATCAGTTCGTGTTGGTATTGCAGGCCGTACGGTTGATGTCTTCAGGCCAGCTTTTGTAACGGGGAAAGCCATGGAATTCTCAGAGAGTCACGTTGGAGGTGTGTAAAAGAGTTGAGTTCTTCTGCCCCAAGTCTCTTCTAAGTGTAGTTGCAAAACCTACAATAACGATTCTCATAAAATTTCATATTTCAAGAATAATACAAGTCAAGCAATGATATGAATTGGTAAATACACACACGAACTAATTTATCAATAACAAACATTTTCCCATGTTTAGGAAAGTTGGTGTTTTCACAGGTTATTATGTTACATCCTGTTTCTCTGTTTGCCAGAAACACCTTTCTCAGAATCCATTTCTAAGTCGCAAAACGTGTTTATATCCGTCCAATGGAAACCATCGGACGTAGAAAACCGGATTTTTTAACAAAGAATAATACGCGATCCGGTGTACACTAGAATTTTACGACTTGATTATAATAAATTATCTGTTAAGAAATGCCAAACCCCTCTATTATGAATTTTTTGCGGATTATTAAAAGAAAAGAGGTCACTTAGTTAAAAAATGTGTAATGGTATTTATTTCAATATGTTATTTTATTTTTTTTAATTGAAATATACGTATCTAGTAAAAAAACGTTTACATATACGTGAGGTTCGAACTCGGGTTCTGACAACATAAAAAGTACTGCTTTAGTAATGTTTACTCTAACTATTATTTTTTCTCAATCAATCGCATATTTTTTTTACGTACTAAGAGACTAACCGCAAAAAACATCAGCGTTTTCTAATAACATATTTATCTATTGAGCTGTCTCTCTCTCTCTCTCTCTCTCTCTCTCTCTCTATATATATATATATATATATATATATATATATATATATATATATCTATCTATATATATATATATATATATATATATATATATATATATATATATATACATATATATATATATACGCAACTTGTGTTCTTGCTTTTAATGGTGATAGAACACCGAGAACCTTTTTTTAGTAGTTTCCCGCTACTTAAGCGATTAAGAATATGCAGATGACTGCATTTAAACGCCATTAATCGGACCTGCCATCAATTTGCATTTTTATTTTCATGTATATTTAATTATTATTTCATGAATTGTTTTTTACGTACATAAAAGACATCCATGGGCACGGGTTTCTGGCTATAATCCGTTCATCAGCATGCTATTCTTAGCAGAGATAAAACCCTGATATAATTGTCTATAGTGTGTTTTTTTACTAGGAAGCCGAGACGCACTGCCCGGTATATGTACGATTTTTCATCGCCTATAATGATACGGATATTTTGTTATTTTTTACATTGGCGATATAACACATGTGTCTTTACTGTTAGTATTTTCCGCTTCCTAAGCGGTTAAGAGTATGAAAAGTATTGCATTTAATCGGCCTTAATCTGACGTGCTATCAATTCTTATTCTTCATAGATATTCACAAACGTTTCTAAATCAATTTTTACGTACAGAAATGAAATCAATGAACACTTGTTTATGGCTATGGGCCGTCATCAGCTTACCATACCTTGGGCAGGGATCGAACACTTGATGTAATTGTTTTTTAGACTTTTCTGTTTAAACTAGGCTGAGACGCGCTGCCCGATATATGTACTATATTCTATCGGCCGATATTGTATTATTTTTTAATAGCGGATTGTCAATGTTGTATCGGTGCTGTCATCATAATTTTCCTGATCCTTTCTGAGTTACTTATAACTTTCCTAGGTTTCGAGTTATAACTGACTAATGTATGTGCCGTACTCGTGTTGCCCCCTAGTACTTTCAGATTCGCCTATATCTATATTCAGGGATTGTTATCAAGTAAAAAACGTGCATGATAAATCATTTAGTCATAGTTTGGGCGGAAACTGTGTGATAATTGCAGTATTAACAAGGTATTAGTATAATTATTGTAGGCATTTTAGGATGTTTTCACTATTATTGCCATTATTTTTGGTAATAGATTTATCCTGTGTGTTTGTTTGTAAGTCTTACAATATATGTATATTTTGTTTGTCTGTTGGCCGTTCTAATATCGTTGTGTTTTATTCAAGTTATTTTCGTAATTTAGAGCGGGGGCAAGACTGTTGTGCTTTTAAGTATTGGCTTATAGCCCTGCTATCGAATACGTTCGTGGCGAAAAGTCTCGACAAGATTGTGATAGTCAAACGTATGTATATGTGGGTTTTCTTTACTGAAAAAGACACAGCCACCAAAAGAACATTTAAGCAAATATACTAGGGGTGTCCTTTATTTCTTTTAATTTACTTTTTTATGAATTAGTTTTCAACTTTAATGTTTTGAGGGGTTTCAAAAGAAGGTGAACTAAACTAAACCTAACACTTAGGTTAGGGTTAAAAAAAGCTACTTATGCAGTTTACGGACCGGGCTGAAATAATAACGTTATAATTAAGAAACCCATTCTTAACCTTGAGGGGGGTGATTAACTATTCTATACTTTCACCTAACAATTTAATTAACAAAAGATACCGTAACAATTATTATCTGTCTCATTTCGGTAAAATAATGTTATTTATTAATTAGTTGATAAACATATTTTATATGTTGGCTTTGCTAACTACATTATAGATTAATACATTTGACAGTTTAAACATATTCACTTTCAAAGAGAATGTAGTCCGGGTACGGCATATACATCGACCAGATCAAGCTCGAAACCCGAAAACAAATTAGGAACTTTAAAAAATAAAGAAGAGGTGCAGACTCAAATTGTATGTGCTATTTAATGATATATGTATATATATATATATATATATATATATATATACTAGCGAATATATGCTCTCTTCGGTCATATATTTGCTAGGCTAGGACAATGTCATGATGAACGAACTAAATGTTCTGCCCCTTATGTGAAGAGCTAATGTCTGGTGATATAGTATCATTACAACTAAACAGGTACCAACATACCTTCTAAAAATAAAGAGGGTAACACCTGGGAGGATCTATCTCATGAACAGAGTAGGCACAAAATAATAGATTCTACACACTCGCACAAAAATAGATGAAGTCTGTAGGTGGGAAAATGGAATCATGACAACACAACCTATACTACATCAACCCTCTTACAAAAGATGGTATTATACCTGGGAGAATAAGCTTCAAACTTTAAAAAAATAGTAGGTAAATCCGGGGAGTATAGACTTATGATGACAGAACCAATACTATATACATAGCATAATATGAAATGAAGTAATAAAATAAGGTGCGAATGAAATTTTATTAGAATTCAATGTTAGAATTCATTTACTGCATCGACTGCAAACAGTTTTTCTGCTTGGATAACTATTTCGTTTTTAGAATACCATTCCCTACTTGGATCACTGTTTAATCAACATCTTGGGTGTCTTTATTGAATATTTTTAAAATGTTCAATTGTTTGACTTGGATGAACTGTATAGCGTTAACAAAAAAAAGTATGTTTTGGGCTGATATATTTGATGTTTGATATAGTTTTATTTATTTTTATATATTTTTTTATATATTTTCAAAGTTTAGTTTTATTATCAACAGTAATGTCATTGCGGTAATGGTACTCTGAGGAGAATAATTTTCTTTGAAAACTCATGAGTTAAGGACTGTAAGGTACTTTGCTTGAACATTGATTTCTAATAAGATTTGATTCGCACCTGATTTTATTACTTCATTTTATATTATGATATGTATATTGTATTGGTTTTGTCATTATAAGTCTATACTCCCCGGATTTACTTACTGTTTTTTAAAAGTGTTAAGCTTATCCTCCCAGGTATAATATCATCTTTTGTAAGAGGGTTGATATAGTATAGGTTGTGTTGTCATGAGCCCATTTCCCCACCTACAAACTTCATCTATTTTGGTGCGAGTGTGTAGAATCTATTGTTTTGTTCCTATAAATGATGCTATTAATGCTCTATCCAGTATATTGAGCTTCGGTTTTATCCGGATGTTCACTAATTAAAGATATAAGTTGTCTCTTATATCTTTTGTTGGATTTACTTTTATATTATATATATATATATATATATATATATATATATATATATATATATATATATATATATATATATATATATATATATATATAAGATGAACGTATGTCTGTTTGTCTGTATAATATAAAGAGAATAACTAATTGATGATGTTTGGCAAACATTCTGATCGATCGAAAGTACTCATAAAGTAGAGGTTAATGAGCGTTATTTAATAAATATTTGAGCAAAGCAAAGTAGACTCGTCTTGAAAATACGACACCGGTGCATTAAAACATCTACAATCTCATAACATTCCATAAGTCAAGCAATGATATGCATTTTTTAATACACACCCCAACTATTTATTAAAACAAACGTTTTCGCCACGTTTAGGTAATTTGGGTGTTTCCTAGTTCGTGCATGTTACATCCTATTTCTATGTTTACACACGATCTCTTTCTCAGAGTGCATTTGCAAGTCACAAAACGTGTTTATATGCGTCTAATAGAAACCATTTGGCCTAGAAAAACTTAGTGTGTTTAATATAGAATAATACGTGAGCCGCTGTACACTAGACTTATACGAGACTAAAATAGATTCGCTATGCATTCGTTATGCACAATCCCACTATTTACATTTTTTTTCAGATTTTTAAAAGAAAAGAGGTCATTTAGTTAGAAAATATGTAAGGTATTTATTTCAATATATTATGTTACTTTTTAAATTAAAATGAGACGTATCCGGTTTAAAAACGATTACATATACGTTAGGATATGACTCGTGGTTCTGACATAATAAAAAGTACTGCATTTGTGGTGAGCACACTAACTGTTCTTCATTCATTAATCAATCACTTATTTCTACTTACGAACAGACAAACTCTGAACATATCAGAGCTTTCTAATATACGCACCTTGTGTTATAGTTTTTACTGGCAATAGAACACCGTTTTTTAGTATTTTTCCGCTCCCTAAGCGGTTAATAACATACAGAGTACTTAATTAAATCGCCTTTACTCAGACGTGTCACGTATTTTATTTTTCTCATACATTTATTAATAAAGTGTTATTAATTAATTTTCACGTACATAAAAGCAATCTTTGGACACGTGTTTCTGGTCATGAGCCGTCATTAGAATGGCTACCCTTGGCAAGAATTAACCCCTTGATGTAATTATCTGTAGTCCGTTTTTTTACCACCAGGCCGATATATTTACGATATTTTATCGCCTTAGATGTTTCTCATCTTATGTTATAATTTTCACCAGTGTGTTTATTTTTAGTATTTTTTTCCGCTTCCTTGAAGGGCATGCAAAGTACTGTAATCAATCGGACTTAATCAGACGTGTCATCATTTTTCATTTTTCATAGATATTTATGATTTTTTATGAATCAATTTTTACGTACGTAAATTAAATAAATTAACACGTGTTTCTGGCTATGAGCTGCCATCAGCATCGCTACCCTGGGCAGGGATTGAACCCCTTATGTAATTTCTACAGTCCGGTCTGTTTCGACTGGGCCGAGACGCGCTGTATAATGTATGTACGATTTGTTTATCGCCTGTGATGTTACGCAGCTTTTGGTATTATTTATACTGGCGATAGAACATCGGTGTGTTTTTTTTTAGTATTTTTCCGCTTTCTAAGTCATTAAGAATATGCAGAGTACTGCATTCAATTGCCCATCTAATTAATACATATGTCTGAATAATGAACATTTATGACACGTTCGATTAAGGGCTATTTAATGCAATACCTTGCATATTCTTAACCACTTAGGATGCGGGAAAATACTAACAAAATACACACTATACGGAAGTACGTCTATATATTAGTTTTTCTTTAGTTATTTCTTGTTATAATTATGACTAGTACAATAAATATTATGATAATTACTTTCATCCAAAATTTTAAACAAAAATATGCAAACTACTGTATTTGTACTTTTTACTTTCGTTTTATTGCATTTTTATTTACATTTCTCAATTTATTATTACTTAAATTGTATTTATTTGATCATGATTTATTCATTAAGTCGTATAATAATAGTCTGAGTATATGTTGTAGTATTACCTAGAGTCTGCGTGACTACAAGTCTTCACAGATTTCGAAAACTCTCAACTTGTTTTAATCACCATTACAAATGACTTTGCGTTATCGCAACATCCGCTTATTATTGGTGTCTAGCTTACAATAAGCATTTGTCTTCTCTTAGATGTGGGTTGCAATAACACCGCACGTCATTTACTGTCCGTACCCTTCTTAGCAGCGGTCTCGTTAGTGCTCTCCCTCTCTGGTCGTTCAAACCTCATTGAACCTTCACGATTATTTAATGTGGTATCGCCGTCACAGGGTTTTAATTGTACACACTAGGAGTCCTCACACATGTCATCATTCAAAATCTGCTCACTGATAACAAATGTTGTCAGATGTATAAGTGACAACAGCCACCCTCCATTTTGATATTCAAGTAATCATTGTCTAGTTCAATAAAAATTGTAAATGTCTCTGCGTTATCACACTAGCCGCTTTCCATTTCTTTCTTGCTGGCAACGACAATGTATCCACTCTAGGTGGAAAAAGGTCATCCCAAGGTCCAAATGCACTCCGCACTCATCTAATAGAAGTATGGTTGGTTCTACCCCTCCTCGGTCGTTCCATCCTCCTTAACACTTCACGACTATTCTCTGTGGTATCAACAGAGGATGGTCTCATTTTATTTAGGAGATGGGCACAATTTATAATATTCTTGGAATTTCAGTTACCTTAGGTTAATGTGGTGTTCCTTCCATGTTTTTGGTTTTCCTTTTGTTGTAATTTAGTTAGTTTTCGTTGTTTATGTGGGTTGGTTTCCGTATTCGATGATTTTTCTTAATATTTCAGCTGTTTTCATCATTTCCGTCTGTTGCATAGTCTCAGTTTCCCCGTTGATTCTTTATAGTGCTCCTACGATCATTGTTATTATATTGATTTTTTTATGTTCTATATTTTTACAATACTATAGTAAGTTTAGTATGTTTGCTTCATTTTTCCGGCTCTTTGATCATTACCTGTGGTCTGCTGGGACAGCGATAGGTACAATTTGGCAGATTTTTTACCTTCTTGTGTTTATTATGACGCCCTGTCTCCTTGCTTTGGTGAGTTTATCTGTTTGTACATCAATGTGCTAGAAAGTGTTGTAATGTGTGTTCCGCAGTTCTGTCTTCACTTTTTTTTTCATTTTAATTTAGTTTATCTAAAGAGCTCAAGGGGCCTACTCTTGAGGCTAACACTTGATTTCCCTATGAGTAAAATTTATATCCGAGGGCTCTCTTAAGGATAGAGGTGGTTCCTTTTAGGGCTGCTATCTGTACTTCCCTACAATTTGGTTTTCCGGGGATATTTCTAAGTATTTACATAGATTTTTTTTCACCAGACCAGTTGCCCCCACTACAACCGGTATGATGTTTATTTCATCGAGGGACCATGTTATTTTTAGATCATTTTTGAGATCTTGGTATTTTGTTATTTTTTTCCGTTCGGCTCTATTGTCGGTGTGTGTGTGTGTGTTATTAATCTGCAAATTCAAAGTACTGTCATTGGAATAGTTTCCAGTGTACTACTTCACTCATGAAGTCATGTCTGTCTTTGTATTCTTTCTCAACTAGTTTGTCGCATTCACTTATGTTATTTACCGTATCGTCTCCTTGTTCACAGAGTCTACCTTTACTGTTGACCTTAGCCTTACTTATTTTAGCTTTATTGTGCTTAGTTTTAATCAGATTCGTCTCTGCAGCTGTCAGTAACGAGTTTGTTACTCTGCACAAGTGTGTTTTTATTTGTCGTGCCCAGGTGTTTTCCTGTGTCTTTTTTGACATTTTTGTGAATTGTCTATGTAACTGTCACCCTTCCAACTTTCCTTTTCTAGTCTGTTTATTTCTGGCTTAGCTGTTACCTATATTGTTCATTTTGAAGGTGGCTCTTGCTGAAGAGATCCGTCTTTCTGTGTTCTGTGTTATGTATTTTTCCATTTTCTTTTCTGCTACACAGTCTTCTATAAGTATCAGTTATCGTCCTCCTCTGTTCGATTTCACGTAGAGCCAGTATCATATTTTGGGTGTATTACAGTGTGCATGATCATTAGTTTTCTTCATCTACTTGTCAAGATGCCTTAGTATTTTTGTCTAACCTTTGAATAGTCAAACGAATTCTATTAGTAACACTGCCCAGCTCTGTATTCTTTTAAATCTATTTCTATCATATGTGTTTGATACTATAGTTTTCGTCAATCATCATCAACTCTTCGTTATTGAACAGTTCCATGCTCTCTAGTTTTATAATTTTATGCTCCAGCAGTGAGTATTTCATTTAAATTTCCTAGCCGAAGAATCTGGACGCGTTTATCAGCTTTTCAAGTTTCTTTTTGCTTTTTGCTTTTTGAAATTATTGACCTCGCCCATATACATGACGTGGTTTATTATTTTGCTCTGTGTCCGGCAGAATTGTAGTTGGCATCATATTTTCTGAGTATGTAGTTGAGTGCCATCAGATCTATGATAAACAATAATAGTGACAGTCTCTTTGCAAGATGCCTCTATGTATATAATTCTTATGATGTTGTCCTCCAGCGTTCAGTTCTAGTCTCTATTTTTCCATTGCTTTTTAATAATATTAAAAATCTTGTCGTATATCTAGTTCATTCCTAAGCATTAAATTATCCATGTTTGAGGTATCCTGTAGTAATCTTTATTTGTAGTGGACGTATACTTTGTGATGCCCCACCTGGTCTACTCACTTTCCTTGACCCTCCACAAATAGGTTGACACATTTTTTTTAGGTACAGAAAGGAAAAATGAGTAGAGCGGGGGAGCGGGGCAGAAGAGCGGGGGAGCTGGAGATGCGAGTTTATTGTGTTTCTTGCAATTTCTGTTCATTGGTGCATTTTCTCACGGTGTCAGCTGAGGCCGATGTAATTTATTGAGGTGGGGCGCTTATGTAGTGATGTTTCTTGCCTATTTTGTTCCTTGGTTTGTGATGTTGTGTGTTTCTGTTTTTTGTTTTCTTCTAGTTGTGCATTCTATATCACCGGTTACCCTTCGTAGCTTATACAGGTTAATTTCTGCATTCGAGGATTTTTCTTAAGGTTACAGCTGTTTTGACCATTGCCGTTCTTTGTATGGTTTCAATGATCCCTTTGATTCCAATTTCTGACAGTCTTGTTTCCAGTTTGTTTAGCCTGTTTCTATGCCCTAATGAATCGAATGGGGTATTGCCTCATTCGATTATTAGTATTATACTGACTTCCTTCATGTTTCATATTCATTTCACTGCTCTTGCTATTTCCGTGTATTCGCTTCGTTTTTCCATTTCTTTCATATTCACTCTGTGATCTGCTGGAACAGAGAAGTCTACGATTTTGCAAGATTTTTCCTTCTTGTCAATTATTATAACACCCGGTCTCCTTGCTTGTATGAGTTTGTTTGTTTGTATATCCATATCCCAAAAAACTGTTGTGTTTTTCGTTTTCCGGTACTGTTTATCGTTTATGTCTGTGCTATTTGCCTGCGGATTAGAAATTCAATTGTATGTATAATTCCCGGTGTACTGCTTTCCCCGCATAGTCATTTCTGTTCTTGTATTCTTTTTGGACTTGTTTGCTACATTCACTTAGTATATGATTTACTGTTTCGTCTCTTTGTCCACACGGTATGCATTTACTGTTTTACTGGGGTGTATCTATTTTAACCAAATTTGCTTTGCCCTAATTGCATTTTACTGTGCAGCCATTAGTAAAGATTCTGTTTCTCTTGCCAAGTGCTATTTTCTAAGCCATACCCAACTATTTACGTTAGTTTCTTCTTTTGCTAGTTCTCTGAAGCGCCCATGTAGTTATTTTTCTTCACAATTTTCTTTCATTGGCGTTTTGTTTCTGGTTTCGATGCATCCCGAGTTGTTGGTTCGTACGGTGTTTCTTGTTGCGGTGATAAGCCTTTGGGTGTTCGGAGTTATATATTTCTCCAGGTTGTTATAGTCTTCCACAAAGTCTTCTGAACATACGGTCGATTTCTTTCTCTGTTTCTTTTCAGGTAGAGTCTGGCAATATCGGCTTTTGTGTATAGTGCGTTGTGCATGGTAATATATTTACTAGTCATCTGGTCAAGATGCCTGAATTCTTCTTTAGTCAAGCATATGAATTTATCAGAGTATCTTATTAATGCTATTGCTCAGGTGTGTATACTTTTTACTAGATTCCTGCTTTATAATTTCGTTTCTAGGAGCTGTCTAGTTTTTCGTCAATATTATTTATCCCTCTTCTCTTTCATTTATGTGCATTTGATTGTGTCTGCTTCCAAATCTCCAAAATATTTGTAGCTATCCTGTTCGCCTATCGCCCTCATTTCCACTTGGTTGGGGTGTTTCGATGCTCTCTGTTGTCTCCAGGTTTCCTCTTTTTATTTTTTGTAGTGCACACATTTCCACATTCTATTAGGATGCCCTGACTGAACTTCTGGTCGTATTTATCAGCTTTTCAGATTCCTGCTTGCTTTTTTTGCAAATAGTTACAGGTCGTCCATGCACATCAGAGAGTTTACTGTTAGATCCGTGTCTGTAAACTTATATCCAGCATCACATTTCCTGAGTATGTAGTTAGTGGCATCAACCCTATTATAAATTGTAGTAGTTATAGGGAGTCTCCTCGCAAAATGCCTCTCTGTAATTTAATCTGTGTGCGTTGTTTCATTCCGGCTGTCGGCGCTAGTCTCCGTGTTTCCGTTTCTTTCTTAATAAGATTAATACTTCTGTCGGGTATTCTGTATATGTTTAAACATTCGATTAGCCATGCTTGAGGGATTCCGTCGTAAGCTTTTTTGTAATCAATTCATGCCATGGATTTGTTCTTTTTTCTGTTTTTATTTTGCTCTTTTAGGATCTATTGATCGATGTATAGCAGACCATGCCCACTTTTTTATCTTTGCGGCATCCTTTTTGTTATTCGGGAAATAATCCACGATTGTTCAGGGATTGGTAGACTTAGATTTATTCTCTCAGTGGTGTCGTCAGAATTGTCTACACTTTAAGTAAACAGGCTATTAGTTTGTAGTTCCTTGGGGTCGTTCCCTTTTTGGCATTTTTTGTATTAGCGTATTTTTTTGTTATATACTCTGGTACGTCTGTTTTGTGGATGCATCCTCTCAGTTTCTGCGCTAGCCTTTTTTGCAGGGTTGTAAATTCTTCAAACCAGTATTCATGTGTACTATCGTGACCTGGTGCTTTCCAGTTTGCCATTTTCCTTTATTTTGTGTTTAATTGCTTCTTCATTAATGTCCGTTTCTCTTCCTTCTTCAATTTCCTTCATTTCCTATTTCATCTTTTCATGTTTTTCCCATATCTTGCTCCAGAAGTGTTATGTCTTTATCGGATTCGATCGTTCTGTTGCTGTTCGTTCTCCGTTTATCTTTTTTTAACACTTGCTTTCATTGTTTTCAAAGGTCTTTCTATGTGTTTGGTTTTCAGATTTGTGTCTATATAGTTTCAGCCTTGCGTCTATTTCTACTATATTTTGTTTTAATTCTTCATGTTTCTTAATCAGTCTTTCCCTTTGAACAACATATCTGCCCTTCCATTGTTTCTTATTTCTTTCATTCTGTTTACGGTGTTAGCTTCTTTTCGACGTTTGGTTAGTTGGGTTTTCAGTCTGATTTCCCATCCAGGCTTTGCCGGGCAATTCTTTTGGCCAGTCTTTTTTTCTCTTGTTAGCTGCATACTTACTGATTGTTCCCCTGCATATATCAAGTTTGTTTAACTTCTTCCAATTTTCGTTTCTTAGGGAATGCCGATTTGTTTTTTTCTCGGACATGTACCGTTTGATGTTTTAATCTTCTCTTGTTTATATTATTATTATTATTATTATTATTATTATTATTATTATTATTATTATTATTATTATTATTATTATTATTATTATTATTATTAACTCAGTGGGTGTTCTTGTTGCATTACCCGTTTTTTTCAGGGTGCCCTGTAAGATCAAATAAGAATGACAAAGAACAGAACATATATGGAAAAACTTTGGTTTTCTTTATTTGCCATTACCTGATTGTTTACGCCGGTTACGCACACATATTACCCACTCTTTTGACATACTTTTATCTCATGAATGTATTTTTGATTCTGAGGTCACCGACTTGATTTCCGCTAGAAACGTGTGCGTATATACATCCGATTGGAAAGCAATTTGCTCTGCATTGTCTGTCCAAAGGTGAAATGAAGCAATCGTTCTACAATCACTTTGGTGAGGTACAAGTCAGGGGATTCCTTCACAGTACAAACTCGGTTATCAGCCGCATTTTTAGTCAGCGGACACAAAAGTCTAACAGCAAGACAGTCTTCGGTACCGTAGCCAATAAAGCTTCATCGGTGTCATAAACATCGGTAAATTCCCATTTGTCCGGTACTTCGATACTCCGATCACCAAGCGTTTCGGCTCTTCGCGTTTTTGAAACCGCCGTCTTTCGAGTTTCCTTGCACTGGTGAACCTTCTCCTTTTTAACAGTTATCAAGTCGCCTTTTTTATTCTTTCTCGACGTCCCACCCACATTGGACTCGTCCACGATTAATTTTTGCGACTCTTCATTATTTTACATTCTCAGACAGGTCATACTTGTTCACTGTTAATAAACGGTGGTGTTGCCTGGAGTAGCTAACACTATTCAAAGATGTTCAGTACTCCCCAGCTATATAACTATTGCAAATGAGTTGCTTACAATTGCTTCCCTGATGGTGGCAATATACATACGAAATGTCCCTGTCGTGTCTGTTTTAGGGGTTAGTATGATGCATTAAATTATATTGATATCATCATCATCATCATCATCATCATCATCATCATCATCATCAGCATCATCATCATCATCATCGGCATCATCATCATCGTCATGATCATCATCATCATCATCATTATTATCATCGTCGTTGTCGTTGTTGTTGTCGTCGTCGTTGTCGTTGTTGTTGTGCTGTTGTTGTTGGTGTTGTTGTTGTTGTGGGTGTTGTTGGTGTTGTTGTTGGTGGTGGTGGTGTGGGGTGGTGGGGTGTGGGTGCTGGTGGTGTGTTGTTGTTGTTGGTGGTGTGGGTGTTGTTGTGTGTGGTGGTTGGGGTGGGGGTGTTGTTGTTGGGGTTGTTGTAGGTGGTGGTGGGGGTGGTGGGTGTGTTGAGGGGGTTGTTGTTGTTATTGTTTGTAATTCAATTAAAAGTTAACGATAGTATATATTCTAATTTTTACCTTATATTAAAAAACGTCCGGTTACGATACAAACTTACTATGCATTATTTTAACTTTACTTCTACTTATTGTTCTTTTTATTTTTTTTCTTGTTATCATTATTATTATTATCATTGTTAGTATTATTATTATTATTATTATTATTATTATTATTATTATTATTATTATTTAATAGTAGTCTCAACTTATGTATCTGTTTAGTTGTTTTTTTCTGTTTAAACATCAAGTCAAGATGCACTTAAACAATTTCGCCGTTCATAATGTGCAGAATTGAAACAGAAGTTGTATCATCAATCTATTCCAGCAATTTATGGTCTTTTTTAATTATCATTCCAAGCGTTTTAATTACAACGGGAATCACGTTGACTTCTTAATGTTTACATAGTCTAATGATTTAGCAAGTTCTCTTGTTTTTGTTTTAAAAGATTAAGTCGGGTTTTGAATATTCAAGAAGCTTAACAGTTTTTATTCGCATGTTTCAAAGAAGTTTGACATTGTTGTTCTTCACATCTAAATTATGCTCATACCACTTCTCATTGCGGTGCAATCCATAAGGTTTGCGTATATCCACATGTAGTAAATAAGCGACTTTGTTGTGTCTACATTGTGTATATTGATGTTATGCTAGCATAGAGCATTTAAATACATTATTGCTTAGATGTCTTCCCTTTCGTTACACAATCAGCACATCGGTGATTCTGCAGTTTAATCAACGTTTAATCAACGTAATGTGTGATTGCCCTAGTGCGAATGGCTTGTTTGTGGCTGCCATTACTGTGCTCTCAGTAGATCTCTTGAGATCAGAGCACTGACAAACCAATCCCAATTGTCATTATCTCTAAATGCAGTAGACTTAAAGAATACATAATGTACTTTTCTTCCAAATAATTTTAACCGTCTCTCTTTCAACCATTAATTCTTTTTCAGCACAGTTCTTAGTATCTCCTCTCTTTTCACTTCACGGGAGTAGTTTCTCATAACTTTTAGAAATATATTTATATAGACAACCATATTTTGTATTCACGAAATATTAAACACTAAGTAACCCTCGACGACCATCCTTTTTATAGATATCGGTCTGCATCTCTTTTCTTTGCAAAAGCACCATACATTGTAAGAATTTGCCGTGTTTTGGTGGCCAAACATTTTAATTCATCTACATTCCAATGAAGTATACCAGCAGTATATCGCATATATAACTACTGCTCTTGGATTGATAGCATAGATTGTATTTCGACTATGGGTGTGCGATTAACAATACCCCTTACGCTATTGCTGTACTAAGCTGTGCCCCGATTTTTTATTTGGTTTTAATGCTTACTGCCTCCGAGATTCCCAAGTATTTGTAGTCCCTCTCACTCTCTACATTTATTATCAGATCTATTGCTGGAAGTTCAGGGTCATCTGTATGCACAGTTGTTCTTCGTTTTATAACAAGGACAACACATTAGGTGATGCCGAATTCCATTCGTATGTCGTAACTAACTAATCTAACCGTATTTATTAGGGTACTAACTTTGTTTTCATTTTTTCAAAAAAAGTTTTAACGTCATCCATGAATGGTAAGTTGTCGACCGTAGGAGCCATTTCCGAAGTTAATATCCTTCTTTCAAATTATGTGAGAGAAGTGTTATTAATATAAAACTAATGCCAAAATGCAAAGCCGAAAGACTATCCCCCGTGAAAACCCATCTCCTGATGTGTACTTGATCTAATGCAACACTTCCTGAAGTTGAATTGATTTTCCAATTGTTCATGTTTTTCTTTGAGATGTTTGAATTGTGGATGCAATTTCGAAAGTCTATAAGCATTTGTGTATCCATGAATGAAGCAACATGTCAAATGCCTTCTTATCTTCTTTCCTCCATGGCAAAGTTAGTACTTCCTCATTTGCAATTTCCCAGGATCATTTAATCGATCAGAAGCTAATCTTTGGTGTCATGTGATTGTTTAGGCGGCTTTTCTCTTCCAGAGGCAGCACATTGTTTTGGTCCAAAAGTTAATTTGGGTGAGAGGTCTCTCAGTTCGCGCATCATAAGGCAGGAGGAGAAATTCCTTGAGACAAATTAAAGGGAGGTATGCATTTTTTATATATCTTAATTTGAGTAGGAAGTGCATCTGGTTTGTTAATCTTATGTTTTTCGGGTGGGCCGTGGAACCATCCTATGGTTCTAACTACACAGCACGATAAAAAACAAGATACGTTATTACGTTTCTTGTTTTATTTTACCGTGCTGTGTAGTTAGAACACGAGGATGGTTCCTTTACGATGAAATGAGTTTGGAGTTAGAAAGACAGGTGTGAGTAGTCTATAACAGCTTGGGGTCTCTTTCTAAACCAATGATAGTATACACTTTTTTATGATTATGACTAGCAAATATCTTACAAATAAAGACCAGTTAAATGTTATTCGCGGATTTGCGTTTTTTCTCTCTGCATGACGATCACGATGACGGCGATTGTGGCTAAAAGTTGCGGCGCAGTACAACGATGACGACGGTACGGCGGCGCGCCGCGTGTAAGTGTACAAAAAGAGGCATGTATACGAGAACAATTCTGAAGTAAAGCCACATTTATATAAAGTACACGTGTTTAAAAATCGAATACGTTACATATGTCGATTTGGTGCTAAAGTAATCTCCTATTTCTACAAGAAATAGGCTGAGATTGAACCAAATTTGCCACAAAGACACAACAAGTTGATCGAACGGAAAAATAGATATTGAAAGGAAACACAGAGAGGAAGAGAATGCAGATATACCAGAGAGAGAGAGAGAGAGAGAGAGGGAAGGAAAAAACGAGAGATGAAGACGTCAACGAATCGTAACTACCGTCGTGTTATTATGATTGAATAGTTTATTGAAATACTGTTAAGAACTGAAATTAAGTTTGACAAAATATGGAACCTCGCACACAAATAAACTGTTAAGAAATTAAAAACAAAGAAAAAAAAATAAACAAAAATCAAAACACACCACATGCTATTTAGAAAAAAGAAGAAACGGAATTGAACGCAAATACTCACATGGACTGTAAAACAGCGTTTAAAAAAATAAATTCATGTTTCAAGCAAAAACAGTATTATTAATACTATTAAAACTTAATCACAGTTCACTTAAAATATTTTTTTAGAATTATGAAACAGCAACCTTGCTTTTTTCTAAATATTTATATATAAAACTCAATATATGCGTGTGATGCTAGTGCGTTCCCTTTAGAATATAATGTTAGAGAATTTACATAAAATGTAAAATTGTAGTATTATGTAAAATTTACGATGGAAGACAATGGAAGTGTTCATGAATCTCTTAATGCATCCCTAATGGGATATGGATGCATACCCTCCTTAAAACTTCAAATATATCCTATTTAAAAAAATATCTGGGGAAGGCAATGCAATTGGTATTGGATTTCTACGTGCTGAACATCTACGTACTCCAACCTTTAAGTGACCCATGGGATCAGAAACACCCTTAAAACTTCAATTACATACACCTGATTTTTCTCATGAGTGTTTTAAAAGTCGACTTAACAAATAACTGAATTGTATACTTGGGAAAGTATCACACTGAAAAGATTGGGTGTCCGGCTTTGATTTTACTCCCCCCATTAAAAAATATTTTTGTTTTGACTTTGTGTTGGTCTCGTTCTGTGAATCCATTGTTTAATTTACGGGCTGCTTAGTAAAGGAAGGGGAGTTACAGAAAGCGAGGGAGCGAATGAATTGAAAAAAAATAGAGACAGAGAGAGAAAGAAAACATGAAATGTGTTCTTTCTGTTGTGTGCGTTGGTGGCAGTTGGCTGCTGTGAATAAAAATGTAATTTTCGTGTTTTATTTTTATCGTGTATTTTCCTTTTGAACGCAGGAAACGATGATTTTTTGACTATTGTTGTAAGTAATTGACAAAAAAGAAAAAAATATGGTTTTGCTTTCATAGAAATTATTTGTTTCTATGTTAATGTCTTCAATGCAAAAATAGTGTTTGTGAAAAGAGAAAAGGGGTATGTTT
>OY744517.1:15007285-15087285 GCA_963556195.1 Sepiola atlantica | reverse complement strand
TCATGGGTTTATATTCGCGAATATTAATTTATTAGAAGCTTTAAAACAAATAACTTATGTAAATTCGAAAGGCGCGTAATGTTTGGGGGAGGTTTGGAATGAGTATATATAGGCGCTGATCAGTAGATATAAAAAGAGAGTGATAAATCTAATGATGTAGTTTCGGCTTCAGACAGATACATAGACAGACTAACATATACATGGTGCCCCTTATTAGTAGATTATTATTTTATTCATTATATTTGCAATCAATATATTAAAGGAAACAAATCATAGCTATATCAACCTATTTTGAACAACAGGGTTTATTTTTTAAATCTAAAATTACTTATGTTTTGGTAATTATTACCGAGAAAATACTTTTTTATATAATCTCGCAGTATATTTATGTATTTTACTGTTATATTTATATGTGTGTTTATGTAAGCACCCTCCTATAATTTCACTTGGCGGTTTACATTCTTTCCTTTATTTATTAGAATTATCACTGATATAGCACAGCCTGGGGTAATTCTTCTACTTTTATTTGATGAGTACTTGTTAATTTTAGTTAATATTGACACTCCCATGGCGTATTGTATGTTTCAATGTTCATGTTCTTTTAAATATGCCGTTAGGAAAGTTGATGAATTCTTAATATTATCTCTACATGATATTTCAATAGAGGCTATATGGTTGTTTAATCTAATTTTAATTAGGCCACCTGCTTTGTGGCCCCTCATTTCGATGGTAAAAAAATTACCTGATGATGCTTTTGAAAACATATGATTGTTTTTAGTAAATGTTTGTTTCGAAATGCGCAGAAACAATTGTTTAGAGTTACAATCTTGTGTGTTTGAAACAAATTCGGAAGACTTACTTAATTGCAATTATATCTTTTTAGCTATGATGATGTATACACTATTGAGGTATTATGCCAAAGTTTTTGTGACTTTTAATGGATTTAACAAAGACACATACACATGTATATATCATATATATTTCAAATATGTATAAATATACATGAATGGACACTTGATAAGCTAGCCAGTCAAAACGCGTGTGTTGTATCCCCCCTTCCGACGAAACTATTTAAATACGCACGGGAAAGCGATAAAGCAAATAGCAAGTCAGAAGAAACGCTGCCTAATATGAATTTGCTAAAAAATCTTCCACTGTAAACAGAATTTCTAAAGTGGTTTATTTTTTGTTTAGGTCATCAGAAATGATAATGATAATTTATATATGAAAAATTAAATAATTGACATAATTTGACTTCACTTAAAAATAGATGAAAATATTTTTTTAAAAAATGAAAGAAAGTCTAAAATAAGAAATACAAAAAATATTTGCTCAGAACAGAGTCAGATCGGTAGATATTTATTTATAACGCATTTTTGTTTCGAATAACAAAATTCAGATATTTTAATTAATGATCCTAAAGTAAAACTCATGATGTAAACTAATTTATAATTGGAATATATGCATTATTATGATTTTCTGTTTCTTAGAAAAACAGTCAGACAGGTTAAGTAATTACTTGATTAAGCAGATAAGTGTAAACTTTCGATTTGTTTCTGAAGAAGTCGAGAAAGCATATTGTACATTAAAATGGGTCTTCTCACATTGATTCCTGGTATGTACAGCTGAGATAAACATTAACCATCTTCTCTCAAAACATATATATCTTTAATTTTACTTTCCTCTCGTGTATTCAAGTAAATAGGGAACATGTAAAGATTGACCTGTGTCATTTAAATTTAGACTCCCCATTGTAGCTACCACTGGTGATATCACTCGTCACACATTACTGACTCTTTCGTATTTATTGTAGCACTTTGATCAAAAATCAAAATACGTTTTCTTTTTATACTGTACGAAGATTAATAAAATAGATTAGTTCAGAAATGGATCATACAATTTTGTTCAAAGAGATAGGTGTAAACATGCGATGCATTTCTTAGCACCTTGAAAGTACGTATTGTTCAATACAGTAATACCGCTCCTGTTGATTCCAGGCGTGTATTTTCTTCGAGCAGAGAGAAGTAATTTTTTTTAATGCATTGCAATTTTTTTAACACAGTTCATACATTTTAAAGATGTTATTTCGTAAAGTTCAAATCATAATCCAAACAAATAATTTATTTACAAAATAATATTTTATAATTGGAATATATACACGATTTTGCATGTCGGTTTCTTAGAAACAAGTCCATCATTTTAATTACTAGTAAAATTGTATTCTATTTCTGGCTTTAAATATGTTTGCTAGTCCTTATACATTATTACAAAAAAATAAACTTAATTACTGGGCTGTGCCAGGTAGAAAGAGTGCGTCTCTCTCTCTCTCTCTCTCTCTCTCTCACTCTCTCTCTCTCTCTCTCTATATATATATATATATATATATATATATATATATATATATATATGTATTATATGTATATATGTGTGTGTGTTTATTTAATATTGGAAACTGTTTCCGGCAGTATACAGTATGTGATGCATCAGCTGCTTTGTTTGTTGATGCTATTGTTTTTGCGGTTCATATTTATAACGTAAGATTTATTTAGTCCGCAGAAGTTGATATAAACTAATAACATCGCAAAGTGTAAAATAAGACTCGTACAGAATTCTAACCTGTGCATTACAAGCGGAAACTTCTAATATAGCTGAAGTCTTGGAAATTAGGAGATGATATGCATAAAAAAAAGTTGTCAAATACAAATTAAACATGGTTAATTACAAACTAGAAAAGCTCAGATTCAGATGGTATACACATTGTGTCAAATTAACAAATGGAAACATCGAACTAAAAAATCAACTATCAATCAACAAAACTTAACCATTAATGTATAAATATCAACGTAAACCACAACAACATCTCCCCTCTGCCCCTCGCCCAGCTCACCCTTTCGACTACTTCTTTCACACTCTTACCCACCCACACCCCCTAACTTTCAAATCATCTTCATTTCTTCAAATCTTTTTCTAAAACTATCACCCTACCTAGACACCAAAAACACAGAGCCTCCCCCCTCGCATCCGCTTCCCTCAGCCCCACGAAATCCATGCTACACAGCATTTAAACACATACTACTACTATACCCAGCTATGCTTCAAGCAAACTACTATACTCTACTATATATATATATATATATATATATATATATATATATATATATATATATATATATCGCGCCTACCGACCGTTGAGAATTAGTTCCTAGACTGAAGATTGCGTTAGCATGAAACATCGATGTCTCTAGGTATTTTAAAAATAATTAATATTTATTCATAAAAATATAATTGTTTATCAGCCCCCCCCCACACACACACACACAAGGGCTGGGCACTCTCTAGTAGCTTTAATAACAAGCAGTACAACTTGCTATATGCACGATCCGAGCGCCGCTTCGTAAGATCACTCTAACTGCCTGGTAAACAACCGCCGATTTCGCTGTTCACATTTAAAGTTCCTATATATTTACTATGGCCTGATGGATAAGATCCCCGACTGCGAATCAGTGGCGATTTGTGATCGGGGTTCGCGCCTACCGACCGTTGCGAATTAGTTCCTAGACTGAAGATTGCGTTAGCATGAAGCATTGATGTATCTAGATATTTTAAAAATAATTAATATTTATTTATAAAAAAATATTATTGTATATATATATATATATATATATATATATAATTCTCACACGGCAGTGTGTAAGTAATATTATTAAGGCCAACTTTTACCTAATTGTCCCTTATTATTGGGCTTGCCACTAATTGAGTTTTCATCCAAACTTAATGTGTTGTTTTGCACTAGAGTTGACTCTTCTCAAGCCTTTTTTGAACGTAAAGAAATAAAAAGTTGGTCTAGTAGAAACAAGATATATCAAAATATATGTGGCCATAAATGTGTAGGATAATTAACCACAATGATTTTGGATAACCATAATTTTTTATTTAAATTAAATATTTATTCTTTTCCTACAAACAATCCAGCAAACAGTTACAGGAATTCAAAATTAATAATATATCGAACAGAGTTTGAGAATATTGAAGCGTTGAGCAGCTTAACATGATAAAAACTTTACTCGACATTATTTTGTAAATCATAAATATTATTTCATGATCGAAAAATTAGAAAGACAGAACTCGATGAGCTAATTTGAAATATATTATTATTAATGAGATTGGGAGCAATTCTAACCGAGTTCTGTGACTTTTTGTAGAACCTTTGTTAAAAGTTATTATTAACTTAATAGTGAACTCGTTTTATTTTTTAAAACACACGACTCCCAAATTCGAAACAACAATGTGCCCCCCCCCTAATTCGAAACAACAACGAGTCTCCAAAATTCGAAACAACAAGTAGTCTATCAAATTTGAAACAACTTTTTCTCTCCCTAATTCGGAACAACAATGAGTCCCCAAAATTCGAAACAACAAGTAGTCACCCTAAATTTAAAAAAACAATTACAAACCTGAATTTGAAGCGACAATTAGAATCAACTTCACTCCTGTTTTTGCGTTCTATTTCGATTCTAAATTTATGATATGCATAATAATGTTGAATAATAATAAGAAAATTAGAACAAATAAAACGAAAAGCCGTGAATTGGAGGCAGAAATAATAATAAAAAGAAACATGCTGAAACACAAGCCAACTATAGGAAAAACATATTAATAATAGTGATTTTGCAAATAAATATGTGCAATATCGAAAACCATATCAACAAAAGTATAGAAAAAAGAAAAAAGCGGGAATAATAAAACAATAATGCTAAACGACAAGAAAAAAATATATAAAAATTATGAATATAAGTAAATTAAAAAAACGATATATCCAAAAAGTATCAACAAAAAAAATCAAAGTCAAATAACATAAAACTGCACGAAAAATATAGAAAAAATAGAATCTATTATAAATATATTAAAACAAGACCAATGTATCAAACAAATTATAGCAATAGTAAAAAATAATTAAGGAAACAAATTGAAAAATATACTAAAAAAATGTATTCAGACTTACGAGAAAAATATTACTGGAAAATATAGATTGATTAAAATTTATAATTTTGTTGTTGGGAAAGCAATTATTATTCACAAATTAGCAAACTCTTATTTTCTTTATTAAAAATAACAATAGCAAAATAATTCAGAAGAAAGGACTTAAAAAATTACTCAAGCATAACATGTTGCTTTGGATATTAGAAATTTCAAATAAAAATACTGGAATCTCTATTTTTGCCATGATGAAGCTAATTAATCCAGGGAAATTATGTTGGCGGGATTAAAAATAATTACACAGCTCTGGATGGAAACTGTTCTCTGCGGATGACAAATCTTAAGGGTTCCAAAAAATGTTGGAACAGTAAATCATATGTTTACTATAGATAAACTATAGATTACACATTTGCCCCTGCGACTTAGTTCATTACACTATCTTGTGTTGAATATTACTGACCTGATCTGAGATAATATTTGAAAAAAATGTAATAGTTGCATTGCAAATGTAAAAACAGCCACCGCTACACACTTTGTGTAAATGTTGTAGCTGTTAGTGAATTATTTTATTATAGGGTGAACTCCATCATGAATGAAGTTATCTTTTGCATAAAATAATCCAATGTTTGGTAAAGTTTCACATTATTCTTGAGAATTGAGTATCAACAAAAAATGTGCCCCACACACGCAGATGTAATTATAGACCCGTAATTATGAGAAAGACCCTCCAGAAAAAAACAGCAATTCGCTGAGCAACATTTCACATGCGGATTTTGTTTCTGTATGTAATTCTTACAGTGCTTAATGTGTTGTCTAGATTTAAAATGCATTCTTGTAGCAAAACTTGTTTGAAAGTGTTTAGCAAATGGAAACATTTTGCAAAAAAGTGCAGATTTCGATTTTCAAGATCTGATGCTGTATTGACTTTTTTACTTTGGATACTAGTGTAAAACTAAGTACAATGGTAAAGGTGTCAACAAACTTTACTAACTGCAAAGAAAACCAACTGAAAAATATATCAATAATTACAATCTTTTGCTTCTTTTGATTTGGCAAACTAATGTTGATGTCCAAGACATTAGAAAAAATAGCCTGATTTTGACAAGACACGTGACAAGTTATCAGACAAAACCTGAACACAATAGAGCTGGAGAAAATTTGAATAAAGCTAGAGCAATATAGTGAAGATACGAATCAGATCGTCTTCAGCAATTTAGAAAAAAGGTATATTGGAGGATATGAGTGTGATGTTAAGCGACCATTTGTTTAGCTTATCCTATCAAGTTATTTGGATTGGCGCTGATATTCCTAGAAATAGAAGCACCAGGATCAGATCTAAACAATAATTACAATAAATGCCACAATATTCCGTAAACACATTTCTTGAAACTATTGTGGAAAATTATTATTCTTATAGACCATTGTTCTTAGAAGAAACTTCATTATATAATGTTGCTGGTAATTATGAACAGGTGGCATATGAACCTGCGAATAAAGAAGAAGCAAAAAGAATGGTCATGACAAACAATAAAGGGTGTTTTTTTAAAAGTCAAACACAAGTTGTACATACTCTAAATGTGGTTCTGAACAAAAACAATAACGTTTGCCACGATATTTACACGTTTTCTTAGCTTTGGACAAATAAGGAAATTCATTTATTAAGTGTTTATGTTGGTATGAAAAATTGTTATTCTGAATAGCCAGCACCGGCTCAATATGAAAATATTTAAAAAAAATAATTATTGATTCTATTGAATTGACAAACCCATTGGAAAAGTCTGTTAAAAAAAGGTAATTGAATCAAATGATGAAAAGATAGATGTTGGTAGTTTAATTGATAATCAAATGGAAAAACATGTGACTGATGTACCAGTGGGTGACAAATGATGGCAACTAAATGAAGATCAAAAACAAATTAACGGGTTTTATCAATAATCAGAAAACAAGAGCTTCGTTGGAATGTAGACAAGCCTCTTCCCAGATTAAGATGTGATGAATGCTTACGGTTTCTCAAATTTGTTTCGTGTGTAGGTGGAACGAGCACAGATTTTTTAATTGACACACTGTCTGACAAAATATGGCTGCAACATCTAATGATTTTCCATGCCATAAGATGGTGAATAACTGGAATGGGTTCTTTTAAAATAAAAGTAAGTACTCTGCATTGAATCCTAATGATTGGAGGTCAGCATGGAAACTTCCCAACTATAGAAATTGCAGAAAAATGGAGTTGACATTTTACATCATATGTATGAAGGAGCAAGCCTGTTCATAATTAATAGAAGTTAGGATGGTTAGTAATGTAATGCTGACATTCATGCACAACAGGTACACACATCTACATCCTTTTGGAAAAAAATGAATGTTCAATTATTTGATGATTTAAGGAAATTGCCACCAGTCAATGAAAAAAATATTGCTCTCTAGAATATCATTATTATATGCCAAAAGAACAGACATCGGCATTAGTGGACAAGCATTGTAACATACTTTAACATGATAAACTTACAATTAATATGAGACAAATAGAAGACATATACATTTTTTCTTATTTTCTGTGCTTCAGCATCCCGTTGTCAGATCATAAGCTCGGTTGAGGAAAGCCATGCTAGCGTTCCGTCGCCTGAGGAAACTGCGCCGGCTTCCTGTACAATTTCTCTCCATGCAACGCATGTCTTCAATCCTTATTGAATCAATTTTCAGTTCAGTACGATGTTTATGAATACAACGTGTATTATTTGATTCCTTCCCGTTAAATAGACATTTCAAATCAATTTACCGCAGTGAGCGGTGTTAAATAGTTTAGCGAATATAGCCGCTACACGAAACAAAAGGGATATATGAACATACTTACGTTGTGTTGGTCACATTAAACAGTACATTTCCACCGATAAATGTAGTTTTCTAATTCAGAAAATAGTACCTACAAAAAATACAATGAAACGCCAATTAGTATATAGGAGCTAGACATGTGTAAATTATAATGTACTTTTAATTAATGCAGTAATAATTATTTAGCGTGACACTTTATTAAAATAAACAATCAAACATACATTAGAAAAAGTCAGAATTATCAATGCTTTTATACACAATCTGGCGATGCAGGGCTGACTTTTGAAGTGGGGTGACGTCAAACTCCTTTTAATGAAATAACAAAGTGTCTACGTTTATTTGTCTCCCTACGAGTGCAAGTCAGGAACAATGTTGGAGAAATCAAGTTCCCACAAATAGGCTCTTATTTTGATACTTGACTAGTCAAATGGGTAAAGATCAAGTTCTTCTTAATTTTACGTATTTATACATTATCACTAATTTTGTATACAACTGTGACACCAATCATAAAATGTTAATGCAAAAGAATTAACCGCATTTGCTCATATTTAATGAGAGTATCTGAGTGTGTCTCTGAATTGTTGAAATGATTCCTGCTTGCAAATACCTTTGATTTATTTTATTACTTTCTATTCATATTATATTATGCACTTGCGTTATTTCCCAATGATTTCACGATTACAGAACATTAATATTTTTACAAGATTAGTACGTAAGCAAATAAGATTAATAAACATACCAATTCAGCTGTAAGGAGTTTGACCTTTGCTTGAACGAACCGCGATGAACTCTACTGTCCCAGGAACTTTCATTTGAATGTGCTTTGGTTTGAAGTAAACACTTGGTTGATAAGACGTTGTGAGGTTCATTTCAATCTTTCTATTATGGATATTTCTGTGAAATCTGCAAAATTAAAATGAATATGAAAAGCATGCATTTTAAACTTAACTGACATAAACGGAGACATTCTATTAATATGTTGCTTACCGAATAATACACGACTATTGATGACATTCAATGAAAATGTAAAGTTGGAATAGAAGGTTATGGCAATGTTATTACCCTTGAATCACTTAAACATGCACCGAAGAAACTGAAATTTAGGGAATATTTATTGAATAATTCAAAATACCTATTGTCAATATATCACAAAAATTTGAAATTGAACAAATAAGCTTCCAGCTACTTTTTACTCCTTTAGCATAAAAGTAAATGGAACTAAACATAACACACATTTGTAACACTTACGCTTCACATCTGCTTTCCCAAATGCATAAAACCATTTCATTAATTTAAGAGCCAATATTCTACATACAAATACGTAAGAATATACCCCCCCACCCACACACACATATATATATATATATATTTATACACACACACATATATATATATATATATATATATATATATATATATATATATATATATATGTATAGGTCTACACCTTCTGTGCCCTACGACGCATGGAGACTTAAAGTAACCTCTGTGTTCGATATGAAGTCGGATCCACAGCGTCACTTAAGCTTATTTGGTTGCACTCAAATCTTTCTCAATTGTTTGTTTCCAGTCTAGTGTAGTCTTTCCCTTATTCTTTTCCATCAGAAGCTCACTGTATTACTGGGTTTGCAAATCTCTCTGGGGCTAATCTTAGGGCATGTCCGAGCCAGCCTAAACCTCGTTTGCAGATTATTCACGGTGTCATCTTTTACTTAGTTCGGTCTCTAACTTTTTAGTTGGTAATTCGATTACTCCATTGTATCCCTATGATATTTCTAAGACATTTGGAATCAAACACTTCTAATTCCCTTGTTTAACTGATTTTGAAATGTCAACTTTTATTCTATATATATTTTGTTGGCAAAACGTTGTTGTTATACACTTTTAATTTATATCTGATGGTTGTTTCCTTTATTTTTCCAGATCTTGCAGAGCTGATTAAATACTGTTGAGGCTTTTTTCGTATCCTGCACTGCAACTCGTTGTGCTCCTTGTTTAACGAGCTTCCTTAGTAAGTGAACTTGTCAACATAGATATTTCTGTTTGGTCGATAAACACGGAAGTAGGCGGTTGCTGTGCAACAGAGAGCAAGTTTTGAGTTTTTATAGCACTGCTATAGAGACCAATGCTCCTTGCTTCAGCTTTGCCCTTGTTGATAATGCTTTGTGTGTAAGTTGTGTCCATTACTAGTGCAGCAATATAATCTGCAAACTCTATATCAGAAAGTTTACGATTTTTGACCCACGTTATAATCTGATCGTTGGTGGTCATATCTAGAAAGACATATTACAACGGGAGAATGAAATATATCTCGATAGATTATACATGCGTTCTTTGAATATTAAATATAAATTTGACAGACCATATGTTTCCGTTAATATAAATGTGCGTTACAATTTGAAAAATATTTGAACATGTTATAAATAAAGAAACACAGTGTAAAGTGATCAGTATTATTTTGATAATTTTACCAGTTAAGAACATCGTTTATTATAGGATTACATTAGCATCGCACAGCTCCCAACCCAAATACAACACATTTGCTATGTTGTAAGACGGGTCAGTGTAATCTTGGTAATGTAATTTGAATACGGGAATATGATGACGTCAACAGAATGCGTTAAACATTGAAAATGAAATGTCAATATAGACAACTTAGAGAACCTTAATTCAAAAAGGTTTAAAAGAATCGTTAAGGAACTGTATCAACTTTCTTGCGTGGAAATAGAGCCAACGCAAACAGAATTGGGACACGTACTTCTAAACATTGCACGTTGTGTCTGTGTTTTAAACTGAAAAATAATGATTAATACGTTTATATATATATATACATATATATATATATATGTATATACATATATATGTATATATATATATATATATATATATATATATATATATATATATATATATATATATATATATATATATATGGTAGTGCGTGTGTGCATACTCATGAAAGAAAATGTTTAGTGTATGCATTTAATCTATAGAAGATAAAAATTTATACTGAACAATATTAATATTTCAAATCTGTAGCTTTCAAGGAACTTGATGTTATGAGGTGTTAATATTTTTCATTCAGTAGATAGTGAAAATATATAATTATTGATTATTTAATGGTTTTCTCGAGGTAAAATGTTTTAGCAAATGCTGATATATAAGAACGCAAAACAATACTTTTCAAACAGAAAGAACATAAAATGATAAAAATAGCTGGTCTTATAACATGTTTTAGATACAAGAACGCATTTGTCAAAAAATATTCCTTTGTTTTTACTATTAAGCTGCTGCATTTATTAGAAAACGTTTTCGTGACGTAAATGTTTTATTTTTATTTTCCAATTTAAAGAATTCATTTCCAAACTTTAATTTAAAGTGTTTCTTTTTATATTATAAATTCTGATGAATTACATACTACGACAAAATTATACCACTACCCTTTCACATACACTCACTATGCACCTGATGCCTTCTAGTCTAATGTTCATCATTAAAAAAATGATTTAAGACGAATATTTATTAACAAGTAAAAGTCTGAATTTTAATAATTACATTTACTAAAATCATAACAGCATTAACTCATTTAAGAGTAAGTAAATAAGTATATGATTTACAGATAAATTAAACAAGAATCAGTTCGTCATTTGAAATACTTGTTTGTTACAGTTACCGCGGGCTACACACTATCTGGTCATAGT
This sequence comes from Sepiola atlantica, assembly GCA_963556195.1. Classification (NCBI taxonomy): domain Eukaryota; kingdom Metazoa; phylum Mollusca; class Cephalopoda; order Sepiida; family Sepiolidae; genus Sepiola; species Sepiola atlantica. The sequence continues at coordinate 15,075,775 of OY744517.1, read as the reverse complement.
AGTAATCAAAAAATATGTACACAATAACATTATATGATTAGAAAATATACATAATACATATTAAGTAGATAATATTGAAAAAATAATTGAATACCGTGTTTAGCTAAGACCGGAAACTTCCACAAAAAATATATATTTAAATAGTTAATTTAAACAAATATTGTTGGATTAGGACTGGCCCTGTATTTTAAACGGACATATTGGCTAGTATGAATTGTGAATTCTGTGAAAGAAATAACATTAAGTAAAAAATAGGTGCATTGTGATTTTGGGAATCATTTTGTAAAGTCATAACAAGTTTGAGGTATGGGAAATGCTCAGATCAAAAGGTCAGACACAAAGGCGATTTGAGTCTGTTGTGACATTCGTTTGAGGGGCCGGGGGGGGGGGGGGGGCTCTGACGTCGCAAATCCTGTGTGTGAGAAATTAGTTTTTAGTCAGTTCCCGATTCTTGAAGCGAGAGGATCGAGAAACTCAGCCATGTAACTTTGTATGAAAGTTGGGTTAGGAGTTAACCATGGAAGCGGTCATGAACAGACGTCGATATACTGAGCTCTGCAATGTACAGAGTCGGGTGACTTCGCAAGCTATGGGCTAAGAAATTAAATAGAAAATAGCCGATTGCGTCCAGCATCCAACAGTATGGATGAAGATAAGATCTGAATGAAGAACCGACGAATGAGAACCCCTCCACTGGAATGATGTGTGAAATAAAATGATGAAATCTCTATCTGAAAAATCGTCTCCGAATGTCCTTGTCTTCGTACTTGGAACCGAATCTGGCCCTAAAACAGATTCTCCACGACGATCACGAGCCAATGACGAAATGAGTGTGCCGGCAGAGTCCGTGACCAACAGCGACGAACATGTAAGCTAATTTTCTTAGTGCATTGTCATAAAAGACTTAAAAGACTATATTTAAATTGTTATATTTGAAATGCTATGTTTTAAAATGGATCGACAGTTTAAATACCTAAAAGTGCCATTAAAATCATTCTAAGGAAATTGTGTTAAAAGTGACTCTTAAAGATGTGTTAATATGACTCTCGTAAAATATGTGTTAAAATGACATAAAAAACATGCGCTTAAAACGTTTACTTTAAAAAAATGACTATGTAAATGATTACAGAAACTGTATTATCAAAAGTGTTAAAAAAGTTAGAAACCACTATTATTCCTCTCATGAACTTTTCGCATTGTTTTAGGAGAAGATGTAATTTGAACTGTTCGAGTGGTTTGTGAAAACTGCCTCAGTCGGGCAGGTTTAGTTACTTTAGTAATAAATAAGATCTCTCCCCTTTAGCTGCCACCCCTTTGAGGGGTATGTAACAATATAAAACTACATCAGTTAAGTCATATATGAAAATTTTAAAAAGAAAATTTTAAAAACACATGTTGTTATGGTTTTATTCCATTTGCTGCAGATAGTAATATTTGCTGCGTTATAAGCATATAACAATATTATCATTCCGAAAGTTTTTTTGAGATTTGTATTATATATAGATATATATATATATATATATATATATATATATATATATATATATATATATATATATACTATAATTTCTTATTCATACAAACCTTATTGGTTACATACCTAAATAAATGTTTCCGTTGTACTCTTCACAGAGAGTCAACCACTTTAAGCCAAGCCAATCCCTCCTCGTTTATAAACACAGGAGGTTAAACTGATAAATATCTACAGAAACAAGTATAACACATGTACGATATATATATATATATATATATATATATATATATATATATATATATATATATATATATATATAATTAACTTGTTACAAATATCCAGGGGGTATGAATTCGAAGGAAGTTGAAACCGGGTTTATGAGAGTGCCCAATGAAAATTCAGAGCAAAATATATATTTTTTGATTTTATTCCATTAGTTGCGACAAAACAAGTTTTGTTTCATTGGCGCAAATAGCGACCAACTCATCGGGCTAGCGATGGAATTCCATCGCTAGCCCGATGAGTTGGTCGCTATTTGCGCCAATGAAACACAACTTGTTTTGTCGCAACTAATGGAATAAAATATATATATATATATATATATACACATATACATATATATATATATATATTATATATATAATTAATCTATACTGAAAATTGATACACGAAATACTAATATGATATATATATATATATATATATATATATATATAGTCTAAAGACGCTTTGTGTCATTTAAAACAAAAGGAAAAAAAAACGAAAATACAGTTTAAATTCCCAGTGAAAGTAACTAAATCCAAATTATCGCAGACTTAGCACCTGCATAAATCGACGCACCGTTGGAAAATTCATAAAAAGTGTGTTTCAAAGTATCTAACAGTGAGACAAAAACAGGGGAACTTAATGTAAGCGGGGAATATTACAACGGCTTTCATCAGCTGTTTATCATATAACTGTTTCGGAGATTTAAAAACAGGACCGTTATAATATTCATGGCGGTCCAATGGTACTGATTAAACGACCAATTCCCCAATAATCAAATGTAGAAATAATTCAGCTTTAATCTCACTTATATATACATAAATAAATAAATAATAATAATAATAATAATAATAATAATAATAATAATAATAATAATAATAATAATAATAATAATAATAATAATAATAATGCATTACCTTTAAGACTACAGTGTGATATGGTAATTTCCATCTCAAATAACATTAATTATTACAATAATTATAATAATACTATCCAAACACTACACCCAATAACCCTTCTGCGATATGGTAGCTGGCAATTAAATTATATAGGAATAAAAGTTGCATTGAAAAAGAAGATTTAGAGCTAGCTTATTGAGACACATATGTTATTTTGTTTACATCTAATAGCCAGACGCTGTATTCAGCATCAGGTTAACGCACACCATAACTCATTAGATAGAAAGAAATATCATCAACGGTTGGAAAATGTGGTCATGTAATTTCTAGGATTTGTATGGTATTGTATGGTGAAAAAAGGAAGTCTACTAAACACAAAATCTAGAAAAACAAACAAGAGAAGGACATTGAAAACTTAAGAAATAAGGTGGCTGAAGACAAAAAGGAATATCACATGCTGATATAATAGTAATGGCCTACTGTATAATTATCTCTGTGAGAGGAAAACTACTTTTTTAATATATTTACTAAAATTATTCATGAATTATATCATTTGAACCATTTGCATAATTTAGGAATGTTATTTATTTAGGTATGTATTTATGTATATTTATATTCTTAATTCATTAAGCTATTTATTTTATTTTATTATTTTAATTTATTTATTCATTTAATTTTTTTCTTCGATATAAGATAACATGTGTATACAACAAAGACGTAAGACGCTCAAACGTTAAACACATATACAAACAAGACGAGACGCTGAGTCATCCAACGTCAGTAGTTTTGATTTCATTGAACAGTTAGATTGAAATGCGGTTCAAATAATGGGGCCTCACATCAGTGAGGGGGTGGAGATGGTACGCAAAAAAGTCACCGACGGCGGCGATATGTACATATTTAGTATTCGCACTAGGGCAGCGATAGTACCTTATGTAGTATGCACACCGAGGCGGCAATAGGTATGTATTTAGCATTCGCACCGGGGCGGCGATAGGTATATATTTAGCATTCGCACCGGGGCGGCGATAGGTACGTATTTAGCATTTGAACCGGCCGGCGATAGGTGCTTATATAGTATCTAAACCCAGGCGGCGATAGGAACTTATACAGTATCTGCACCGGGGCGGCGATAGGTACGTATATAGTATGTGCACTGGTACGGCGATACGTACGTATATAGAATGCGCACCGGAATGGCGATAGGAACGTATATAGTATGAACACCGGGCCGGAGATTAGTATCTACATAGAAGGCGCAGACAGAGGTGGTACTTTTTTATAGAAATATGTCATACTTTTGCCCTGGGCAACGTAAGAAGAATGGTGGGGAAAGAAACAGCTTTCGCAAAACACAAAATGAGAAAGTAGCGGTGAAATAGGGCAACCAGGAAGAGAAAGGTAGAAAAATAAAGAGACGGCTATAGAGAGAGAGAGAGAGAAATAGAAGTTTTAATATACAGATGTTACACACGCGATTTTTCTTCAATTATATGTTTTCATGACCCCGAGCAACGCCGGGTAGCCCCGCTAGTAGTATTATATAAACTACTTCCCTACGCAAACCAAATGCAATATCTAGCGTAGTAATACTACTAGAATTCTTGAGTGTCACTTCTAGACCGGAAGCCCACCGAATGTTACTGTATATTACTGTTCAATAAAACCCACTATTATAGTTATTATATAACAACATACGATAACACTCACAACATTGACGAAGTTGATATGTATTTCAATTAGTCGGAATTTCTGTTGGACTATTTGTACAGTATAAACTACATGTTAGCCTATCTTATGTTGTAAGTTATTGCGCCAGGTTATACTATTAGCAACTAAATTGTAATCTTGAAATCGCTATAACTTTAAGGAGTAAATCTAACCATCTTTTTATGGGATTCTAGTTGACCATTTTTCATTAAAGCAATACACTTTAACATTATGATGATAACAAGAAAAGCAAAAAAAAAGAAAATCAAAGTAAATAAGGTAACATGTATTTCATCAAATATATATGAACACGACAATCATTATTTATATGCATATTTTTATTTATTCATATGTTTGTTACATCAAACATGTATTTGCGTACAGGTTAACATCGAGTGAATGAGAACTATACTCTTAGGGTGTTAAGATAAAGTCAACATTCAATAAAAGAGAAGCACATGTTCGATTGCTAAATAACAATCTCCATACGCAAATTTATTAGGAAGAAAATAATAGAATTTGACGGCAATTATCTCATGAACAGCTTCCTTTCGCTTCTCAGCTGGCCGGTCAATTTTGCATTAAATGGATGTAATTGTTAAGTCACTTGCAACAATTATGCCATTCTGAAAGGAAAACAAAATAATGAAAATAATATAATTATGAAGAAGTATTGATAATGTACTATTAATTAATAATTATGATATGAAAGTTTTATGAATTCAAATTTACATGATATAGTGTATGATTGATAATATGAAATGTATATGATTCATGTCAGAATATTAAAGTCAGATTAACTAGATGATACACTCCTGGTCATTTTACACTTGATCAAAATTATAAACCCAGAGACAAAAAGTCTACGAAATTTTACGAAAAGGGTATGAAACCATTCAACAACCACATTTAACAATAAGTTTTACCTCCACTGGTGTTGATGACTTCAAATATTATTCGGAGCATGCTAGAAATAAGTGTTTCCATTAAGATGCGGGGGTGTTTCCCTTTCTTCTCAAGATGAGCTTCTACCAAGTTTATTTTTCGTTTAATATTGTTTGCCAATTTGATAGACATCTGTTGTCATCTTTGGTTTTATAATTTTGATTAAATGTAAATTTCTGAATAAAATGTTTGGAATGTAGCTTTTAGATTCAATAACATTTTAGATTATAGTATTAGTAACCTTAAGTGGGAGGAGTTTAAAATATATCCTTAAAATAAGTTTCGTTTAAAAGATTTTCAAGTGGTTATAAATGCATGATCAGGGCTGTATTAGCGTTATATTTATTATTATATTATATTGTTAATATTAAATCCGCATGCATTATTATATGTTTAGGATATTGATATCTCCGTCAAAGTATGAATTTATAATCACAATATGAAATAGTTATTATTATTATTATTATTATTATTATTATTATTATTATTATTATAAATAATAATAATAATAATAATAATAATAATAATAATAATAATAATACTTTTAGAAATCTGATGTCGAAGCTTCTAGATAAAAATAAGGCCATAATTAACAAATTAAGTCTTAATTACTGCGGAAATCGACTCAGATCCCAGAATGCAACGCATCTATATGGTCACACGTTAACTTGATAAGTACACTTATAATTGTTTAATCCTCGTTTTTTTTTTTTCTCTTTTGTTTTGCTTGTGTATTTTACTAAAAAAAAAAAAAAAAAAATAATAATAATTTTAATATGTACGTATGACTTTTAGAAATCTGATGTCGAAGCTTCTAGATAAAAATAAGGCCATAATTAACAAATTAAGTCTTAATTACTGCGGAAATCGACTCAGATCCCAGAATGCAACGCATCTATATGGTCACACGTTAACTTGATAAGTACACTTATAATTGTTTAATCCTCGTTTTTTTTTTGTTTTTTTTCTTTTGTTTTGCTTGTGTATTTTACTAAAAAAAAAAAAAAAAAAAAATAATAATTTTAATATGTACGTATGACTTTTAGAAATCTGATGTCGAAGCTTCTAGATAAAAATAAGGCCATAATTAACAAATTAAGTCTTAATTACTGCGGAAATCGACTCAGATCCCAGAATGCAACGCATCTATATGGTCACACGTTAACTTGATAAGTACACTTATAATTGTTTAATCCTCGTTTTTTTTTTTCTCTCTTTTGTTTTGCTTGTGTATTTTACTAAAAAAAAAAAAAAAAAAAAATAATAATAATTTTAATATGTACGTATGACTTTTAGAAATCTGATGTCGAAGCTTCTAGATAAAAATAAGGCCATAATTAACAAATTAAGTCTTAATTACTGCGGAAATCGACTCAGATCCCAGAATGCAACGCATCTATATGGTCACACGTTAACTTGATAAGTACACTTATAATTGTTTAATCCTCGTTTTTTTTTTTTCTCTTTTGTTTTGCTTGTGTATTTTACTAAAAAAAAAAAAAAAAAAAATAATAATAATTTTAATATGTACGTATGACTTTTAGAAATCTGATGTCGAAGCTTCTAGATAAAAATAAGGCCATAATTAACAAATTAAGTCTTAATTACTGCGGAAATCGACTCAGATCCCAGAATGCAACGCATCTATATGGTCACACGTTAACTTGATAAGTACACTTATAATTGTTTAATCCTCGTTTTTTTTTTTTCTCTTTTGTTTTGCTTGTGTATTTTACTAAAAAAAAAAAAAAAAAAAATAATAATAATTTTAATATGTACGTATGACTTTTAGAAATCTGATGTCGAAGCTTCTAGATAAAAATAAGGCCATAATTAACAAATTAAGTCTTAATTACTGCGGAAATCGACTCAGATCCCAGAATGCAACGCATCTATATGGTCACACGTTAACTTGATAAGTACACTTATAATTGTTTAATCCTCGTTTTTTTTTTTTTTCTCTTTTGTTTTGCTTGTGTATTTTACTAAAAAAAAAAAAAAAAAAAAAAAAATAATAATTTTAATATGTACGTATGACTTTTAGAAATCTGATGTCGAAGCTTCTAGATAAAAATAAGGCCATAATTAACAAATTAAGTCTTAATTACTGCGGAAATCGACTCAGATCCCAGAATGCAACGCATCTATATGGTCACACGTTAACTTGATAAGTACACTTATAATTGTTTAATCCTCGTTTTTTTTTTTTTTCTCTTTTGTTTTGCTTGTGTATTTTACTAAAAAAAAAAAAAAAAAAAAAAAAATAATAATTTTAATATGTACGTATGACTTTTAGAAATCTGATGTCGAAGCTTCTAGATAAAAATAAGGCCATAATTAACAAATTAAGTCTTAATTACTGCGGAAATCGACTCAGATCCCAGAATGCAACGCATCTATATGGTCACACGTTAACTTGATAAGTACACTTATAATTGTTTAATCCTCGTTTTTTTTTTTCTCTTTTGTTTTGCTTGTGTATTTTACTAAAAAAAAAAAAAAAAAAAAATAATAATAATTTTAATATGTACGTATGACTTTTAGAAATCTGATGTCGAAGCTTCTAGATAAAAATAAGGCCATAATTAACAAATTAAGTCTTAATTACTGCGGAAATCGACTCAGATCCCAGAATGCAACGCATCTATATGGTCACACGTTAACTTGATAAGTACACTTATAATTGTTTAATCCTCGTTTTTTTTTTTCTCTTTTGTTTTGCTTGTGTATTTTACTAAAAAAAAAAAAAAAAAAAAATAATAATAATTTTAATATGTACGTATGACTTTTAGAAATCTGATGTCGAAGCTTCTAGATAAAAATAAGGCCATAATTAACAAATTAAGTCTTAATTACTGCGGAAATCGACTCAGATCCCAGAATGCAACGCATCTATATGGTCACACGTTAACTTGATAAGTACACTTATAATTGTTTAATCCTCGTTTTTTTTTTTTTCTCTTTTGTTTTGCTTGTGTATTTTACTAAAAAAAAAAAAAAAAAAAATAATAATAATTTTAATATGTACGTATGACTTTTAGAAATCTGATGTCGAAGCTTCTAGATAAAAATAAGGCCATAATTAACAAATTAAGTCTTAATTACTGCGGAAATCGACTCAGATCCCAGAATGCAACGCATCTATATGGTCACACGTTAACTTGATAAGTACACTTATAATTGTTTAATCCTCGTTTTTTTTTTTTCTCTTTTGTTTTGCTTGTGTATTTTACTAAAAAAAAAAAAAAAAAAAATAATAATAATTTTAATATGTACGTATGACTTTTAGAAATCTGATGTCGAAGCTTCTAGATAAAAATAAGGCCATAATTAACAAATTAAGTCTTAATTACTGCGGAAATCGACTCAGATCCCAGAATGCAACGCATCTATATGGTCACACGTTAACTTGATAAGTACACTTATAATTGTTTAATCCTCGTTTTTTTTTTTTTTTTTTTCTCTTTTGTTTTGCTTGTGTATTTTACTAAAAAAAAAAAAAAAAAAAAAAATAATAATTTTAATATGTACGTATGACTTTTAGAAATCTGATGTCGAAGCTTCTAGATAAAAATAAGGCCATAATTAACAAATTAAGTCTTAATTACTGCGGAAATCGACTCAGATCCCAGAATGCAACGCATCTATATGGTCACACGTTAACTTGATAAGTACACTTATAATTGTTTAATCCTCGTTTTTTTTTTCTCTCTTTTGTTTTGCTTGTGTATTTTACTAAAAAAAAAAAAAAAAAAAAAAATAATAATTTTAATATGTACGTATGACTTTTAGAAATCTGATGTCGAAGCTTCTAGATAAAAATAAGGCCATAATTAACAAATTAAGTCTTAATTACTGCGGAAATCGACTCAGATCCCAGAATGCAACGCATCTATATGGTCACACGTTAACTTGATAAGTACACTTATAATTGTTTAATCCTCGTTTTTTTTTTTCTCTTTTGTTTTGCTTGTGTATTTTACTAAAAAAAAAAAAAAAAAAAAATAATAATAATTTTAATATGTACGTATGACTTTTAGAAATCTGATGTCGAAGCTTCTAGATAAAAATAAGGCCATAATTAACAAATTAAGTCTTAATTACTGCGGAAATCGACTCAGATCCCAGAATGCAACGCATCTATATGGTCACACGTTAACTTGATAAGTACACTTATAATTGTTTAATCCTCGTTTTTTTTTTTCTCTTTTGTTTTGCTTGTGTATTTTACTAAAAAAAAAAAAAAAAAAAAATAATAATAATTTTAATATGTACGTATGACTTTTAGAAATCTGATGTCGAAGCTTCTAGATAAAAATAAGGCCATAATTAACAAATTAAGTCTTAATTACTGCGGAAATCGACTCAGATCCCAGAATGCAACGCATCTATATGGTCACACGTTAACTTGATAAGTACACTTATAATTGTTTAATCCTCGTTTTTTTTTTTTTCTCTTTTGTTTTGCTTGTGTATTTTACTAAAAAAAAAAAAAAAAAAAATAATAATAATTTTAATATGTACGTATGACTTTTAGAAATCTGATGTCGAAGCTTCTAGATAAAAATAAGGCCATAATTAACAAATTAAGTCTTAATTACTGCGGAAATCGACTCAGATCCCAGAATGCAACGCATCTATATGGTCACACGTTAACTTGATAAGTACACTTATAATTGTTTAATCCTCGTTTTTTTTTTTTCTCTTTTGTTTTGCTTGTGTATTTTACTAAAAAAAAAAAAAAAAAAATAATAATAATTTTAATATGTACGTATGACTTTTAGAAATCTGATGTCGAAGCTTCTAGATAAAAATAAGGCCATAATTAACAAATTAAGTCTTAATTACTGCGGAAATCGACTCAGATCCCAGAATGCAACGCATCTATATGGTCACACGTTAACTTGATAAGTACACTTATAATTGTTTAATCCTCGTTTTTTTTTTTTTTTTTTCTCTTTTGTTTTGCTTGTGTATTTTACTAAAAAAAAAAAAAAAAAAAAAAATAATAATTTTAATATGTACGTATGACTTTTAGAAATCTGATGTCGAAGCTTCTAGATAAAAATAAGGCCATAATTAACAAATTAAGTCTTAATTACTGCGGAAATCGACTCAGATCCCAGAATGCAACGCATCTATATGGTCACACGTTAACTTGATAAGTACACTTATAATTGTTTAATCCTCGTTTTTTTTTTCTCTCTTTTGTTTTGCTTGTGTATTTTACTAAAAAAAAAAAAAAAAAAAAAATAATAATAATTTTAATATGTACGTATGACTTTTAGAAATCTGATGTCGAAGCTTCTAGATAAAAATAAGGCCATAATTAACAAATTAAGTCTTAATTACTGCGGAAATCGACTCAGATCCCAGAATGCAACGCATCTATATGGTCACACGTTAACTTGATAAGTACACTTATAATTGTTTAATCCTCGTTTTTTTTTTTCTCTTTTGTTTTGCTTGTGTATTTTACTAAAAAAAAAAAAAAAAAAAATAATAATAATTTTAATATGTACGTATGACTTTTAGAAATCTGATGTCGAAGCTTCTAGATAAAAATAAGGCCATAATTAACAAATTAAGTCTTAATTACTGCGGAAATCGACTCAGATCCCAGAATGCAACGCATCTATATGGTCACACGTTAACTTGATAAGTACACTTATAATTGTTTAATCCTCGTTTTTTTTTTTCTCTTTTGTTTTGCTTGTGTATTTTACTAAAAAAAAAAAAAAAAAAAAATAATAATAATTTTAATATGTACGTATGACTTTTAGAAATCTGATGTCGAAGCTTCTAGATAAAAATAAGGCCATAATTAACAAATTAAGTCTTAATTACTGCGGAAATCGACTCAGATCCCAGAATGCAACGCATCTATATGGTCACACGTTAACTTGATAAGTACACTTATAATTGTTTAATCCTCGTTTTTTTTTTTTTCTCTTTTGTTTTGCTTGTGTATTTTACTAAAAAAAAAAAAAAAAAAAATAATAATAATTTTAATATGTACGTATGACTTTTAGAAATCTGATGTCGAAGCTTCTAGATAAAAATAAGGCCATAATTAACAAATTAAGTCTTAATTACTGCGGAAATCGACTCAGATCCCAGAATGCAACGCATCTATATGGTCACACGTTAACTTGATAAGTACACTTATAATTGTTTAATCCTCGTTTTTTTTTTTTCTCTTTTGTTTTGCTTGTGTATTTTACTAAAAAAAAAAAAAAAAAAAAAATAATAATTTTAATATGTACGTATGACTTTTAGAAATCTGATGTCGAAGCTTCTAGATAAAAATAAGGCCATAATTAACAAATTAAGTCTTAATTACTGCGGAAATCGACTCAGATCCCAGAATGCAACGCATCTATATGGTCACACGTTAACTTGATAAGTACACTTATAATTGTTTAATCCTCGTTTTTTTTTTTTTTTTTTCTCTTTTGTTTTGCTTGTGTATTTTACTAAAAAAAAAAAAAAAAAAAAAAATAATAATTTTAATATGTACGTATGACTTTTAGAAATCTGATGTCGAAGCTTCTAGATAAAAATAAGGCCATAATTAACAAATTAAGTCTTAATTACTGCGGAAATCGACTCAGATCCCAGAATGCAACGCATCTATATGGTCACACGTTAACTTGATAAGTACACTTATAATTGTTTAATCCTCGTTTTTTTTTTCTCTCTTTTGTTTTGCTTGTGTATTTTACTAAAAAAAAAAAAAAAAAAAAAATAATAATAATTTTAATATGTACGTATGACTTTTAGAAATCTGATGTCGAAGCTTCTAGATAAAAATAAGGCCATAATTAACAAATTAAGTCTTAATTACTGCGGAAATCGACTCAGATCCCAGAATGCAACGCATCTATATGGTCACACGTTAACTTGATAAGTACACTTATAATTGTTTAATCCTCGTTTTTTTTTTTCTCTTTTGTTTTGCTTGTGTATTTTACTAAAAAAAAAAAAAAAAAAAATAATAATAATTTTAATATGTACGTATGACTTTTAGAAATCTGATGTCGAAGCTTCTAGATAAAAATAAGGCCATAATTAACAAATTAAGTCTTAATTACTGCGGAAATCGACTCAGATCCCAGAATGCAACGCATCTATATGGTCACACGTTAACTTGATAAGTACACTTATAATTGTTTAATCCTCGTTTTTTTTTTTCTCTTTTGTTTTGCTTGTGTATTTTACTAAAAAAAAAAAAAAAAAAAAATAATAATAATTTTAATATGTACGTATGACTTTTAGAAATCTGATGTCGAAGCTTCTAGATAAAAATAAGGCCATAATTAACAAATTAAGTCTTAATTACTGCGGAAATCGACTCAGATCCCAGAATGCAACGCATCTATATGGTCACACGTTAACTTGATAAGTACACTTATAATTGTTTAATCCTCGTTTTTTTTTTTTTTCTCTTTTGTTTTGCTTGTGTATTTTACTAAAAAAAAAAAAAAAAAAAATAATAATAATTTTAATATGTACGTATGACTTTTAGAAATCTGATGTCGAAGCTTCTAGATAAAAATAAGGCCATAATTAACAAATTAAGTCTTAATTACTGCGGAAATCGACTCAGATCCCAGAATGCAACGCATCTATATGGTCACACGTTAACTTGATAAGTACACTTATAATTGTTTAATCCTCGTTTTTTTTTTTTCTCTTTTGTTTTGCTTGTGTATTTTACTAAAAAAAAAAAAAAAAAAATAATAATAATTTTAATATGTACGTATGACTTTTAGAAATCTGATGTCGAAGCTTCTAGATAAAAATAAGGCCATAATTAACAAATTAAGTCTTAATTACTGCGGAAATCGACTCAGATCCCAGAATGCAACGCATCTATATGGTCACACGTTAACTTGATAAGTACACTTATAATTGTTTAATCCTCGTTTTTTTTTTTTTTTTTTTCTCTTTTGTTTTGCTTGTGTATTTTACTAAAAAAAAAAAAAAAAAAAAAAATAATAATTTTAATATGTACGTATGACTTTTAGAAATCTGATGTCGAAGCTTCTAGATAAAAATAAGGCCATAATTAACAAATTAAGTCTTAATTACTGCGGAAATCGACTCAGATCCCAGAATGCAACGCATCTATATGGTCACACGTTAACTTGATAAGTACACTTATAATTGTTTAATCCTCGTTTTTTTTTTCTCTCTTTTGTTTTGCTTGTGTATTTTACTAAAAAAAAAAAAAAAAAAAAATAATAATAATTTTAATATGTACGTATGACTTTTAGAAATCTGATGTCGAAGCTTCTAGATAAAAATAAGGCCATAATTAACAAATTAAGTCTTAATTACTGCGGAAATCGACTCAGATCCCAGAATGCAACGCATCTATATGGTCACACGTTAACTTGATAAGTACACTTATAATTGTTTAATCCTCGTTTTTTTTTTTCTCTTTTGTTTTGCTTGTGTATTTTACTAAAAAAAAAAAAAAAAAAAATAATAATAATTTTAATATGTACGTATGACTTTTAGAAATCTGATGTCGAAGCTTCTAGATAAAAATAAGGCCATAATTAACAAATTAAGTCTTAATTACTGCGGAAATCGACTCAGATCCCAGAATGCAACGCATCTATATGGTCACACGTTAACTTGATAAGTACACTTATAATTGTTTAATCCTCGTTTTTTTTTTTCTCTTTTGTTTTGCTTGTGTATTTTACTAAAAAAAAAAAAAAAAAAAAATAATAATAATTTTAATATGTACGTATGACTTTTAGAAATCTGATGTCGAAGCTTCTAGATAAAAATAAGGCCATAATTAACAAATTAAGTCTTAATTACTGCGGAAATCGACTCAGATCCCAGAATGCAACGCATCTATATGGTCACACGTTAACTTGATAAGTACACTTATAATTGTTTAATCCTCGTTTTTTTTTTTTTCTCTTTTGTTTTGCTTGTGTATTTTACTAAAAAAAAAAAAAAAAAAAATAATAATAATTTTAATATGTACGTATGACTTTTAGAAATCTGATGTCGAAGCTTCTAGATAAAAATAAGGCCATAATTAACAAATTAAGTCTTAATTACTGCGGAAATCGACTCAGATCCCAGAATGCAACGCATCTATATGGTCACACGTTAACTTGATAAGTACACTTATAATTGTTTAATCCTCGTTTTTTTTTTTTCTCTTTTGTTTTGCTTGTGTATTTTACTAAAAAAAAAAAAAAAAAAAAAATAATAATTTTAATATGTACGTATGACTTTTAGAAATCTGATGTCGAAGCTTCTAGATAAAAATAAGGCCATAATTAACAAATTAAGTCTTAATTACTGCGGAAATCGACTCAGATCCCAGAATGCAACGCATCTATATGGTCACACGTTAACTTGATAAGTACACTTATAATTGTTTAATCCTCGTTTTTTTTTTTTTTTTTTTCTCTTTTGTTTTGCTTGTGTATTTTACTAAAAAAAAAAAAAAAAAAAAAAATAATAATTTTAATATGTACGTATGACTTTTAGAAATCTGATGTCGAAGCTTCTAGATAAAAATAAGGCCATAATTAACAAATTAAGTCTTAATTACTGCGGAAATCGACTCAGATCCCAGAATGCAACGCATCTATATGGTCACACGTTAACTTGATAAGTACACTTATAATTGTTTAATCCTCGTTTTTTTTTTCTCTCTTTTGTTTTGCTTGTGTATTTTACTAAAAAAAAAAAAAAAAAAAAAATAATAATAATTTTAATATGTACGTATGACTTTTAGAAATCTGATGTCGAAGCTTCTAGATAAAAATAAGGCCATAATTAACAAATTAAGTCTTAATTACTGCGGAAATCGACTCAGATCCCAGAATGCAACGCATCTATATGGTCACACGTTAACTTGATAAGTACACTTATAATTGTTTAATCCTCGTTTTTTTTTTTCTCTTTTGTTTTGCTTGTGTATTTTACTAAAAAAAAAAAAAAAAAAAATAATAATAATTTTAATATGTACGTATGACTTTTAGAAATCTGATGTCGAAGCTTCTAGATAAAAATAAGGCCATAATTAACAAATTAAGTCTTAATTACTGCGGAAATCGACTCAGATCCCAGAATGCAACGCATCTATATGGTCACACGTTAACTTGATAAGTACACTTATAATTGTTTAATCCTCGTTTTTTTTTTTCTCTTTTGTTTTGCTTGTGTATTTTACTAAAAAAAAAAAAAAAAAAAAATAATAATAATTTTAATATGTACGTATGACTTTTAGAAATCTGATGTCGAAGCTTCTAGATAAAAATAAGGCCATAATTAACAAATTAAGTCTTAATTACTGCGGAAATCGACTCAGATCCCAGAATGCAACGCATCTATATGGTCACACGTTAACTTGATAAGTACACTTATAATTGTTTAATCCTCGTTTTTTTTTTTTTTCTCTTTTGTTTTGCTTGTGTATTTTACTAAAAAAAAAAAAAAAAAAAATAATAATAATTTTAATATGTACGTATGACTTTTAGAAATCTGATGTCGAAGCTTCTAGATAAAAATAAGGCCATAATTAACAAATTAAGTCTTAATTACTGCGGAAATCGACTCAGATCCCAGAATGCAACGCATCTATATGGTCACACGTTAACTTGATAAGTACACTTATAATTGTTTAATCCTCGTTTTTTTTTTTTCTCTTTTGTTTTGCTTGTGTATTTTACTAAAAAAAAAAAAAAAAAAAAAATAATAATTTTAATATGTACGTATGACTTTTAGAAATCTGATGTCGAAGCTTCTAGATAAAAATAAGGCCATAATTAACAAATTAAGTCTTAATTACTGCGGAAATCGACTCAGATCCCAGAATGCAACGCATCTATATGGTCACACGTTAACTTGATAAGTACACTTATAATTGTTTAATCCTCGTTTTTTTTTTTTTTTTTTTTCTCTTTTGTTTTGCTTGTGTATTTTACTAAAAAAAAAAAAAAAAAAAAAAATAATAATTTTAATATGTACGTATGACTTTTAGAAATCTGATGTCGAAGCTTCTAGATAAAAATAAGGCCATAATTAACAAATTAAGTCTTAATTACTGCGGAAATCGACTCAGATCCCAGAATGCAACGCATCTATATGGTCACACGTTAACTTGATAAGTACACTTATAATTGTTTAATCCTCGTTTTTTTTTTCTCTCTTTTGTTTTGCTTGTGTATTTTACTAAAAAAAAAAAAAAAAAAAAAATAATAATAATTTTAATATGTACGTATGACTTTTAGAAATCTGATGTCGAAGCTTCTAGATAAAAATAAGGCCATAATTAACAAATTAAGTCTTAATTACTGCGGAAATCGACTCAGATCCCAGAATGCAACGCATCTATATGGTCACACGTTAACTTGATAAGTACACTTATAATTGTTTAATCCTCGTTTTTTTTTTTCTCTTTTGTTTTGCTTGTGTATTTTACTAAAAAAAAAAAAAAAAAAAATAAT
This sequence comes from Sepiola atlantica, assembly GCA_963556195.1. Taxonomy (NCBI): domain Eukaryota; kingdom Metazoa; phylum Mollusca; class Cephalopoda; order Sepiida; family Sepiolidae; genus Sepiola; species Sepiola atlantica. The sequence continues at coordinate 15,058,994 of OY744517.1, read as the reverse complement.
AATAATTTTAATATGTACGTATGACTTTTAGAAATCTGATGTCGAAGCTTCTAGATAAAAATAAGGCCATAATTAACAAATTAAGTCTTAATTACTGCGGAAATCGACTCAGATCCCAGAATCCAAGAATACAAGCAGAAAAGTGGAGGGGAACCTATCGTTTCCTTGCACCTGCTATTATGGAGCGGCTTAGAATACTTATACTATGTCCTTATATAATATATATATATATATATATATATAAAAATAATTTTTTTTTTTTTTTTTTTTTTTTTTTTTTTTTTTTTCTTTTGTGTGGTAGTGCACAATATCACTCATTAAAATGAATGTGACAATCACTATCCCTGTGACAGGACCACAGGCAAAACAAGCCTGGGCCTGGTGTGGCCACACACACCAAAAATATGAATAATGCACAATAATATAAATACAAGCCGTGGGACTCAGGAGAAAGACCTGAGTGTCATGATGGGCAGGTGCTCCCTCGTTAGCCAACATGGGGGACCCGGTCCGCATCCTGCGAATGTTGGCCCTTCTCATTTCAGAAACAAGACAACGGACAAGAACCAGGTAAGTAACCTCTCTGATTCCAGGTACGACAAGGACACAGACCAAAGACAGGAAAACCAGAGCGAAAACAACAAACTGAAAGGATATAGAAAGAAATGGACCACGAAAGAGAACAGACTGGTGATGGAGTGCTATTATAAAAGCCGCTACCCTACAGAAAGAGGCTACCGAAAACGAATGAAACATCTATGGGACATTGCTAGTGACTACCATACAACGGAACAAAGGATAGCAGATCAAGCAAGACAGATCCTCAAGCGAGGATGGTTCTCGGAGATGGAACTGACGGAAATCAGACAGAAGGCTAATGGCGAAACGGAGCAAGAAACACCACCAAAGGAGAGACCACAGAAAGAGGACGAGCAAAACATACACACTGAAACTGAAGAGATTGAAGACTACGGAATCACAGAACCAGGGGAGATAGAAGACTGCAGAACCACAGAACCTGCTGAGATAGAACTCAACGAAAAAGAAGCAAGTGAAATAGAGAACATTAGACGATACATGTCAGAAAACAAAACAAAACTCCCATCTCTCAGGAATGAAGTAGCGAAGAAGTTACAAGCAGAAACAGAAAGAGTAAACAGACTCCTCACACACATCCCAACAGAAACTATTACAGACCTAAACAACCTATTATATGCTGGGGCAAAATTGGTAAGTATGAAACTAAGAAACGAAGAGAATGGACAAAAGAGAGGACCGACAAAACCTGGATGGGAAATCAGACTGGAAACCCAGATCACCAAACTTCGGAAAGAAGCTAAAACCGTGAACAGAAGGAAGGAGGACATGAAACGATTAAGAAGCAAAAATCAGAAACGCAAGGAAAAACTAAATGAGAAACATGAAGAAATAAAACAAAGGATAGCAGCAATAGAAGGAAGATTGAGACGATACAGGTACAAATCAGAACAGAGCAAACAGAACAGGACCTTTGAAAACAATGAAAGCCAGTTCTACAAAAACGTAAATGGAGAAAAAAAAACAACAGAGTTACCGAACCCAACAGAAACAAAACAATTCTGGAGCAAGATATGGGAAGTACCAAAAAAGCACAACAAGAATGCCCAATGGTTGAAAAACATGAGAGATGAACTGCAGGAAATCGAAGAAGGAACCGAAACAGAAATCAACAAAGAAACAATCAAGAAAACCCTTAAAAAAATGGCAAACTGGAGAGCACCAGGCCACGATGGAATACATGCATACTGGTTTAAAAAATTCACGACCCTGCATGAAAGAATAGCGCAGAAACTGAGCGGATGTATCCATAAAACAGACGTACCAGAATGGATGACGGAAGGAAGAACAACACTAATACAAAAAGACCCCAAAAAGGGAACGACCCCCGGCAACTACAGACCGATAACATGTCTACCAATAATGTGGAAAATTCTCACAGCACAACTGAGAGAACAAATCTACCAATCCCTGGACAATCGTGGACTGCTCCCCGAGGAACAAAAGGGATGCCGGAAAGGACAAAGAGGGGCACATGATCTACTATACATTGATCAAAAGACCCTGAAGGAGGTGAAGAGAAGACAAAAGAACATAACCATGGCATGGATTGACTACAAGAAAGCCTACGACAGAATCCCCCAAACATGGATAATTGAATGCTTAAAGATATACAAGATACCAGACAGGATTATTAATCTCATCCAGAAAGCGATGGAAACATGGAGACTAAAACTGACAGCCGGAGGACAATACCTGTCTGAGATAAAAATACAGAGAGGCATTTTTCAAGGAGACTCTCTATCACCACTACTGTTTATAATAGCCATGATGCCACTCAACTACATACTCAGAAAGTGTGATGCCGGATACAGGTTTACGGATACAGAACAAAGAATAAACCACTTGATGTACATGGATGACCTTAAACTGTTTGCAAAAAACAAAAAAGAACTGGAAAAGCTGATAAACACAACCAGGATATTCAGCCAGGATATCCAAATGGAGTTTGGAATAGAAAAATGTGCACTGCTAGAGATCAAAAAAGGAAAACTGGAGACGACAGAAGGTATAGAACTCCCCAACCAAGAGGAGATGAGGGCGCTAGGAGAACAAGATAGCTACAAATACCTGGGAGTTCTGGAAGCAGACACAATCAAATATACAGAAATGAAAGAGAAGATTGGAAAAGAATATCTACGAAGAACAAGGAAACTCTTAGAAACTAAACTATATAGCAGAAACCTAGTAAAAGGGATAAACACATGGGCTGTATCACTAATAAGATACTCTGGACCATTCATAGGCTGGACCAAAGAAGAACTCAGGCACCTTGACCAAAGAACAAGAAAACTAATGACTATGCACAATGCTTTGCACCCAAAAGACGACACGGACAGACTCTACGTGAGAAGAAATGAAGGAGGTAGAGGACTGGTAAGTATAGAAGACTGTGTGGAAGACACCAAAAAAGAGCTGGAGAAATATGTAACCCAGAACACGGAAAGACTGATCACCACAGCAAGAGACACCAGCCCAACAAACAACCCCGGAAGCACTGAACCCAGAAACAAAAAGACAAGAAAGGAAAAGTGGGAAGAAAAACAACTACATGGACGCTTTATAAGACTCACAAGCGATGAAGCCAATGAAAACAGCTGGGCATGGCTAAGAAAAGGAAACCTGAACAGAGAAACGGAATCTCTGCTGACGGCCGCACAGAACAATGCGATTAGGACAAACTTTATTAAAGCAAAGATAGATAAAACCCAGGAAAACAGCAAATGCAGATTGTGTGGACAAAGAGACGAAACGATAAATCATATAATAAGTGAATGCAGCAAGCTAGCACAAAGGGAATACAAGAACAGACATGACAGCATGGGGAAAGAAGTACACCGGGAAATGTGCAAACAACTGAATTTCGAATATGCAAGAAAACGGTACAAACACAAACCAGAAACTGTACTAGAAAACGAAAAACACAAAATCATATGGGATATGAATGTACAAACAGACAAACCCATAACAGCAAGGAGACCGGATATGATAATAATCAACAAGAAAGAAAAATCCTGCAAAATCGTGGACTTCGCCGTTCCAGCAGACCACAGAGTGAAGATCAAAGAGACGGAAAAGAGAAGCAAATATACTGAACTTGCCAGAGAATTGAAAGGAATATGGAACATGAAGAAAGTCAGTATAACACCAATAATCATAGGAGCACTAGGAACAGTCCCCAAAAACATGGAGAAAAGACTAGGAGAAATCGGAATCAAAGGGATAACTGAGACCATACAAAGGACAGTAATGATCAAAACAGCTACAATCCTGAGAAATGTCCTCGAATGCGGAAACCAACCCACATAAGCAACGAATGGAGAACAAACACACGGAAGCACAAAACAGAACCGGGCGCAAAATACAACCGCACGAGAGGCGCAAGCATAGGCTGACGCCACGAAAATTATAGACAGAGGGTCGAGGAGGGAAAGCGCAAAACCAGACCTCCACTGGAAGAGCGCGGACAGCTCTGGGACCTTGGGAAGGCTTGTTGCCACTCGGGCCCCAGAGGGGACCAATGGCCCTTATCAGCGGGAAATCGTTGGTAGGTGGCTGTTGCGATTACCGCAAGGTCATCAGCGGTGATGAACGAAAAGAGGTGGAGCATACTGGAGGCCTGAGGAGACTTGTTGTCACTCAGACTCCAGGTAATACCACAGGTTGTCGTCAGTGGGTGACCACTGACGATGACCAGTGTGATAACTCCTAGTGAGTAAATAATAATAATAATAAAAAACTACATAAATGTTAATACTTACCACATGTTCATTAGAAATACTAACTTAATAAGTATAGGACATTTATATATCTATTTTTATCAACTTATGTATGTTTATATGGAAGTATAACTATCTAATTATTACAATTAAACTTATTAACTGATCATTATGAATTTTGGAGCACACTTTCTAGGCGTAAGAGGTAACACTGTGAAGCTATATTTATTTTAATTTAATGTAAATACGATAAACAGAAGGTGGAATATGTTCGTGAAAATTCAGATACCTCCGATTTCTGAGAAATTTGAACAATAGGTATTATACATCAATTAATACAGATTGTCAAATGTCAGTTTCCTTGCATTAAATTGAGTTTACGGGGTAGAATATGTACACAGGTTCTCATTTGAACATTCAAATGTATCAGATTTGCATTGATTTTTATCCATAGTCATGGGATCCTAATTAAGCAAGATCCCCTGTATTTCAATGTGTTCTTAAACCCCCTTAAGCTTAAACATTAAATTAGAAACATTTTGTCGAATCAAAACTAGATAATGGATTCTGATCAATACTAGAATTTAGGTCTCTATACATAGAGGTTTACATCTTTATAGCATAATTGTTATCTTCATAAGGGGCCATATCATTAATACATAACTGTTATGTCCGGAAGATTAATTTCATTATCGTTGGGGCGTGCATTATTCTTGTGAATACTAATTTTAAATACCTTAAAAGTCATATGAATTATGGAAATTGTAGAAACGAGAATGAAAAGTGTATCAATAATGAATTAAGAATTTAGATGATTTGAGTTGAATTTGTCGCCAGATAATTTTAATGCTTAGAACCTTTCCTGAAAGTTTTTTTATCATGTAGAAAAACGAACCCTAACTTCTTACAATTTCGAGGCACAAAGGGAAAAAGCGGTCAATAAATAAAAGACAAAAATATTTAATATCATTATTTATTATAATAATGCGCTTTTTTCACGTGGGAAATATGGTTTTTAGGGTAAGCTGGCACATACCGCGCCTTAAGAGGTAATTCATCCAGTAAAATAATATTTACACACGAGTATCTTTCTTATTTTTAAAATAATATATATTTCATCAAATTATTATATTATACTGACTAGAATTCTCAGAAAGGTATGTAGTCGTGTCCGTTAATTTATCGACTGTTGGACTTTGTTTTTAATAAATGTTGTTGTGTAAAATGTTGATCGGGTAAACCCACTAGTATATATATATATATATATATATATATATATATATATATATATATATACATATATATATATATATATATATATATATATATATATATATATATATATATATATATATTGTTTAATTGAAAATAATCAATGTCTAGTCGATGTCAACTTGGTGAACTCGAAATTAGTTTCTTCCCAGCTGTTGGAATTGATAGAAACTGATGTGATGTCATATGCTAAAAGGAGAGAGTGAGCGAAAGAAATCAGTTTCGTTAGAAACCCTATAAGTGCGAACATTTTTTTAAAATATCTGATAAAGTATGATTTAATAGAGAGTGTTGATCTCTCTCTCTTTTATTAGTCAGCGATTTAAAATGAAAATCTAGTCGAATAAATGTCATGTGTCTTCCAACAGGTTTGTTTATATTCAATCGTATTTCGACGTACGAAATAACATATTTGCAGGCGGCGAATTATCGTCTAGCAGGATCACTGAAAGGTGCATACAAGAACTAAGCTAACACGGTATGATTATGAACCATTATGTATTCCATCTATTATAAAAGTTATAACATACAAAATAACGTTTACCTTTACGACTCTCATTGTTGGATTCGATAATAGAGTGTTTGAAGGCACCACAAGCGGAAATTCCTGACCTGAAAATAAAACCAAATATATCACCATCGTTTACTGATAATTACAGACTCCTAAATGTTCTATTGATTCAAAGAATTGTCAGAAAAAAGTATATTTAAAAACAAAAACACAATAACGTGAAGTTAGATATGTCTCTATTCCATTGACCGATATAGCTTTTTTATCTAAAAGTTGCATATGCAAATCTGATTTTGTCTAGTGTGTTACTATTTATCGATGCGTGTTCTTACGAAATATGCGTGTGTTTCGTTAGCTTTCATTGATTTCGTCATTTTACTCTGATCGACAACTTATCTTTAGTATGTTATCTATACAGAAAGTCCAAGCAATATTCATTCGAATTCTGAGGTCTACTACTTCTGCAACGTACATTCACCGGGATACTTCTTGATAAGACACATATATAGCTAGCACCGTCACTATATTATATTTTTTATCTTTCTATAGTATGTTAGCTTCTCTACTCCTTGAGCCAAATATAGAAGGATTCCTGTTACATACACTTGTTCTGGGTGTTTTTATTAAGTATTTCGAATAAGTGTTTTTCATTTGCGATCGCTAGAATAACAGAGTAGAATACCTTTTTTATGAACGTTTAAGTTAACTTAGGATTCAATAAAACATGTTTTCATTAACAATCGTTCACATTAATGATTATTTTTGAATATTTATTTTTGTTTAATATTTTATATTTAATTTCATATTAAATTTTTCGAATGATAGGAATTATTTAAACAATATTCCTGAATCACGCCGGGTACACTAAGCTACGTATTAAAAATATATTGTCTCTTAAAGTATCTATTTTCATCGGCTTATGTATATCTAAGTGAAGAGTATTACTCCCATTCACACAGACTGCATATATTTCGCATTCTTCGCATATCGAAACAGATTAGTCGTTTGCAGAACAACATATTGCTAGAATTACTGCACTAAATGTAATATTAGTTTTGCTGTTCTGCTAGTTTGCTATTATTGTTACTCTTATTGTACAATGACTCTATTATATTTAACAATTGCAAAAGGTATTTAATTTTCAGTTGATTATTTTAAAATGGCTAATAGTTGATGTCGTGTAAGTCTGTCTAAGTAATTTAAAATAAATTGTAGCTTAATACATTATCATATAATCGCAACAATGGAAGGACTTTAACAAAAAATATATTGCATAACAACAATAAGCATTTGGTTATTACCATAAATAATATGAAGCCTTTACTTTAAGAATATTATTAGATTAATGTATATGTTAGATTTTTAAATCTGATAAATACATGAGATAATAGCTAGCGAGTATATGTGGCGCAATCCATTTGGATGCTATCCAAATAGGTAGTATCTTAAGTCGTTCAATGTGCACTTTTTTCAAACGTTATTAAAATCATTTACATGAGAAACGAACCAAATTGTAACGAAAGTAAATTATTATCCTTCGATATAATTATATACAACATTACATGTGCTACGTTAATATCAGAACATGAAACATAATTACCCCCTCATAAAACAGTAGTAATATTACGTATTGCCTACTACATTACTAAGAATAATTTCTGTAAAACATATAGTGCGAAAATCATTTCTTTTAATCCGTTTTAAAATGTTGAATTATTTAAATACATTGTTCTCATTTAAAATTAAATGTCTCAAAATGTGTTTATCATGTAAAAACGAAATCAATAATAGTTAAAAATGATACAAAACATCAAACAAGTTTTATATTTTAGATTAATTTTTTTAAAAATGTGAACTATGTATATGGTACACCGGCCGTTCTTACACAGGAGAAACTGCAACGGTTGTCACTATAAATAGTGCGAGTGACCAGAGACACAGAGAACACAAAGCACAGTCTTGTAACTGTCTAGCCAAGTGCTAGTCACTTTCTTACTTTGTTAATACACTTGTTAAACCAACCCTCGACTTGACTTCCTTTATTTATTATTTACTGTACAACAGTATACAAAACTCATGTACATAAATATTTCCCCATATTTAACCAATCACTAGTTTAAAACTACTTTATAAGTTTTAATAAAACATGCATTAGTCGTATTCTTGTCTAAACAGTGTAGATTAGAATATATCATCTGTTTATTTCTGCAGGAAAGAAATAAGACAACCCTTCAGATTTATGAAGTCTTAATAATTACAATCAAACATCCAACACAACCAACATATGCTGACCATATCTCAAAATGAACAATTAAAAAAAACTAAAGAAAATAAGTGATTTTTGGCATTTGCATTTGTTGATGATATTTACCGTCTAAAGAGAATGCTGATTTAACTGATAACACTGGTCAACAATTTTTTTTTTTTCTTTGGCAGACCATCTAGGAGTGTTTTCTGGGGGTTTGAAGGTCGCTGATTACGAATATAACATTGGTTTTGCCAGATTAGTTCTAGTTTAGAAGATACTGATAGCCCCAAATAAGCCTAAACTGCTAAAATTCTCCCTGAAATACTTCAATATAGAAGCAGTAAATAATAATTTTCTGATATTATTGAATCATTATAATGATTATGTATATATTGAAGTATTTCAGGGAGAATTTTTATATAATTATTTATATAGGGAGAATTTTTATATAATTATATACTGTAATTACTTAATAACATGTTCCATAAATATAGTTGCAGTATAAATTAAACAGTAATTAAGAATTTTCTTTTTAATTCAACAGTTGAAAATCAGTTCCAGAGAGAAAATGAGTTCTTCTAGAAGATGTTGCAGATATGAATCGGATGTCTTTTGTTACATCTGTGGACAGTATATGATGGCACAACAAAAGAGGAATATTACAGACTTTGTCAAGAGGGCGTACAAAGCATACTTCGATATGATACTTGGTGACCAAGACAAGTCTTGGGCCCCACATATGGTGTGCAAAACCTGTGTAGAAAGTCTCCGCGGTTGGACCAACGGTAAGCTGAAGTTGAAGTTTGCTGTACCAATGGTGTGGAGAGAGCCCAACAATCATTTTGATGACTGCTACTTCTGTCTCAATGACATGACGGGGTTTAACAAGCACAAGAAAGCAAATTGGCAGTATCCGAGCCTGGATTCTGCTATCCGTCCTGTTGCGCACTCTGAGGATGTACCTGTGCCTGTTTTCACCAGTTTGCCTAAAATCGATGAAACCGAAGAGATTCCAGCTGATCTTTCAATATCAAGTGATGATAGCTGTAGTGACTATGAAGAACCCTCAAATGGCCCTCAGCCTTTCAATCAATCTGAACTTAATGACCTAGTGCGAGACCTTTGTTTGTCGAAGGAGCAGTCTGAAGTTCTTGCATCACGACTCCAAGAGAAAAACATTCTTGATTCTGGCACAAAAGTAACATACTATAGGACAAGGGAAGGCAGCTTGCTTCGTTTCTTTTCTAAAGAAGACGACCTGGTCTTTTGTAATGACGTTTCTGCAATTCTTAACTGCATGGGGATCTCATCATATGACCCAGCAGATTGGCGTCTTTTCATAGATAGCTCGAAAGCAAGTCTAAAAATTGTACTTTTGCACAATGGCAATAAGTTTGCTCCTGTACCAATTGGCCATTCTACCAAGATGAAAGAAGAGTATGATGCTATCAAATTTGTTCTTGAAAAGCTGAATTACAACACTCATAAATGGCTGATTTGTGTGGACTTGAAAATGGTGAATTTTCTGCTTGGTCAGCAAAGTGGGTACACAAAGTATCCCTGCTTTCTTTGTTTGTGGGATAGCAGAGCAAGAATCCAGCACTGGAGAAGGGAGAACTGGCCAGAACGAGAAAGTCTCGAAGTCGGCACAACCAACGTCATCAATGAGCCTTTGGTACCCAGGGATAGAATCATCTTCCCTCCATTGCACATAAAACTAGGGCTCATGAAGCAGTTTGTTAAGACGTTGAACAAGGATGGGGATTGCTTCAAGTACATATGCAGGCAATTTCCAGGTCTTTCCATCGAAAAAGCTAAAGGTGGCATCTTCGATGGACCTCAGATTCGAACGCTCATGAGGGATTCTGACTTCACTAATCATATGAACACGGTTGAGTTAAATGCTTGGGTGTCCTTCACAGATGTAGTGACACACTTTTTGGGAAATGTTAAAGCTGACAATTACAAGCAATTGGTCCGTAAGATGCTTACTGCATACGGAAAACTAGGGGCAAATATAAGCATTAAAGTTCATTTCTTGTTTAGCCACCTCGACAGATTTCCTGGTAATCTTGGTGATTACAGTGAGGAGCAGGGAGAGAGATTCCATCAAGACATCAAAACAATGGAAGAGAGGTATCAAGGCAAATGGGATGAGCACATGATGGCAGACTACTGCTGGAACCTTTTGAGAGACTGCCCAAAAGTTGCTCACAAGCGAAAATCGTATAAACGTCAATTTTAGTTTTGTGAATAAAATATTGTTTTGTGTGTTCATTGTAACTAAGAATCTAGTGTATAATGCTTTGCATTAATTTATGATATATAACTGATTATGTAAATGTTTTTTTTTCACTCGGAGAATTAAAATTCAGCAAATTTTTAGCAAATTTTTTGTATATCCTCGAAATCTATGAAAAGTGTTCAGTTATAGGATAAATGAAATGATGTTATATCTAACTTAACTTGTTAAATTGAGATTTTACACTGTCTTTGTGGTTTAAGATCATCATAAAAATCAATATCTGACATTTATGCACTATTTAGCCGTTTTTTGTACGTTTAGCTATGGTCGCGAATGGGTGATTTCAGACAAACGACCCCCCTGTGATAACTCAAAAACTAGAGCCAATTTGAAAAAAACTAATGTCAGATTCGGATTCAGCGCCCTTGAAAACCCCAGAAACCAGTCTTACTTTGCCTGCCAAAAATATTTTGTTGACCAGTGTAATCATTAGCGTTGTCAGTGAGAAAAGGAGAAACACACGTAAAACGAAATTAAATAAGGGAGATCGTTAGTCGTCGGTTTTAATAAAATGTATACAAAAGCTTAAATAAGTTAATCACAATTTTTTCTAAGACTTTTTTGGCTTCTATATATTAATCACATAAACTATATTCAGATATTCTGCATTTGTTATTAGGTTGTTTGAAATAATCCATTTTAATTGTGCCTATACGCCTTAATGTGCAATTACCTCACGAAGTGACTCATCTCTTACTACATATCTGCCTCTTCATAACTGCTTATGTCACTGTACTTTGTTTGACCCCTGGCTTTATTTATATCGTTGGTATCGCTGTTGTGCCAACTACTTTCTAATTGTATTATCAGCCGAGTATAATAAAGGATAATAACAAGATTGGGATGACCTATTATTGTAAACATTCAATAACACCGCGAGTGTTAAATACTTTCATTTAGTAAAAAGGATAAATATAAGCTTGAAGATATAGCAGGCAGAAAGCGACTAATTTGATGTATTATCTTTCATTTACATTATTTTACATTGTAACTCCAAAGTTTTCTGATTAAAGGAATCTAATATGAGCTGAATGGCTGACACATTAGGTCACATGTTACTACTTTATATATAGACAAAGTTTAACGATATATTTGTTCAGAGTATGATTTCGTTTTTATCAGACATTGCACAAATATTATTATGAACATGTTGTTAAAGACAGGCTATAAACATTCTTAATGCATGTCGATTCTATTATCCCGTTTTATATGAGTAAATTAAAGATATTAAAATAAATGTTCAACTTATTATCTATGCATAAAATAGAGATATGTACTTACCGGGTAAAATAGTTTCAACCAATTGGACAACGATTCTCAGCACTTCTTTTATTGCTGTCATCTGAAATATATTTAAATGATATCACATGAATAGAAACCTGATTTGAAGTATCATCTACATAGTATAGATCACGTTTTTCTTAATAATAAAAACTTGGATTTCAAATTACATGACGCTTAACTTCACCCGAGCAAAGTCTAACCTTAAATTGACACAGCTCAATTTCACATTAAGAAAGCTTCATTTTAAATTGAAAATAGTTGATGTAGAAATCCGAATTTAAAAGTATCAAGGATATATGTGGACGTGGCTAAGATATAATTCACATTAAATAATGTTATTCGTAGAGTAAATCAAAGCTAAATATGAAATTTCGAAAGCTTAACATCTAATTGAACCAATATAACTACAAATAAATAAAGTCCATATACAGATGATTTGCAAATAAAAATATTCTAAATAAAAAAGCTCTGTTTTACATTAAATCATCTGAAATTCAATATAAACAATGACATTTATATTACCAATCCTCGATTTCAACTGAACAGCAACAAACATTAATTTTAAATTAACAAATCTCAACTTCAAAATAAATTGATTATTTTCAAATTAAAAAATGCAAAGCATAGAATTTAACATTTTCAAATAAAAAGTAAACATGGTACACTACCACCTATAAAATATGATATTCAGGTGTTAAAAGGCATTGCCTGAAATTAAGGCAACATCGAACATCGAACTAAAATCCAACTAAACATCGACAGAGTCTAACATTACATTAACAAATATCAATTTTGAATTAACAACAAATAGCTTCACATTAAAAGAAAGTTCCACATGTTAAAACGCTCAACTTAAAATTAAAAAAGACGCATTTACTATTAGAATAGCTCATTTTCAGACTATAAATGTTGAGCATCAAATAAACAAAGCTCAACTTCAATTTGACGAAAGCAAAAGTTAAATATGCAAATAACAACAATGCATAACTTCAATTAAAAAAAATCGCTATATTTTTAGTTTAAAAGGCCGAAGTAAAATTGAAATCTCTCAACCTCAAATTACAAATGCGTAACTTCATACATATGAAACTCAATTGATAATTTTGTAGTCGTTTGGAGTGTATAAGAGTAATTCGAAAATGGGCTCGTATCAGATTTGCAATCAATTATTTGTGTAATCAAATTGTTAATATACCCTTCAAATCACGCGTAATCAAAGTGTATAACGGAAATAGTAATGAGCCTGTTTATATTCAACGCTGAAATAGATAAGTCAAAACGACGAAAACTATAAAGATACCGATATTAAAGATCTGACCATTTCTCATAATTAATTTTGAATTTAAAATAGAATTTCAATTTATATTTGGGACATTTTAACTTGAAGTTCAGCTTATTTGATTTGAAGTTCAGGTTTTATCATTTATAGTTTAGATTGTTATTTAAAGTGGGTTTTGCTTTAAGTACAAATTCAGTTTTTAAACTTTTTGGTCGATTTTTTGGTGTAATTTATAGTCGAACCATTTCAAGTCAAGTGGGTTTACTTTTATGTTGAACTTTTTCAATTTAAAGTTGTTTTTTTAAATAAAACTAACAAAACAATAAGAGCTCAATTCTTAACATGCAACCATCCCATCTTGTCAGTTTTGCGATCAAACTCTAAGTTCCTTGCTAGAAAAGTGGGTGGACTATACCAACAGTTACTTAACTCTTGCTTCAATAATCTATCTGTATAAGAGGCAAATACGTTATAAGATGGAGTACTTCGGCCACATCTATTGACATGGCACTTTGAATACAATCTCTTGCTTTGACAGTGTACAGAGAAGAATTAGCAGTCTAGTGGGAGATGGCCTCTTCCCTACTGTACACCCTCCGTTCTCATAGAAAAAAAAACATTGTTACCCTTTCTGTATTCTACCGTTAGATTGATTATTGGAGCTCACTAGAGCATCTATCTCTGCAAGCACTCTATAAAACGGTCACAATAAGAACTATAGTTACAAGCACGGCAAATAATTGTCTATTCTTCTGCTGTGTAGCTATAATAAAACGGTACTTCCATGAAATGAGTTTTTTCCAAGAAATTCAACACAGTGGAACCAAATATTATGAGACGGCTCCAGAGCTGATTACGTCATGGTAGTCTTCAAGTTCAATGTAAAAACACGTGTCGAGCCATCCTCTCAAGTAATCAAATTAATCACAACTCGAGCGTGACAGCGCGACTAAAATGACTATCAAACCACAGTCGTTGCCTCATACAAAGAAGACACATCTATAAAGCTATGCGTTCATTTAATATGTCGGTTTGGCGACGGAATTTATCTTCAAAACTTAATGCTGACAGGAAACTATAGTTTTCATTAAGACGTGTGAACGCCTTTGAAAGTACTTTAGAATAATAGCTGATTTTTACAACCGAAAATCGATATTAGATTTATACAACTTCGATGACGATATTTGTCGCGTTTAGTATTAAACGTTCTTCATGTATGATTGTTTACATTTCAGGTGGTAACTTATATTCTGTCTGTTCTAAAATCGAAAATAAACATCATACTTTTCAAATTCACAGCTAATCAGCATTCTTAAGAATACATACAGGTGATACTAAGTAAGGGTAAAACATAGGTTTTAATGTATTAGATCGAAACAAACAGACTGTGTAGTTCCCATAAGAAGTAAGATTACAAATATACACATAGATAAGAGTACAAGTAAAAACGAGACTAGAATATTGATAATTGACACGTGTATGGCCTACTCGTTGTTTGTATACGATAATGCTCTGGAGGATTAGCGAAATGTGCAATTGTAGGGGTTAACAGGTAACCAGGAACAGAAAAATAATCTCATTTTCATAATTGCATGCGAGTAGGAATATATATATATATATATATATATATATATATATATATATATATATATATACATATATATATATATATATATATATATAATTATTAATGACAATATAGTTATTAGCATATGCTATCAGTGCCCTTTTACTTTGCAGTCTCCTTAAAAGATTCGCCTCGATGATTGTCAATTAGTGATATCAGATATTACTCTTTGTGATTTTTTTCTGATGATTTTGTTATCTTACAGAGACGATATTGACATAAAAACGTTGTATGAGACAAGACAAATGAAACGGACCGTAAAAATATATCTCACAGAAATGTTTTTTTTTTTAAATGTGAAAAAGAAAAATAATAAAATAAAACCATGGTTATTGGAATATAATATGAACTGACTTATACATACATATATATACATATATATATATATATACATATATATATATATATATATATATATATATATATATATATATATATATATATATATATATTATTCGAATTCCTTTTTAAAGAAAATAGAAATAGACTTACACCGAAAGTACCAGTGGCAGCTCCGTATATTTTCCCCAGTGTGAAACTGAAAAAGAGGATTAGTTGTGTGAACTTACAGACACACACACACACACACATATATATATATATATATATATATATATATATATATATATATATATATATATATATATATATATATATATATATATATATATATACTAGTAGAATACCGGTCTCAAGACAAATATAAGCTATAAATATTATTGAATTAGTTTTAAGGGTTAATGCTTTTATTTATTTGGTGGTATGATACGTTTTTGCCCACGTACCCCACCCTGTTCCCTAGAATACATATTCGATAATGCATATTGATATGTTTAATAGTTTAGAATTTATTTACCACGCACATACATATGATTGACGCTCACCGATCTATTTAAAAAATGGGTTAACAAAATTTGATGTCGATCAATAATTTATTTATTTAATGTGTCCCATATAAACTTATTTTAAAAGATTTGAGGGGGCAACTGCAAATTGTGTTCCCCTTAAATTTTAAAGAATACACAACAAATTATGCCCCCTCTTACTCACCATGCTGCCGGGAATACATATTCAAAAATACTTACTAACCGTTACATTAGTTAAGAAGATAATACTGTACATTTGAATACATAAATATAGAACCTACTTCACTTTACAACATCAAATTGATCCTCACAGCCTTCAACTTCAATATAAAAAAAACATAGCAAAATACAAAACAAAACTAATTCTGAGACTCAACACCCACATCTGAACAAATATTATGGGCATCTCCAAGTAGTATTCATACAAACCCGACACCAACTGATGAAAAACATAATGATCCATTCATTAGTTTATGAGATGATCTTGTACATCGAAATATATATATATATATATATATATATATAGTGTAACCCGGATATAATAGACCCGGAAATAAGAGAAATGTATATGGCCCCAAATTAGAGCCTGTGTTAATGTATATCAATCAGACTTGGATATTAAATACGCGGATATAAGTAATATTTTCCATGATCCCGTCCTCCCCGATCAGTTCGTTTTGAGTGACAGTGTGATGTCGTAAATCAGACACCGTCTACCTTATGAGTTTGCTTTGTGCGTCTAAGGGTAGCGCCACCTGCTTTTTGCCGACTTTGCTTGTCGTTGCATTTATCTGGACAACACTTTCACTTGACCCACTGTTCTGTTGAGTCAGAAGTGGGTTTGTTTATTAATTTTGTAACTGAACACCGTTTGCTTGCGATCATTGCGATTAGTGATGTCGGCGTCGGCGTTGGCGTCTCAACGAAAAACACTGAGCATTTATGAACAGTTGGAGCTCATCGACGATGTCAAAGTGAACAAACTCAAACTGTCAACTGCGGTCAAAAAGTACGGAATCGGTTATTTAACAGAAGCAAAAAATATTAAGAAAGAAGTGTATCTCAGATCTTGCATGCAAATGAACAGAAACACTAATCGCAAACGAAAGCCCCAATCCGTGCACAATGACGTAAACGAAGCGCTTACACAATGGTCTACGCAAGCATGTGCTCATGGATCTACCGTCACCGATCACGTTATAAGGCAGAACGCATCACAACTGGCCGCAAATCTTGAAGTTTATGTTGAACCGAGCAATGACTGGATCATGCGCTGGAAGCAGGCCAATAACGTTTAGTTCAAAAACATGCACGGCGAATCAACGTCAACAGATCACGTTTATTCTAACGAATGGGTGGCAAACGTGTGGCCGCAACTTTTTCGTCGATATGATCCAAAAGATGTTTTTAACTTTGATGAAACGAGACTTTTTCTACAAACCCATGCCGTCTGGGTGTTTGCAATTTGCCGGCGACGAACATTCAAATGGGGCAAAAGTTCTCAAAGACAGACTCACGATGCTTCAGTTCACAAACATAGACGGCAGAGAAAAGAAAGCTGTAGTCGTTGGTAGGTCGGCCAAAGCACGATGCTTTAAAAATGTCAACACTCTGCTGTTTTCTTACTTCGCTAATCGTATAGCCTGTAAGACAAGTCAGCTGTTTACTGACGCTATGAAAACGCTTGATCGAAAAATGATTTCTAAAAATCGAAAGATTATTCTTGATTTGGACAATTCAACTTGTCATAACTTACTGCCAGGTACAAATCTGTCATACATCAAATTGTCGCTCATGCCACCAAACACCACCAGTCTCATCCAACCTTTGGATCAAGGTATCATTTGTTCATTCAAAGCGTATTATCGTCAGGACCTTGTGCGAATGCAATCGCAGCGATCAATGCTACACTACCAATTGCGCTGTTCGAAGTAGCCAAGCAGATCACTCTTTCGAAGGTCATACCCATGATGAAACCTACACTTTTCATGGTCGAACCGTCAATAATTGAAAATTGTTTTAAAAAGGTCCGCTTTGTCATTGAATCACAGGCTCAATTGGAAGAAATGATCGACGAAAATGATCAAGTTTCTTCACCATCGGGCATGGAGCCACCATATTTTGACGAATACATCAGCTTCGACGACAGTACACAATGTTATGGAGAACTGACTGACTCGGGCATCACACGTTGTATACAATCGGATGATCAAGATTTTGACGAAGATGATGATGCTGAAAGCGTAAGTTCTGAAGTTTCGAAAGTGACAAACCAGTGCCAAATTCTCTGGCTGCATTGAATGTGCTTGAAACTCTAACAGCCTACTTTAAAGCAAAAAGCAGTAATCCTGATGGCGCATTGAACATGATTTACGAACTGTATGAAAGGGTTCATTATGTTAACAAAGAGATTTCTGTACAGTAAAAAAATGACTGACTTTTTTAGGGAAAATAATTTTTGACTGAATTAATTGTGAAAATTGATTGTAAATGTGTGTTTGTCTGTGTTTTGTGTTTTTTATGTATATAACTGTTAAATAAACTAGTGTTCTGTACGTAAAAAGCGTTATATGAAGTGTTCCCATACATACCTACACAAAATAAACAAAACCCGGATACAAGAGACTTCCGCTCCGGCCCCGACATCTCTCTTATATCTGGGTTAGACTATATATATATATATATATATATATATATATATAGTGAGAGAGAGAGAGAGAGAGAGAGAGAGGGAAAGAGAGATGTAGTATCAATATACACTATATTTTGTGCATTTTAGATTTAACTGTGTATTTCGTTTTACAGTTATATTTGAGCGGGTAGTCGCTTCTATTGAATCAATAGATCCGTAATATTGGGTGCATTAAAAACTAATGTTGGTTTGTTTTGATTAATAACCGTTCTCATCTAATCCGGCATGAAACTATAAGTAATTATAATAACTTTTTTCATATCTAGTATTAGAAAAGTTCGATTATTTCCCAGTAAATAGATTTAAGATTAAATGTATGAAAATATAAGAAAATGTATGAAAGTATCTTGTTAACACAGTTTCGGGCAGTGTAGAAATAGTATAACATCTGTTAAAATCAAGGAGATTGTATATGCATCATTAGGCATGTTTTTCATTGTTTTGAATTAAATCTATTTCCCTAAGTAAATTATATATATATATATATATATATATATATATATATATATATATATATATATATAATTATTTGCGGATCAAAGAAAAAATAATTTTACTTACGTTGTGTTGGTCACCTTGAATAGTATATTTTCATGTGCAAATGTCGTTCTCAATTTGGAAAATAATACCTATAAAAAATCAATGCAAAGCTAGGTTGTATACACGAGCTGGACATGTGTAAATTATTATGTGTTTTTAATTAGTGCATTTATATTAAATTAGCTTGCCACTTAATTATTCAAAAACACAGATTATATTCATTGGAAATAGCGGTAATTTGTAGATGTTATGAATATTTCGTAAAAGTTCCTTGCATATGTGTTCTTGTAATTTGCTTGTTTTGTACATTAGCTATTTATAATAACATGACACTAAAACACCAATAACATGAGTTTGTAATTTGAAACGTGATAATGATGAAGAATGAAACTCATCTGCCCATATTTCATTAAATTATATTGGTCAACCTCTGTAGCTTTGATACGATTCCTGCTTGCACATTTTATTGGTAAACTTATGCGATAAATTTTCTTATTATCATATTATATACTGCGCCTATTTCTCCCTTAGTTATCATGCATATTCTGTCGCATCCACAAAACATTGGTATTTTTTAAACAAAATTAACACTTAAGATAAAAGAAAACAATTCTCTGAAAAGTGAAATTAAAAAAAAAAACATACCATTTCAGCTGTAAGGAATTTGGCGCGTCCCCCGTTTGATCGAACCGCACTTAACTCTACATTCACAGGAACACTCATTTGAATCTGATTAGGTTCGAAGTTCACACTTGGTTGCTTAGACGTGACGAAGTTAATTTCAATTGTGCTATTTGGATACGTCTGAGAAATCTGCAAAATTAAAATAAATACAACAAGGTTTAATTTCTGGACTTATGACATGAAATGGGAATCTTGCTTAGTTCGTGTCTAATGACTATGTAGCAGATTCAATTCCAATACGATATATTTACATTTTAAATAGAAGTTTATTCTCGGATTATGACCCTTTAAAACAATCAAAGTAGTCCGACGACACTGATGTCTAGATTCTAATGGTACGTCTTTTTTGTAAATCAAGGTATTTCACATAGGGATTCCTCTTCTTTACCCACTTTGTATATGATTAAATTAAACTGAATGTTTCCCACCTTTGGATCACTTACGACTAGCAGATCTGATCCACATTTTACAATTAATGATCTAGGAGATAATTCTGTACATACAAATATACACATATATTGACAATACTCACCTATAAATATATACATATATATATATATATATATATAATATGTTGAATAACAATTTAAAGATCAATTATGTACCATTTAACGTAATCTATAGTGATCATAGTAAGCTCAATATAGTGGACAAAGCAATTAATTTAGAAAATGTATGATAGAAATAAAAGTTGTACAGCTACACTGGAGACTTACACCCAATATATTCACACACCACCACAATAAATTGTAATACTAATCCAACACCACAACTTAACCAACACACTAATATATTACTTCAAAATACACCCACTGATAAGCACAACTTAATTACTGAATGAATAACCGAACCGAAGATATTTACTAACATAGGCCCTTCATCCCAACCAATAAAGAACCGCATCTCATCCCACATTTACTCGTTCAACAATAATAACAAAAACCATAAACTTCTCTAAGTAACCTAATCAAAATCTTTAAATAAAATGATACTCTCTTAATTGGTCTATACAAAACCTCAAGTACCTACACTCAAGACTAAAAAAAACTGCCATCTATGCATTTCGGAGGCATTAATGATAATCATTGCTGCTAGGGAGAAGAATATCGTTAATTGTAGAAATGAGATAGGTTAATACTGCCGCCATAAGAGGAAATACAAATACGCCATTTTTTACCCCCAACATACACCTCCTCACCTACCAACACTTAAAGTAATCCTATTTGATATGTTCGACTTTGCATAATACATTATATTTGTCGTTCATTTTTCCCAGGTAGTTATATTAACCTAATATTAAGCTTTGTTACTTATCACTGTATAACTCCTTATCCTTTTATAAACTCTAGATATTATCTTTTAAGTTTCTAGGAAAAAAATGTTTATTGTAAAGTTTCAAATTTAAGGTTTAAATATGTGGGTTTAAGTTTTTCATTTTACCTTATTTCTTTCAAAGCAAAACATATATTTTAATTTGAATATAGTTGATATATTGTTCTGCTGGATTATACACCTTATCATGTATATCTATATGCCTCCCGATGTGTACGCGTGTGTGTATCGGTGGGCACATCTCTCTCTCTCGCGCGCTCTCTCTCGCGCTCTCTCTCTCTCTATATATATATATACATATATATGTATATATATATATATATATATATATATATATATATATATATATATATATACTGATTATTGGAGAGTACAAGCTTCTATCATCGCAAGCATGACAGGAATACACATTTTATCGTTCATGATTAAAGGTTAAACAAAAAGAGCAAGCCAGCCGAGCGGTTTCGAACAAAGGCTGTATTGAGGGATACAAAAACGAGGGTGTTTAAAAAAGGTGGTGAGGAGAGGGGATATATAAGTACAACATTAACATAGCTTCATGGCATATGTACAATTTTGGATTCATCCTAAAAACTGATAGCATCTAGTCCTAATAGACACCCACTTTTATTTACAAAGAGAGGAACGTTTTAGACGAACGTGGATCGTCTCTAAGAATTTTAGGTGATATAGTGAGTGATCATGACTGAGGATGATCAAAAGGCCAATGCTTAAATTCCTAGTGCATGGCGGGTTTTTAAGCAAATTGTTTATAATGGAAGACCCATCCGTGTTATTTAAAAGTCCGTTATTTTGAACATCATCGGACGTTCCGAATAACACATACTGGGCTTCAATTACATACTATTTGCTTAACAACTGAAATTAAGGCTCGGCGGTAATTCATCTTTTTTATTGAGCTGGCTTGTATTCGTAGGAGCATGAAAATAATCGCTCATTTTGTTTTAAGTGGTGTTTAGTTTAAATATGCTTTCTGACGTACGTTTCCTATGTGAGCAATGCCTAACATTTACATGTATTTTAATAATCCTCTATGGCAGTCTTTGGTTAATTTCTGTGATATTTAATTTGCTTCACTTACTAACTTGTTTAGAACCTTACGTCTGATTTCTGCGTATTTTCCTGATACGAGTAATTGAACGATAATTAAACATTGAAATTATCCGCGCTAAGTAAAGCAAATTGTATATCTTCACAGTGTTAATTAACGATTGACGCAGAAGTTGCGTAGTCTTCGACATCTTTTTGACTAAATTCGAACACTTCCACTGTTTATAAAACATAGAAGTATTTAGGCTGAATAATTATGTTACAGGTTTAACCTGTTAAGAAAAAGGCAAGTCGCTAGTTTTTCGGGGTAAAATATAGTCCACGAATTTACTATGTTCGATGGTGCCTAATTTTTGGAGAAGTATGCGAACTTTTTAAGAGTCTGTCGAATTCTCAAAATCAATGTTGTAATGACCCTCATACGTTCTGAAATAGGAAGGAAAGATTTTAACATCGTCTAGAGAATAAGTGAAATTGTTAATTTGGCTCAAAACGGCGTCCTGCAAAAAAATACTTGTCGTTGGCGTTACTTTACCCCCTGTTTGACATTGTTTGTAGAAATCCTTCGATGCGTTATTATGTTCCAAATGTCTTATTCTGTGTTTTTATAACATTTCGTCGGCTTCTTTTTTGTTCCAGTTAGTACTATGTTTTAAAAGTAAAGAATCAAACATATTTATATATTTGGCAAACATTCATATGTCTGATTTGAATAGTAAATCTGATTTTAACAGAGAGCATTCTTCTTTAATACTAATTCTGACCAATATGTAAACATGCTATACATACGAAACACAGTATAAAATAATCAATAATATGTTGATAATTGGACCAGTGAATCAAATAGTTTATTATAACATAAAATTTGCATCGCACATCTCCCAACCCAAATATAACACATTTGCAATGTTACAAGATCATTGAATGTAACTTGGTTTATTTAATAATAACGTGGCATTTATTGGAATGTAAAACATATGATTACGTCGACGGCATGTGTTAAGAATTGAGCATGACATTTCTAAATAAACGATGCGATAATATCAATTCAAAACAATTTTAGAAGTATTTAATAAAATGCATCTACTTACTGTTGGGAAAAAAGTGCCAGCGCAAATGGAACCGGGACACGTAGTTCGAAACATTCTACGTTGCTTCTCAGTTTTAACCTGAAAAATATTAAGAAATTTACATCGATATATATATACAATCGATAGTATAAAATGTTATTATATATATACAAAAAGTATTTCAGATTTAGCCAAAATACTTTATTATCAAACAATTGGTATTGGGAATTCTATAAATATTTTTCTTGATATACAAAATATAAAAATATTTAAGGAAAAGGCTTGATCAGTGTACATCCACCACACTCTGACTGAAGACATAATGAAATGCAACTGTATTCATTTAACTTATTGTTTTTTAAAATAATAGTAATTAAATCTTAAATGAAAATATGGTAATGTAAGTGAACCGAAATTTGACTAAAATTACAGCCGCAGCTAATAGTAGTTTTTAATAGATTTTAACAATACTACTTATAATGCTTACTACTACTATTACTACTACTACTATACTACTACTACTACTACTACTAATACTATAACTACTACTACTACTAGTACTACTGATGCTGCTTATGATGATAATAATAAGAACAAAAAGGTAAATAAGAATGTGAATTAATATAATAAGAATGATAATAATAATATAAATTATAAATGAAATTATATATAAGGTATTTCATAATACACCAGCAGTAAACTTAATTGAATTGATGGATGATGTTTGTTTAAACTGTATTAAAAACATGCACCAATAATATAACTAATAATAATATATAAGTAAATTGTGAATTCTGAATAAAAAAGGAAATCTAACTATACTGGAAGTTCACTATTTAGTTATTGCTATTTTTTAAAATGTAACATTATGATATTTTTTATTAATTAGATTATAATAATTATTGATTATGTAATTTGTAATGATAATAGTAAAAATGAAATAAGAAAAGAAATATCTAATACACATACTGATGCATAGATGAAAGTTTTTTTTATAGGAGATTAATAAATAATGTAAACGATATGATAAAATATACCTTGTTTGATATGAGATAGGGTAAATAAAATAAAAAAGAGTAAGAATAAACATAAAGAAGAATAGAAAGAGAACATAGATAAATATGAACGATGTGGTAGGTGTTAATTAATAATTAATTTATATGCACGCTGTATATATATTGTTTTCATTGATTAAGTATGAACATTTTCAAATAAAACATTGAATAAAGTTACACTGTCAAATGTATTTTGTACTTTCACCAACAAGTGAATAGGGTAAAATTGTTAATCTTCTATTTTGTGCGGAAAACATAACAAAATAAAAAATGTAAAACTACTTGAAAATCTTTTAAAATACACTTTTTTATTAAGGATAAATTATAAACTCTTCCCACTAAAGGTTTCCAATACTACAATCTAAAAGTTTATGGAAACAAAAAGTTACATTCAAAACATTGTATTCAGAAATTTACATTTTAATAAAATGAGGAATTTTACACTTGAGCAAAATTATAAGAGCAGAGACAACAATTCTACGAAATTCGTGTTTATCATTTCGAATAGTTGTATCATTATATTTATACGTTTCTTATTCTTTCGACATTTTACTATGTTTTGCTGATGTGCCAATACCTCATGAATTGAATTCACAAATATAGCATTGTTCAAGGAAAACCATATTAAGTGGATAGCAGAGACAACAATTCTACGAAATTCGTGTTTATCATTTCGAATAGTTGTATCATTATATTTATACGTTTCTTATTCTTTCGACATTTTACTATGTTTTGCTGATGTGCCAATACCTCATGAATTGAATTCACAAATATAGCTTTGTTCAAGGAAAACCATATTAAGTGGATAGCCGATAATCATTTTCTCTGGAAAGCACAACATTATCTACATACTACTAACGTCTATTAATTGTACTCGTATTTCCTGAACACTTTCCTATATACTCATACAAAATAAACATCAGACAATGACGCAAACATATTTTATAAAGATCCTATCCAGGTCTTTCTGACTCATTAGTTTTCGGACAGTTGTTCTTGTTGTCCAATCTTTCATTTAACGCTAGCTTCTTGATGCTTCCATGTTCTCATGTTTGTACCTAATCAGCAGATATGAGTAACATATTTGGTTATTTAGACCAACTAAAACAATAACAGCCCGACCTTGATAACTCCATGTTTATTTGGTATAGATTTCAGCGATAAGATACCTACGTTAAGAATCAAGTTTAATGTTCTCTTACCTTTTCCGCATTTACGTTAAACATTAGTTTATTATCACGATGCGCGGTATAAAGCCACGTGTTCAACGAATAATCCGAAATGATGAAATAGATCATCTTATTATTCTCGTTTATTTCTGGAAATTGCTGCGGAGTAAACGGGAAATTACCATTTTGATTCTTATCGAGGATTGCTGCCTACAAAGATAAAATAAATGAGATACGTATATACAAAAATAATAGAACAAACAATATATATATATATATATATACATATATATATATATATATATATATATATATATATGACAATTGCCCCTATTTACCTACAACCACCACAACCCCATACACCCCCACACCCCCACACCCCCACCTCACCACGCCCCACTGAGTTAAAATCTAATGTAGGGGGAAATACATCGCCCCCAAAAGGAGAACTCTGTATTAGAAAAAAAATAAAATTGCCTCAGTCTTGAAGGATTTCTCTTTCACTGCTCGAAATGCAAAATAATTAAAGGCAGGAAATAACTTCAAATTTCGGTTTTAGTTACTATATTTTCAAAGGTAATGTTCAAGAAACTTTACTTTATAATGCCTTGTATGAAATATATATAGTTGTTTTGTTTTACGTAATTTTTACCATTTCGGACTATTTAATACCGAATTCAGTCATTTTGGTAAAGGTTTTTAGGATTTAAGTTTTTTAATATCCTCAAAAATTTAATGACGGTGTTTCGTTTGGTCTTTTATTAGAGGAAATTTGTTGTTTTTATTTTTAGCTTTTCAGACTGTAGTCCAACAACACCAAGTGAGTTTTCTGTACTTTTCATATGATTTGTTTTTTTCTATCGTTTTATTAATTTGCATACACCTTGGATATACTTTTCACTGTCATCTTCAGCCTCGATAGCAAACACATTTCCAGCCTGGATAACTTTTTCTGTTTTTGGACTACAATTCACAACCTGGATTGTTGTTTTAATCAAACTCTTTGATATCTTTCTTGAAGCTGTTTTAAACTTTATGACTTGGATGAACTGTATAAGTTTAACAAAAAAGTATGTTTTGGGCCGATATATTTGATGTTTTATATATTTTTATGTATTTTTGTATATATATATATATATTTTATATATTTTCAAATTTTAATTTTATTACGTGCAGTAATGTCATTGCGGTAATGGTCCTCTGAGGAGAAGATTTTTTTTGAAAACTCATGAGTTAAGGACTTTAAGTTACTTTGCTTGTAAATTGAATTCTAATAAAATTTGATTTGCACTTTATTTTAGTCTTTCACTTTGTCCAGTGCTATTAATGCTCTACACAGTAGATTGAGCTTCGGTTTTATCCGGATTTTCACTAATTAAAGATATTAGTTTCCTCTGATATATTTTCTTGTATTACTTTATATATATATATATATATATATATATATACATATATATATATATATATATATATATATATATATATATATATATGAACAACATGTTCCTGCATTCCAAAGACGAATATTTAATTCATCTTATGAATTATTTTTTCATGACTAAGTCCTTTGGTATAATTTCGGACCGGTTTCGTTCAACAGAAGAGGAACAACCGACATTACTATGTTCATATCGGATCTCTCTTTATGGATTTATAGGAAAACCAGAAAGTTCTCAATCAGAAAAAAATACATAGCCGAGCTACAAACAAACACCCGCAACCCCCTAAAATAACTCACATTGTATTCAACTCCATCGAGAGAAATTCAAAAATCGCTACTTAAGGTAAGCAGCCATTTCGTTATCTGACGAAGAGCTATAAAAATACGCACAACATCGTACAATAAAACGGATTAAAGAGCGTTGTAGGTTAATTACATTTAAACAAATAAAAATACCTTAATCTATTGATAAATAATAGTCATTACACAATTTTCGTAATTTAAATTGGAAAGAGTCAATTCAAAACATAGAAAGACGAAACCAAAAAATATCACTTATCATGGAGAGAAAACACATTTTAAGGAGACCGAAATTACGGTGAATTGCTTTATTAGCATATATACATAAATTTAAAAAAAATGTTTTACACATAATGCGGTTTCCTTAATAACATATATACTTCAAAATCTTCAACATTATTATTTTTTTTGGATTATCAACTAAGGTTTCGCTTTGTTTTTTTTTATAATTTGGAATATATTCTACTTTTGGTATTTTGCAATCTATTTATTTCGAGAACAAATCATGGACACATGTAACAATTGCTTTACAGATGCGTTACTGGCGACAAGAAAATGGTGTATGTACATTAATATAAAGTAGAGAAAAATTGGTAAGAGAGACCACCGCGTTAAACAAGATCTTCCCCAACGTAAAACGATGTCTTGCATATAATGGGACCACAAAATAAGTATACATTACGAATTGCCTGAACGGAACCAGAAGTAATCGCGAAAATCTATCTTTAACTTTGGTGTTTAAGGGAACATAACTAATCTACAACAGAACACCGTTGTTGCAACACGACTACGCCTACTTTCATATCACCAATATGAGCCAGTAAGTTATTCGAACGTATTGCTAGGAAGTGCTGCCACGCCCACCGTACTCTCCCGATTTTTCACCAACTAATTACCACCTCTTTTGAATACTATGCGCGGAGATTTATTCAATACTGCTCCAAAATTCAGAGGTTGTTAAAAGTTTGGAAAAAGATGTACACAAAAATGAAGACTACATTATTGATAAAATATTTGTTATTTTTTTTAATTGAAACTTTTAAATTTAAATTAGAAAATCAGAGAGAATATAGTTGCTAACCTAATACATCTGCTGCACTAAATCAAGCCTTTTACAAAATTAATGAACCAATCATTATTAGGCCTTACAGAAATTCAAATAGTATATAATTTGTTTCCTGTTCTCTTACTTTTCAAACTTACAAAAAAAATGTTTCAATTTGGAGTGAGTAATTATATAAAAGACAAACCGTAATTATTAACATAACGTAAACCACAAATATATATAAACTGTACATTTGAAATCACCTTCAATTATAGACGTAGATGGTTTCCATTGCTTTAGTTAAAACTGAAAATTCTTTAGCATAAATTAGCGAAAAATAGTGAAGAAACAAGTTAACATTATTATTTTGATCTATCTATTTATCTATTAAACTATCTGTATTTATATATATATATATATATATATATATAGAAAAATATTAATATATATATGTATATATATATTAATATATATATATACAAATATTAATATACATACATATATATATATACAAATATTAATATACATACATATATATATATATATATATATATATAAATATATATATATATACATATATATATACTGCGTTAAAAGTAGTGTTTATGGATATGTGCATTTGTGTATATTTTAATATATATACATGTTAATATGTAGTACGTGTATTTATGTATAAACATGAGAATGGAAATACATGGTCTAGCCTACGCTAGCTCTTATAATTACGATTGGGTTGAAAGTTGTGTAAATCAAACAAACTCGTTACATTCGAAGTGACATTGTATTTGATAAAAAACAATTACACGCTAATAATAACAAAAAACTATTCAATAAATTATTCTGTATCACCCTTTCTTCGCCATCAATCGACTGGTGGAAACTAAAATTGCTAGACTGTCATAGACCTGCTCACATTATTTCCACCGATTGTATACGTAGAAGAATAAGAGGCAGGTGGTGAGTCGCCGTCTCGCAGAAAACTACGATTGAGATCATTAATTGTGTTTAATTGTATGATCGACGGCGATGTAGATTTTAGCGTAGTTATGCAGTTGTAATTCTGGATACCTAGAATTTAGAGTGCTGCTGAACACACAGAGATGCAAAAGGGGTTTTCTAGCCCTTGACAAGAGGTCCCATTTCAACAGCCAAACTGGATCGCGAGGCTAATGTTTCGAAAGAGACGCAATCGCACCGAAAGAAAATCAGTAACTCCAGAATTAAATATCCAATTCAACTCAAATCAAAATAAATTTGCAAGCAACAGTAATATATTTTTCTAATTTGTTTACCTCTCCGAATCAAGCGACATCTCCCCGGTAGAAATGCAGACATGACCTGATTGCTACCCGAAAATGTATCTGAACTTTTTAAATTGTGCCCCCAAAAATGATGGAGAAAATGGTAACTCCATCAGTCCGATTTCCATTGTAATTGTTTAAACTAACGAGTTCGTTTTGGAAGAGTCAAACATATAGAACTACTAATGATGCTCTTTCGTTGCTCAAGTAGATGTGATCGCACGTAAACCAGAGATGATTTACAACTATTACTAATACAAAGTAAGTTGTTGCTACTAATAACTACATACACTTTGATAAGTTTCACTTACCTTGTGATTGGTTTGCATGTATGTAGAAGTAAAGACTGGATTTGATACCAAACTATAGTCGAAGAAATAACCATCGCTGATTTTGCGAGTCACTAGAAAATGAAAACAATAGGTTTTTAGTTGAAGTCATGCTCCCATAATTTTTTTTTCAGTTTTACTTTCATCAGTTTTGTTCACGGCGATATTAATGGACAATACATATGCATTTATCATTGTCTGGTAATTCGTTATTCTGTTAACCCGTTATTCTCTTAACCCATCAGTTAGTCTATTATTCAGTTAGTCTGCACTTTTCTTAATCTATTATTCTATTAGTCACTTAGTTTGTTAGTTAGTTATTACGTTAATCAGTGATTACTGTGGTCCGATATTCCGTTAGTCCGAAATTATTTCATTCGTTAGTCAGTTTAGCTGTTATTCCGTTGATCCGTTATTCCGTTAATCCGTTATTCCGTTAACCGATTATTTCATTTAATTCGTGTTCTTACATCGTCAGGTGTTTTCAATGCTAATTTATTAGTATTTTGCACGCATTACATAACCATACACGAAAAAAGCTGACATAACCAAGTTTTCTACAGAATATTCTGCATTCTACTCACACGCGACTTAAATCGCGCTCAAACGTCACTAGTTGCCATCTTTTGAAAATATTTAAAATCTACTTCTATTAAGTTGTTAAAATGCAATAAAAGTTAGGGTTCACGGTTTTTAACATGTATATTATTGATCAGAAACTAATCTCAGGCCGGAGCAAGGCAAATACCTCTCAAAATTGGCAAAATGTACACAGTCCCATAAATATGTAAAATTAGCTTTAACATTTAACAAAAGTTTAACTAATGTTTATTTTTTTAGATTAGCAAAGAAGAATTGATCGCACTGTAACACACACATGGTTTATATACTTTCTTCATCGTTTGGTGTTATTTCTTAATCAAACACTGTATATTCAAACTCATTTAATGTATATTCTTCATTTGAATTAAGGTGTCATGTTATCCATAGCTGGGATTGCAGCTTAGTTTCGAACATTGTAAACAGAATGGTAATATGTAATGGAGAACACTCTTATTTTACAACGTCTACACTATTCTATAATCCCCTTATAATACACGGTGCCAATTACGGACATTACACCTAACAGTAATTATACGTTTGTGATGTAGATGTATGTAACTGTTATATTCCAAATCGCACGAGATATTAGTGTTTTATATATATAAACATATAGTAGGTAGACACATTCCTATGCTCATAGAAAAACTGCAGAAGAGATCCAATCCGCTTGATCTCTGTAAAACTTCATTCTCACTCTCTTTATCCGGCCTTAAGTGGAAAAATGACTGGGTTACGAAATTGAGCCGGATAGACACCGTTACATGTATAATTATAATACAAAACCACAAATAACGGTGGTGTTCGTACTTGACGCGAGTACATTTCTACATGAGTACCGGACATTTCTAGCGTCAATCTTAGGTGTAGACGTAAGCTACATTTAATCGTTCATACGTACAAGTAAGCATGCAATACACTATTGTTTTTAATTAATTTACAAAAGCATGACTAAATTTTAAAAATAAATTGTTTGAAACTAATGAATAATGATGTCGTCAATTTATTTGGATACCCAAACTGTGATTTTAAGTTCATATCTTCGATAATTTAATTGTAAAATTATGAGCAATGTAATGCATCACTTACCTGGAAAATTAGCAAGTTTTTTAGCAACATCATTATTGACTATCTTTACTGCACTGTCACACAGCTGTAGAAAAAATAAATTTAAACAAATTATGACTTAGAATAATACACTATAAAAAGTATTGTATGAAAATGTGGGTGTTCATTTTTGGATTGTACAACATTTATAATTGTTGTTTTTTTAATGTATACGTAACTACGCGGTGTTGTCGCTGTACTGTCCAAAATAAGAAAAATATCCTATTTTACCAGGAAATGCCAATTCAGGTTAATACGATGTAATAGAATTCGTTTCGAATGTATTCATATAAACATATATATATATATATATATATATATATATATATATATATATTGTTTGTGTGCATTTAGGCATCATTTTCTCAGTTATGCAAACATTCTAAAAAATAACAAAATACGTCTGTTTAATTATACCTTTTTTCTTTGTTCAATGTTTCTGATTGGTCTTTTAGTATTAAGATAAAATAAATTTTCCAATGGTTCCACGAACGTGTTAAATTCTTCGTAGTATCATACTCCGGTGTTAAAAGTTTTACTACACAATTTGGGGTTTTAATTTTTTTATAGCAGATAATTACTCTAATCTTATTGTTACTGTCAATTGGGGAATTGTATTTGTGTATGATAAGTGTTCATTGCTCTTTCTTCCAAATTAAAGTTTGGTTGCATTTGGTTTAGTAAAACAACAACTCCTTCCCAACCGTTACACCACAAGAAAGAACCAATGTTATTTATAAGTGTAAATGCTGTTTGGGAGAACTAACTCCTGTAATAATAATAAAGCTAATACTATACTGATTTTACGACTACCCTATCTCGCTACTCCACCATGCACCTTGTAAGCTCTAGCTCAATTTACCAACATCTACAAAATCTTAACTGCCCTCTTTCTGATTTAAGAAAAATTCTAGTAAATGAATCGAAAATAATACATCCGGAAACCAATTAAAAAAAATAAAAATACTGGAAGCTATCTACATAAAAGCCCAACAACCTAAAATTAATAATATCACTTATGAAACCAGTGGCACTATTTTTAAGTGTTAAACCTTATGCGATGTTATTCTATGACGCTACTCCAGCGTTGCTGAATTAAAATCGTCAACAATTTTCCGTGATATCATGCGACAAATGTCCTCTGCGCGTTTCTCCGCCGTCTTTAAAAACATCTCTTCTTACTTCAGCATTTTTGTTCATTTGCTTTTGACCCGTGAGGATGATTCGACGATTTGTTCTCAATTATAAGTAAGACACACTTTTTCTATAAAGATTTAGAAACGATTTATATTCAGGAAATATTGCTTAATTAGAGTCTAAAGATTACTGATCAAATGCAATGCAAATATGTAATATTTGGATCGTCAAAAACAGTTTGCGCCTAAATGATAACTCTAACAATCTTCACACATACTCAAAATAAACTAAATGAGAGGGGTATATATATATATTGATTTATTTCTATAAGTTATTGTTAACAGTTCATTACAAAATCAAAGGAATCTGAATTTTCACAAAGTGACTTCACTCATTTTTACCCACTTTGCTTGAAACTAACAGAAACTAAATATAGCTCATATTACCACACTGTATCCCAAAACTGAAAATGATAGGTTATGTAGCTTAGGAGTGAATTTTGTACACACAACTATATAAATATATGCACACACCTTACTTATAGATATATTAAGATCTTGTAAACAACAATGCCATTATTAGAGTGAAATAGAACACTCGTTAAAGTGTCGATGTCTGTAATAAGATCAGACGATGTATTGCAATGCATTTATTTGTACGCTTAACTTACTATGACGGTGAATAAAAAGTTATTTCAAAATTACATCCAGAGATTAGGAGAATCACTTAATCCTCTACTTTGACTCAGGAGCAAATTAGCAAATATTGATGAATAAGCTTTTGAAATATCACATACGAAAACAATAAACGCAGTGTGTGTCTGTCTCCAGCGCATTTGCTGTTAGATGTAACTATATGTGTGTCATCCAATCAGAGCTCGCATTGCCATGAGTACAGATAGCAGACAACATTTTAAGTGATTGTTTTATTTATTTCACCCTCTAACACTCCTCTTACGATTTCTCGTCTCATCCGCTTTGCCTTCACCAACTGAAACGTTCAATGTGCAAACAACCATGCATACATACAAAACAAGGTTTCTAATACAAAATATGGCCCCACGAGAGTAGCAATTTATAAGAGGGGTCCTAATTCGGCCATGCTGCATAATAAACAAGAATGTAAAATGTACATTTTCAGGTGTTTTTCATCCCAATAGCTAGTCACGGTTTTTGCAGTCACCCGCAGAAGATGTACCATAATAGTTTTTGTCTCAAAAGAAAAAAAGGTCGTAATAATGCCTACTATATACATCGTAATTAGCCTTATAAAAACATTCACACGATATATAGATGCACTATATATATATGTCATCAACTCAAAGCGTGCATTGATATGGTAACAGATTAAGCAGACAACATTGAAAGTGATTAAGAAATAAGCTTATAATCTGCTTTGACTCTGGCGAATAATCATGAATAAGCGTCGGAAATATAAAATACGAAAATAATAAACACACGGTTTTCCTGTCTCAAACGCCTCCACTGTTGAATAGAACTATATTCCCGCTATCCAATCAAAGTGTGCATGTAATTTACAATAAAACACCTTTGTCTTATCAACGTAATGAATGTAAAGAATGATAATGTGAAAAAATCCTCTCAAAATGACGTCACTTCCGGACGGAACGGAAATATGAGTCAGCAATTTAGTTTTCCTAAATGGTCACCGATTTACTAATGGCTCGGAAATGCCTTGTTTACTTTTAATTTATAGTAGAAAACATTATCTTTACAAAGTAATGTAAATAATGAATAAAAACTGTGAAAAAAATCCTCTCACAATGACGTCACTAAAGAGGGGAGGCCAAGCCTGGGAGGGTGGACCTCCTAGAACTGCACAGGACAGACCCATGCACATTTACTTTATTGTCTAACATTCACATCACAATTTCTCGTCTCAGTCGCTCTGACTACGATCTGAATTATTTCATGTGCAAACAAGCAAGCGATGTTATCAGAGTTTCATTATCATATATATATATATATATATATATATATATATAGAGAGAGAGAGAGAGAGAGAGAGAATGAGAGAGAGAGGGGTGCTTTCTCCATGAGCGTATCAATAACAGATTAATATAGTTGTATGTGCAAACTTACCTTCTTCTTAATGATACTGTTGATTTTGCTGCGAAAAAAACGTAGGAAGAGTTTAACAATAACGTTCCCAGAGGAAACCTTCACATCCACATTGCTGCTGCAATGTGCTGCTTTCACATCCAAACCTCCATTAGTTGCCTTAGCTGCAATAAAGAAAGTAAAAACATACAGTACATATTTGACAACATTTTTGTGTTGAGAGTATTATTATTATTATTATTATTATTATTATTTGTACTCACTAGGAGTTCTCACACAGATCATCGTCAGTGATTGCTCACCGACAACAACCAGTGGTATTTCCTGGAGTCTGAGTGACAACAAGTCCCCACAGACTTCCAGTGTTCTTCACCTCTTTTCGATAACGATGCGGTATCGCAACAGTCTCTTACCATTGATTTCTCGCTGGTAAGGACAATTGGTCTTCTCTGGGATTTGGGTGGCAACAAGCCTCCCCAACACTCTCTTCACTTTTCCAGTCTAGGTCTGGGTTGTGCTGTCCCTCCTCGGCCTTCTCATCCTCCTCGACCCTCTACAAATATGTTGTCTGGTGTCAGCCTAGGCCGGCACCAGTTTAAAAAAATATATATAAAATTAAAAAAAAATCAATTTTTCTTTTTAATTTTTAAATTTTTTTCTTTCAATTCCTTTTCTTTTTCTTTTTGGTCTTTTTTTTCTCTTGCCTTATTTGAAAAACAAGAATTTTTAAAATTCTTTTTAATTTTTTGGGGGTGGGTGGGTAGGGGAGAAGGAGGAGCTTTTAGTGTTTCTTGTAATTTCTGTTTCTTGGTTCATCTTTGTGTAGTGATAGCTGAGGCTGGTGTAATTTATTGGGGGGGGGGAGATTATGAAGTGCTGTTTCTTGCAGTTTCTGTTCCTTGGCTCTTGTTGTGGTGTTCTTCGCGTGGTCTTGTTTTCTCCGTTGTAAATTTCTTGTGACTGGTTAGCCTTTGTAGCTTATGTGTGTTAGTTTCCGCATTCGAGGATTTTCCTTAAGATTGCAGCTGTTTCGATCATTGCCGTCATTTGTATGGTTTCGATGGTCCCTTTGATTCCAATTCCTCCCAGTCTTTTCTCCAGGTTTTTTGGGATTGTTCCTAGTGCTCCTACGATTATTGGTATTATACTAACTTTCTTCATGCTCCATATTATTTTCAGTTCTCTGGCTAGTTCTGTGTATTTACTTCGTTTTTCCGTGTCTTTGATCTTCACTCTGTGTCTGCTGGAACGGCGAAGTCTACGATTTTACAAGATTTTTCCTTTTTGACTATTATAATAACATCAGGTCTCCTTGCTTGTATGAGTTTATCTGTTTGTATATCCATACCCTAGAGGAGTTTGTGTTTTTCGTTTTCCAGTACTGTTTCTGGTTTATGTTTGTAACATTTGTCTGCATATTCGAAATTCAATTGTTTACACAGTTCCCTGTGTATTACTTTCCCAACACAATCATATATGTTCTTGTATTCTTTTTGAGCAAGTTTGCTACATTCACTTATTATATGATTTACTGTTTCGTCTCTTTGTCCACACAGTCTGCATTTATTGTTTTCCTGGGTTTTATCTATTTTAGCTTTAATGTTGTTTGTCCTAATCGCATTGTTCTGTGCATCCATAAGTAAAGATTCCGTTTCTCAGTTCAAGTTTCCTTTTCTTAGCCATGTCCAGCTATTTGCGTTGGTTTCTTCTTTGTAAGTCTTATGAAGCGTCCATGTAGTTGTTTTTCTTCCCATTTTTCTTTTATTGTCTGTTTGTGTCCAGTTTCGATGCTTCCTGCGTTGTT
Source organism: Sepiola atlantica (assembly GCA_963556195.1). Taxonomy (NCBI): domain Eukaryota; kingdom Metazoa; phylum Mollusca; class Cephalopoda; order Sepiida; family Sepiolidae; genus Sepiola; species Sepiola atlantica. The sequence continues at coordinate 15,022,528 of OY744517.1, read as the reverse complement.
CGTTGGGACGGTATCTCTTGCTGCGGTGAGCAGCCTTTCTGTGTTCTGGTGTATGTATTTCTCCAGCTCTTTTTTAGTGTCGTCCACACAGTCTTATATACTTACCAGTCCTTTTCCCCCTACGTTTCTCTTCACGTAGAGTCTGTCTGTATCGTCTTTTGGATGTAGTGCATTGTGCATGGTCATTAATTTTCTAGTCCTCTGATCAAGGTGCCTAAGTTCTTCTTTAGTCCAGTTTATGAATGGTCCAGAATATCTTATTAGTGATACTGCCTAGGTATTTACTCCTTTTATAAGGTTTCTGCTATATAGTTTTGCTCCTAAGAACTTTCTTGTTATTCTCAGGTATTCTTTTCCAATCTTCTCTTTAATTTCTGTTGATTTGATTGTGTCTGCTTCCAAAACTCCCAAATATGTATAGCTCTCTTGTTCATCTAGCGCCCTCATCTGCTATTTGTTGGGTAGTTCCATGCCGTCAGTCGTCTCCAACTTTCCCTTTTTAATCTCTAGCAATGCACACTTTTCCATTCCGAATTCCATTTGAATGTCCTGACTTTCCTGACTGAAGATTCTGGTCGTATTTATAAGCTTTTCCAGTTCCTTTTTACTTTTAGCAAATAGTTTCAGGTCGTCCATGTACATGAGATGGTTTATTCGTTGTTCTCTGCCTGTGAACTTGTATCCGGCATCACATTTCCTGAGTATGTAGTTGAGTGGCATCATGGCTATGATAAACAGTAGTGGTGATAGGGAGTCTCCTTGGAAAATGCCTCTCTGTATTTTTATCTCCGTCAAGTATTGTCCTCCAGCTGTCAGTTCTAATCTCCATGTTTCCATTGCTTTCTTGAATTAATAATCCTGTTGGGTATCTTATACATTTTTAAACATTCAATTATTCATGCTGGCGGGATTCTGTCGTACGCTTTCTTGTAGTCAATCCATGCCATATATATGTTCTTTTTTTGCTTTTAACTTCTTTCAGGATCTTTTGATCTATGTATAACAGATCATGTGTCCCTCTTTTCCCTTTCTGGCATCCTTTTTGTTCCTCGGGAAGTAGTCCACGACTGTTCAGCGAATGGTAAATTTGCTCTCTAAGTTGTGCCGTTAGGATTTTCCCACATTGTTGGTAAACAGGTTATTGGTCTGTAATTGCTTAGGGTCGTTCCCTTCTTGGTGTCGTATGAGCGTTGTCCTTCCTTTGGTCATCCACTCTGGTACGTCTGTTTCATGGATACATACTCTCAGTTTCTGTGCTAGCCTTTCATGTAGGGTCGTGAATTTTTTGAACCAGTACGCATGTATTCCATCGTGACATGGTGTTTTCCAATTTGCCATTTTCCTTAGTGTCGTATTAATAGATTCTTCATTAATGTCTGTTTCCGTTCCTTCTTTAATTTCTAGAAGTTTATCTTTCATGTCTTTCAGCCATTTAGCATTTTTGTTGTGATCTTCAGCATTTTCCCATATCTTGCTCCAGAAATGTTTTGTTTGTGTCGGGTCGTGTTGTTCTGTTGTTGTTCTTTCTCCGTTTACGTTTTTGTAAAACTGGCTTTCATTGTTTTCAAAGGTCCTGTTCTGTTTGTACTGTTCCGATTTGTATCTGTATCGTCTCAATCTTCCTTCTTTTGATGCTATCTTTTGTTTTAGTTCTTCGTGTTTCTTATTTAGTCTTTCCTTGCGATTCAGATTTCTGCTCTTCCATCGTTTACTGTTCTCCTTCATCCTATTCACGGTATTAGCTTCCTTTTGAAGTTTGGTGATCTGGGTTTCCAGTCTGATCTCCCATCCAGATTTGGTCTGTCTATTCTTTTGGTCAGTCTTCTTTTCCCTTTTTAGTTTCATACTTATTGAGTTTGCCCCCGCATATATCAAGTTGTTTAGATCTGTGATAGTGCATGTTGGGATGTACGTCAGTACTCTGTTTACTTTCTCTGTTTCAAGTTTTAACTTCTTCCAGTCTTCGTTCCTTAGGGATGGAAGTTTTGTTTTGTTCTCGGACATTAATCGTTTGATGTTTTCCACTTCTCTTGCTTCTTCCTCAGATAGTTCTATAGTTTCGTCGTCTTCGCCTTCTTCAGTTTCTGTGTTTATGTTTTTCCCGTCTTCTTCCTGGGAGTTTTCGTCAAGTTGTGTGTCTTGATTTGTCACGCTATTTATCTTTTGTTTAATTTCCGTTAATTCCATTTCCGAGAACCATCCTCTCGTGAATATCTGTCTTGCTTGATCTGCTATCTATTGTGCCGTTGTATGGTATTATTATTATTATTATTATTATTATTATTATTATTATTATTATTATTCATAGTAGTCTCAACTTGTGGATGTTTTTAGATTATTATTATTATCATTATCATTATTAATATTATTGGTACTCATCAGGTGTTCTCACACAAATCATCGTCAGTGATTGCTCACAGACAACAACCAGTGGTATTTCCGGGAGTTTGAGTGACAACAAGCATCCCCAGATTTCCAGTATTATTTACCTCTTTTCGATAACCACCGTAAATAACCTCGCGGTATCGAAACAGCCACTTACCATTGATTTATCACTGGTTTAGGAGCATTGGTCTTCCATAGGATTAGGGGGAAATAAGCTTCCTCAAAGTCCCAGCATTCTCCGCACTTTTCCAGTAGAGGTCTGATTTGTACTGTCCCTCCTCATTATTCCTATCATCTTCGAACGTCTACTGGAGGACTGATCTTTTCACACTCCTTGACCCTTCAGGACAGTGGTGTCTTGTAACAGCCGAGGCGTATGTTATCACATGCATGTGTGTATGAATAATTTATTTGTGGACATAGACATCAGTTTAATGGATCCATAGCAGTTTTAATATCTCTTGGCTGTGAGATGTTTTTACTATATATTTCGTTATTTTCATAGTTACATTTCTCTACAGTGGATTTGTGTTCGTTATTTATCTTAGAAGAATCATTCACAGATTTTTCTTAACATTTCTGCAGTTTCCATCATTGTTGGTCGTTGTATTGTGTGCAAAATACTTTGTATTCAAATTTCTTCGAGTTGTTTGTCGGGTAGTTTAAGGACTGTTCCTAGTGTTCCAACAATGATTGATACCATGGTTATTTTCTTAATGTTTTATATTTCTATCAGTTTTCTAGCAAGTTCCAAGTATTTGTTTAGTTTCTTCTTCTTTGATTTTCGCCTTGTAAATTGCTGGGATGGCAACATCTACAATTTCTATTATCACGCGCAATGGCCGTGTTTGGATAAGTGTGTCTGTTTATATCTCCATGTCCCCGATAATTTTGTGATTTCATTTTCCAAAATGTCTCTGGTTTGTGTCTGTACCATTAATCCGCATTTCCAAAGTGAATACGTTTGCATAGTTCCCAGTGGACTTCATTTCATACGCAGTCATATCTCTCTGTGTACTCTTTGCGAACTGGATTGATGCATTCACTTATAATGTCATTTAACGTTTCAGCTCTTTCTCCGCACAGTTTATATTTACTGTTTTGTCGGGTGTTATTTATCTTAGCTATGATGATTTTTTGTCTGATTGCGTTGTTCTGTGCGGCAAAAAGTACTGATTATTTTCATTTATCAGGTGATAGTTTCGTAGCGATGTTTAGGTATTGTCGTGACTCCCTCCTCTGCACAGTCGTCGAACTCGTCAGTCAAGCTTCTCTTATCATTTTCCTTTTATCTTTTTTTATTTTCTAGTTTTACTGTTTCCTGTATTATTCATTTTTCCCGATGTGTCTTGCTTCAATGCTCAGCCGTTATGTATTTCGGTTTATGTACATTCCGCTTCTCTTTTGCCTTATCAACGCGGTGTTATACTTACCAGTTCTCTTCCCCATTTTGCGATTTTACTAATAGTCGGTCAATATGATCGATTCGGTTTAGTGTATTGTGTGTGGTCATTACTTTCATTTTCTTCATGTCTACGTGCCCGAGTTCTTTTTTTGTCCAGCCTGGAATGATTTAGAATATTGTACTAGAGAAACCTCCCAAAGTTTTACTTGTTATCAGGTTTCTACTGAATAACCTTTTTCACCTTAGTTATTTCGTTTCAATATTCTCGTCATTTCTCTTTATTTGTTGGTATCTTATTCGAGAATTTCAAAATGTGTATCATGTTCGGTAATTTCTTTTATCTCATCATTGTTACACATTTAACAATCTCCTAACGCAGATAAAATAAAGCTTAACACACTCAAAACACTAACTAAAACAAAAAAAATGCTCATGATTAAAGCCACAGAGTAAAGTGACAACAACTTTGTAAAACTACTTACAACAACATTACTAGTGAGGAAAGGGACATAATTTACAAATGCCGGAAAGCTGTATTGGTAAAAAATGGGGAACAATGGATTAAAAAAAGATTCCACGGATTCCTTTGATGTTGCAATAGGATCTTGGACTCGGCTGACGTATCGGATCCGGTTGGATTATTCTTGCTGTACAAGTTAACAGAGACAGGTATATTTGGGATTAAGGATATTGGATTGTATTGAGACCACGGCTTAGCAATTATTGGTGATAGTAATCGGCCTAAGGTTGTAAAGAAAATGCATTTATTTTCAGAACTTTGAAAGAGTTAGGTCTCAAAGTTGAAATAACTGTAAGGATCAAAACTACAGACTTTTTAGATGTTACCATTAATCTTGGCCAGGAAATATACATACCTCAGATGAAGCATAACTATGCCCCAATATATGTAAATCCGAAATCAAACCACCCGCCAAGCGTTATCAAGCACACCCCACTGTCCATAGGGCATATAATTTGCAATAATTCTTCTAATGAAAAACTTTTCAATAGTAGTAGTGGTACTTATAATAATCCTCTAAATAATAGTAGTTATAATACCAAAACTAGTGAATATCAAGATAGACAAAATATAAATAATAGTAGGAGGAATAGAAAACGAAAAATTATTTGATATACACCCCCGTTAAACCTACTAGTTAAATCTAAAATCGGACATATGTTTCTGAACTTATTAAATAAACATTTCCCAAATTGAATATACACTACATATAATAGTTAATCAAAATACAGTTACACCTAGTTATAGTTGTACGAATGACTTAGAAAAAATAATCAAGAGTCATAATAGGCAAATTTTAAATAGAAATGGCATACAGGATAATAAATGTAATTGTAGAAATAAAAGTGAATGCCCATTACAAGTAAAATGCTTAACGAAGTGTGTAGTTTATTCAATCACTGTTTTTCCAAAGAACGATCCTAATTTTTTAAAAATCTACATAGGGGTACTAGTACTGAATTAAAGGATAGATATAGAACCTATCAATGCTCAGTAACAACCTATATAGTGATAAAGGAGGCACTTGCTTATCCAAATATATTTTATCCCCAAAAAGTAATGGCATAGTTTCTGTGGTGAAATGGAGTATTTTGAAAAAGGCTGCAATACTTACACTAAACAACCACCCTTGTTTTCTATGTTTAAATGAAAAGCTGGCTATTATATTGATTCCCGATAAGAAGGCCTTATTAAACGAAAGAGACGAGGTGGGGTATAATTGCAGGCATTTCAAAAGATTCCTTCTTGAATAGTTTAGCGAAAACGATTATAACCTAACTTAAGAAAATATCAGTACTCTTTAAAAATATAAAAATGAAAAATAAAAATGTTTAGTGAAATATTACTAAAACTACACAAACACACAAATAATTCAAATATATTATTTAAAACCTATACCCCCGTAAAATATAGCATCATTAAAGGATTGGGAAATTAAACTATAAGGAATTAGTACGATAGGGTCTAATTACTAATTAATAAAAATCTAAAATGTGTAACGAATAACTAAGAAGTGTTCTACTTTCATAAAATTACGGATAGTTTAATCTAAGCCCTTTATAATATTACAATTTGGAGCTTATACGAATATTAAAAATATAGATTACAGAGAATAACTGTAGGTTATTACACATAATGGGTAATGTAACTGGAAATAAAAATAACTCCGTTAGTTGGAGCACGAATTAGAACCCAGAACATTTATAGATAAATTACACAGGGTATATTGAATGTCGGAAAAATAGATACATTGAAAGTTGAACATGGGGATAAAATCAAGGAAATTAAATTGGCACTACTTGAGCACTGATAGGTACGTAAATATAGAAAGATACATACTATAACATTCCTTCGAAATATAATACATAATAATAAAGAAATTGGATACAAGTAACTAATAGGTGAAATTAAAAATAATAAGTTTCATATCACCACATTAATAATAAAAAGTAAGTTCATAAGATAAACGTAATTACAAGATATTGTTAGATGTAAATTAAGTGATAATTTAAGATTTTTAATATATATAAAATAAATCGAAAATAAGATAGAAAAAATAAAATAATAAAAGAATAATATCATCTAAACACAGCTTAATTTAATAAATTATGATAGAAATAACTCGACATAAATAATCTAAATTCCCATCGTAAAATATATTTTAATAATTGCTATGTTATATTAATACTTGACAATAAGAACATATAATTATTATGTGTGTATGTGTGTGTGTAAGTGTGTATATGTCTATGCATATATATATATATATATATACATATATATATATATATATATATATATAGGCATGTATGTGTATATATGAATATATAATAGTGTGTGTGTGTGTATGTGCGTGTGTTGAGTAATGTTTGTGCCTGGAATCACGGATGTAAAATGAAAAGATGTGTGTTTTCCCGCTCTGGGGATGACATGGTGTTTTGACACGTTGACATTCTTTTGAGTTTGGCCAAGTTGTCTGTTGCAAGTCTAATATGTAAGATTCCCCTTTTCCTTCTCATATCTTTTTTTTCTTTTTGATTTTAAGGTTTTTCGCTTTTTAAACTGGCGAGATAATTCAGTATCGCCCTTGATAAGAAACCAGCAGGGCTTTGAACAATTGTCGGGCGCTCAAACTATGTGTGTTTTGATATAAATAGCTCTAATATATATTGAGCAGTTTTGAAAAGTATTGGTTTTGTTCATATGTTGAATATTTGAACTGAATTAATTAAGAATATAAATATATATATATATATATATATATATATATATATATATATATATATATATATAGCAGCTGCTGGCAGATGCTAGACTGTCTCTGTGATCCGGGTGCACGCCTAACGACTGTCTGAAATTGTTACTTTCCTGCACTGATGAGAGCAATAAGCTTGAAACACAAGCGTCTGTAGGTATTAATAATTTACTATTTCTTCATAAATATTTCATATATATATTTTATTTATATATATATATATATATATATATATATATATGTGTATATATATATATATATATATATATATATATATATATATATATATAATATTTTAAAATTAACCCACTTACAAATGCGTGTCAGGCCCAATCTGCAATTATCAGTATGGGAGGACAGAATCCCTACCGATCCCACGAGTCGAACTCCAATACGAAAGTTATAGTTGACTCAAGAGTATCTATATATATATAAATATATATATATATATATATATATATATATATATATACATATATATATATATAAGGTAGACAGAACTTTTATTTGGTAAAAGCATAGAATATATTTATTATTAATAAGACTATACAATTATCTAGATATAAGTTAGACATACTACAAGTGATTACACATGGTATCTCAAAATCAAACCAATGGGGTTAATGCCACAGTAATACATTTCGTAAGTGGCTAGATAAATTAAATATACTTCGCCAAATAGAGATATTCTGTGTTAGAGATGAGGGAGTGTAATATTCAAAAATTATGATATTTACAAGAAGTTTATATGTTATGTATTGTGATGCTTTCTCATTGCAATTCCTGTTTCTCCGGGAAAACACCCCGTAAAATAACGATTGATTTTGCCTGCGAAAGTACAGATCAACAAAGTATTACAGAAACTGATCATAAAGAATCGTACAGGATTCGAATTTTTGCGTGAGAAAAACACAACTTTTTGAGGCCCACTCATTTTTCAATTTGCATAATTAAATAAACCGTTTAGTTTGTGACAATTAACCAGCAACACTTTGCATACACTCTATTTTTTGCAAGCAGAAATGTTTCATTAAATCACAAGTTATTTTTAGGGAGAGTAAGTTTTCACTTTTTTTTTCTTTTAAACTTATGTTTTCTAAACGTGTTTAAGCAGTACTATACACATATTTACTTTAAACATCTACTTCAATTTCATCGAGATTTCGTATCTTGTAATTTGCGTTATTGTTGTTTCGTTTTATTTATATTTCGTCATCAACGACTGCATCCTTAGAGGATATTGTTAAACAGAAACTAGAAAGCAGTTCTCAGATCCTTCTATATGAAACAAATTGTAAGTCTTGTACCTCGAATAGTAAAAACACACACCCACTCATATATATGTTTTAAATTCCCGAAACAGTTTTTCATGGTAAACAACTGATAATCCTTAAAATATGATAATCCTTAAAATATGATAATTGTAAAAAAATAAATTGATTTATATGAGTGATTTTCCACTGAAAGACTTCGGACTACAAGTTTTTTAATTTGTTTTTTAAAATATAGTTTTAATGGTTGAGAAACTTCCGAGACTATATATATATATATATATATATATATATATATATATATATATATATGGATGCGGACACGTTTGGGTAGAATGAAATTATCAAGTATAAAAACGAGAGGAAACAATTAAAAAATGTCATTATTATACTAAGCCGCCTTCGTCCACCCTCATCAAAGTATTAACGTGTAAGTAATTAAATACGACTAAAACCTAAACAAAATTATAATGAAAACTAGTGACAAGTTTAGGAGGAAACAACATACGAGGAGGAGGGTCACAAGTTGATCACATAAAGTCGTAAAAGCCACTCCTTTTGTTTACAAAGGGAGGGGTTGATTGACTTGATATATATGGCTTCCAGGGCTTTGAGGTGGAATAGCGAATGCGACCTACTTATGACAGAAAACCAGTCACTAGTGTACGTCGACGGATATTCTGCGCTATGTATAAGATGCTCAGCAATAGTGTGTTGACTAAATTATTTAAATTATTTAGTCGGCCTCGGCGTATGGCAGGGAGGATGTATCGTTTTATTCTGGATTCAAACATTTGCACTGTGCTTCCGACGTATACAGCATCGCACCGACATTTAAATTGATAAATAATATTACTGATATGTTGGGGTGGGGGAACATACTTATAAATAGATGTGAGCAAAGGTGGAGCAGAAAAACAATTAAAAGATAAGATGCCTGGTAACACGGACGTACAGCTACAGAAATGTTATTAGCAAATTTTATGCTAATATTACCCAACCAATGTAATCTGAGGTACACCGGGCATTTTGGAGGACCAACAAGTGTAGGCTTGTTAAAGTGAGCGATCTTAGTAACGATATTAGAATTAACAATATCGAGAGGGTAACCATTTTCAACGAGCACCTCTTTGATCAATTAAATTTCCGAATCAATAAGGGATTCAGAGCAACTCTTTGAGGCACGATGAACCAAACATTTAATCAGATTTATTTGTCTTTGTATGGAAACAAGTAAATGTAGGTGTGCAGTAAACAGATGGTAGAAACAATGAATCGGATTTATGCAGTAATACATCCAGAAAAGGAAGGGTGGAGTTGTGTTCCCTCTCACAAGTGAACTTTATGGTTGGGTGTAATTGATGTAGTGCATTAAGGAATAATATGGAATCTGACTCATTGTTAAACACGCAAAATGTATCATCTACGTATCGATAATAAGTAAGTGGTTTATCGATACGGGCTAAAAGATTATGCTCGTGAAAACCTACGAAGATATTGGCCAACGCAGGACCCAAGGGTGTTCCTATAGAAATGCCGTCGATTTGCTGATACATGACATTATCAAAACTAAACTCGACAGACACCGTAGCAAACCGCATCAATTCTACAAAGACCTCCTCAAAGATAATATGACCAACTGAGAAACCAGGATATAAAACATCAGCACAAATATCGATGGTGTCTTGTAAGGGAACGCATGTAAATAAACTGCTGATGTCGAAAAAACACATAAACTTATTCTCATCAGAAAAAGTGCAATTACGTATATATTTAGCAAAAGTGAATGAATCTTAAATACAGTTGGCCGAATATACTTCAAACACAGGTTGAAGCAATTCATCCAACCATTTAGCTAACTGATGCTGAACTGACCAGACCATAGAGAGAATTGGTCTTACGGGTACATTTTCCTCATGAGTTTTTGGTAAGCCGTGATGACGTCATCTTATAAACCCTATTAATCGGATTATATCGTATATTTTCCCAGGAAGAACACTTTTCTGAACCAATTTTTGCAATCTTTTTTGAAAATTACTTTCAATGGAAAGGGTCTTGTTATGCGTATTAACAGGTCCGAGTCTTTATCCTCTCGATCTTGTTAATTCTAACCTCGTTACTAAGATCGCTCACTTTAACAAGCCTAAACTGTTGGGTCCTCCAAAATGCCCGGCGTACCTCAGATTACCTTGGTTAGGTAATATTAGCATAACATTTGCTAATCAAATGCATGTAGCTGTACGTTGGTGGTACCAGGCATCGAATCCAATAATTGTTTTTTTTCTGCTCGACATTTGCTCAAATCTATTCATAAGGATGTTCTCCCACCCCAACATCTCACACGCGTATATGTTTTTTTATGCCCGCAAACACATTAATTTATAGATTAATTAATTACAAAGTGTACAAACAATTAATTTATGAAGTAATTAATTTAATTATATATATATATATATATATATATATATATATATATATATATATATATATAAATAAATATATATGAACATTGATGAAACGTCCGATTAACGGCAAACAAATATTCTTAAAAAACACACTTATGGTAGCCTTTAAAAACAATAACACAAAATGAGCGTATATATATATATATATATATATATATATATATATATATATATATATATATATATATATATATGTATATATCACCCATTAAACACGGAGATAAATAACGATTTACTTACTTGGTTTAAAAGTCAAATCAAGTCCAATATTTCTAATATTCATCGATAAGGAAACAGTTTTCCGAATTCTTTTCCTAAAAAAAAAAACAGATTTTGGATTATTTCAATTATTTCAAAACGCTTCAGAACGTGTTAACCCATCCGCTCGAAAATCGGCGTTCAAGTTTGAAACACTAATAAAATACAATAACACTGGCTAATGTTTTAAAATGCTTGTTTGCAGAATTGACACTCTACTATACTTAATTCCAAAGCGGTTATACAATCGGATATTTTTGTACAAAAAGCACACGCCCGTATAAATTGTTCCTCTATATAAAAATTGATGAAAAAGCCGAAAGTATTTGTGATAAAACAGAATATATATGTATATATATATATATATATATATATATATATATATATATATACATATATACATATATATATATATATGAATATATATATATATATATATATATATATATATATTTATATATATATATATTCATATATATATATGTATATATATATATATACATATATATTCTGTTTTATCACAAATACTTTCGGCTTTTTCATCAATTTTTATATAGAGGAACAATTATATATATATATATATATATATAAATATATATATATACATATATATATATAAATATATCTCCAAAGAATGTTTTGTTTTTTATGTTGCTTATGTAAGTACACAATATATATTCTATTTTAATCTCGTTTGCGTTTTATTCCGTTTTTCTACAACATTTGTTGTTACATTAGAATCTGTATGTCGCATCACAATACACATACACACACCCATATATATATAGATAGATAGATAGATAGATAGATAGATAGATAGATAGATTGATATATACGCAGGGTGAGTAAAAAGTAAGTGAACAGTAAAAACATTTATTTAGAGGTCACTTATACGTACAATTACATGAAATAACACAATTATATTAATGAGAATGAAATGTTATTTACCAACTCAAGTGTTCAAAATGTTTTCCTTCTTGATTTACACAGCTTTGAAGTCTGCCTCTCACGCTTGGACAAACAAATGTTTTTTTACTAACCACCTACTTTTGGCTCACCCTGTATATATATATATATATATATATATATATATATATATATATATATATATACATTTGTAAATATATAAATATACATATATATATATATATTTATATATATATACATTTGTAAATATATAAATATACATATATATATATATATTTATATATGTATATATATATATATATATGTATATATATATATATATATATATATATATATATATATATATATATGATAGTTGGCTTATTATATGAGTATGTTAAGATAGTGTGTGTATGCATATGTATACATATGTAACCTTATCAACGTAAATATTAATTACCTGCAAACGAAGAACACAGGAAAACGCAACTTGCTTTCATAGAAATTCAAAAGACAACCCTCTTAATCATATATACCTTCAAAAAGAAATAAAGCGAACACACCACTTGAAACCTCAATATGGGAATTAAGAGACAACAACAGCTTTTACTGGTTTCACTCAGACACAACTATTATATATTCCGATTTTTTAAATTTTTTGAAAGGAAACCCATACCGTGTATTAAGTGGAGATAATATGATGAACATCAATTAATAATGATGATGATGATGATGATGACGATGATGAGGAATATTTATTATTATTACTATTATTATTATTATCATTATTATTATTATTATACTTATTATTATTATTATTATTGTTAATAATAATAGTAATAATAATGATAATAATACTACTGCTACTAATAATAATAATAATAATAATCATAATAATAATCATAATAATAATAATAATAATAATAATAATAATTATCACTGACAAAATAATTTAACTACACCTAACTATTCAATGATGAGGAATATTTATTATTATTATTATTACTATTATTATTATTATCATTATTTATTATTATTATTATTATTATTATTATTATTATTATTATTATTATTATTATTATTGTTAATAATAATAGTAATAATACTGATAATAATACTACTACTACTAATAATAATAATACTAATAATAATAATAATAATACTAATAATAATAATAATAATACTAATAATAATAATACTAATACTAATAATAATAATACTAATAATAATAATAATAATAATAATAATAATAATAATAAACAATGATAACTAGCAGGGCCCGTGTAAATTAGAGTAAAGTATGTGTGCAATACTAACTATCTTGTACCTAACCTATACATGTTCGAATAAAATATGATAAGATTTGACTTGTATATTTATTTTTAAAAATTAACAACATATGAAACAATTTACAAAACTTCTTTACATAGAATAGTTTTAGTGAAGGTGCTTCCGCTTCTCTGGCCATGAGTAGAATTATTCTGAGGATAATGTTTACTTCTTCATTGGTCATAGGCATTGCTCTTGAGAAGGTTACACAAAGGTGTCCATGAGTAAAGCAAGTGTTAGTAGGTAGAGTCCAACCTTATCGAAAGTGTGTGATTGATCTTTATTAATGGTCATTCATGAGTACCATGCACAGATTCGGAAGGTCGAATTGTGTTGCACACCCTATTTTTCTCACTCGCCGTGTAGAGGATGGTCGTGTCGTCTAGTGGATGAATTCTTTTTCTTTCCTTCCTGCCGCGAACCACGCCGCCCGTTGTCTGCAACACAAGCTTCATGACGCACTCCGAAGACAAACTCTTCTTTAAATTTGATTCATTTTATTATAATCGTTGTTATTAAAGCTGGGAATCATTCACTACGTCGAGAGAGAGAGGGAGAGAGCAACTCACTACTTTATCGTAGTTAGTTAACACTTATTTTCTTAACCATTCATAGAGGGGGGAAGGAGTTCTCTCGCTTGTATTCCCTTAAGGGAAATAGTTCCCTTATCCGTTGTAAATTACATGTTAACAATCACGTCTCATCGGTTTGCTTCCAAACACTCAGACTGACGAAAAGTTGCATTCACGAGAACGAGTGACGTCACAGCTTCTCGCAGGTGCAGACTGACCCTTGATCTGGGGTCTCATTACACGGTAACCTTGGCACGTCTGTTAGCCCTGACTGTAAGAACAAGCCCTATTCCGCACTCGACTGCACCCGCGTTAATTCGCGCAAGTCAAACTAACGATTTCCAACAGATACGTCCATTCCCATAGGGCCATTATCCAACAGTTGCTTTTGATGTAAGCGGGACACACAAAATAACACACACGCTATCATATTCATATGTGTCTTCCTGTTCGTCCCCTCTTATCCCTCCTTCCCTTCGATGAAGAAAAACATTTTAGAGGTTGGTTGGGATCGAACTATAAAGCAGTCGGGCCGATGTCAACATCCTACGTCGCTAACCGTTGCGGCAAAGGAAAATTCTTGTAAATATTACGAAAATTAGGTGATTAAATGCTTTTCAAAATCACGGTGCGGAGCTTTTGACGAAAGCGTGCTACCCGAAAACACACGCTATCGTATTAATATATAGATAATAATAATAGTCTCATTATGTTTACAATTATTTTCATGAAGGCAAACACGTGGTAATTATTGAGAGTTTCCTTTTCTGGAAGTTTTTAAAAACTTGTCTGAAGCAACATCACGAAGTTTGAATAAAAAATAAAACTGACGTCACAAGTAACCCCCTCGAAAATGTCTATAATATTACAATGTTATACTTAATCTGTAGTATTTGAAATACATAAGGAAGAATGATTAATAACACTTTTAGAAAATTGCTTAAATTAGAATGGACTATTTTCCTTGAATTCACCCCGTAAGCATACCTTTTAATTTAAACATATATTTTATACACGCCTAAGTTTTGTTATATAAGTAAACACCGTTGGCATACGTAGCTAAATAATACAAAAGAAATCGAAACGAAAAAATAATGGATACTAATATATTGAAAAAGGTTTTTTTAATATATTATAGAGATTCGATTTGCAAAGTTTTGTATCAAAAGAATTGAAACGATATATGTTAGTTTATTATGTAATTGTCATTTTCCAATAATAGTGTCCGTTTAGTTTTTTTAAAAAAGTCAAATTTAGTAGGCTATGTTCAGTTGTCTGACCTCATTAGATGAAGCTAAATAGAATCATATGAAAAGTGTAATGGTATATAAGTATGCTCTGTTATGATATTGTGGTTAGATGAGCAAGTCTAGTCTC
>OY744517.1:14994785-14999785 GCA_963556195.1 Sepiola atlantica | reverse complement strand
ATGGTCACCCATTTAGTATTGTGATCTAACGGGAACCGGTGTGTCAACGTGATTCTGCCGTATATATATATATATATATATATATATATATATATATATATATATATATATATATATATATGTATATATTAGTGTCTGTGTGTGTTAATTCATATGTTAGAAAAATGATCTCTTCATTTTAATAATAACCCACATAGTAAAAGACGAAACCCCTACTCACAAATAGCAAAAGTGTTTTAAGAACTCACTCAAATGCTGTATTGAGACCCAATGGCAGGGACCCTTTTCGCACAGCATGATTTACTCACATTAAAAGCCCATTTTGTGCCTGGCTATTTCCTCATGGGAAGTCAAGTAAATAGTGAATTAATTCGCAGCAGGCGCATTGTCAAGCAATTTCTCATGACTGGTTGTTTAAAATAACGCAGGTTGTTGAGTTCTTAGAACGGTTAGAGGTCCCAAATACATTAAGCTGACGCTGGCGAACGTAATACAATAACACGACTGACTCTTGTTTTTTCTTTCCCTCTCTTTTATTGTTTATTTATTTATATACTGTAGTTTTTTTTCTCTCTCATATTCTCGTCATGACACACACTGAGAGCCTGTGACAGAGGTTAGACGTTTCTGCACAGCACTCGAAGATATTTTGTCAACTCGAGGAGACACGTACCGGCGTCGAATACATCACATTTATATTTTTCGGGATGCGGCTGAAAATGAAATACTATTAACTTTATCATGAAAAATTAATGATTAATACAACCCCCCCCCCCACACACACACACAACACACACCGAACACCTCGAGCTGGTGACCCGTGCCGAGCCATCTCTACGGCGCCGACCCACCAAGGTACACAGACGTACTTTAATAGAAACTAAAACAACAAAAACGTCTTTAAAAACTGAACACACAAAAGAAAATTCTGAACTCCGATTTGGGAGTTATTGACATGTATCAATTTGATTACTAACTGAGGAAGATTTCCTTTTAGAATGAAAGTTTTTGGCTGTAAAAAATTAGTATGCCTCCATAATTAACGACGGGGTTAATGTGCGCACGTTTTTGACATTCGATAGAGAGATTTCCCGTGGACCTACTTGTACGCTGAGACAAATTATTAACGAGGCACAGTGTTGAATATGACCAGTTATATATATACATATATATATATATATATATATATATATATATATATATATATATATATATATACATATATATATATATATATATATATATATATACATATATATATATATATATATATATATATATACATATATATATATATATATATATATATACACATATATATCTGTATATATATATATATATATATATATATATATATATATAGAGAGAGAGAGAGAGAGAGAGAGAGAGAGATTGTGTGCATTTTAGCAGCGTATTTTAATTTAGGCAAACATTATTAAATAACATGCAGGATTTTTGGTTGATAAGACTTTTTTATTCTTTCAATTTTCCGAATAGTCCATTTAGTATTACAGTCAGATTGATGTATGTAGCTCTACATCTTATATACCTAGTGTTCGACTGACACCCCTACATTTGTGTATGCAATTTCCGTAGTTTTCGTGTTAAATCTTTCTTCAATTTCAATAAAATAGTTTAACTTAAGCAAAATATGTATTTGTTAACTTTCTTCTCAGAATGACAAGAATAAGTTTTAAGTCAACATCCAGGACCACATCAACGTGGTTGCTTCTTCACGAATTACACGCGGAATAAGCAGGCGACAGGCACCCACAACCAGATTCAGAAAGGAGGTGCTAAAATCTGGTAAGATTGTCCTCTGAGAAAAAAGTACGAAACTCTGATCATAACCAAAAGGTCAGATTTGCTCACAAAAGCAGGAGTAGACACCGAGTTAGTTGAACTTGGGTATACAGCTAGCCCCAAACGCACTCGTGTACGTAATAGTACGCCCCGTTACCACCCCTTACGAATAAAGTTCCGGGGAAATCTTTATACACTTGCCCTCCCATAAATTAAGAGTTGATTTCATGAGGATTGCCTCCAGAGGGAGAATTCATATTCTACTTTGATACTAGCCAACACGCCACATATACAATGCTGTGTCCCACTAAATAATAGGTTCTTGTCTGGTTTACCACACGTACAAGATAAAAACTGTACCAAAATATCAGTCTAGTATATGAGTGTTGATGTAATGAAATTTATTGTTATTTCAGTATTTCATCATGTAAAAATAGAATGCTTAAATAAAATCGCGGTGAATACATGAATTATAGTAAACAATAACATTACTTGAACAACGAATAAGATGTCGAACCACTCTTTGATACTTCAGGAATCTTCATGTTTTTCATCTCTTCATACATTTTATTCAAAGCAAGTTCGTTGGCTAAAAAGACAAAAGTCATATGAGTAAGAAAAGAAAACACAAAATAAATAAGAATATTTACATACAATCAACGAATTTAGCGATACAAATACTATTTTAAAGTTTAGCTTTCGATGCTTCCATGCATACTTTATCTAAAGTATATGCTAGGTACGTGCAAAAATCGCCGTCTCTTGTACGGACTATGCTTATTAAAAAGCGCTTATCATTAATTATTTAATGAGTTTCCGTGCACACTTTGATTGTGTTTGAAAGATAAAAACCTAAACTTTATCTCTAAATGAAAAAACTACATATTTACGTCTGAAAAAATAAATTATAATGAAATATATAATCACGGCGGTCCAAAAACCCAACATTGCAGTGAATTTTGAACTTTCAAAAAATTACTTGTAAACATCCCTTGAAAGATAAATATAAGTTTTTGGGAACTATTTCAAAGATAATTATTAAATTAAAGTCATAAGATACTGAAATAAAAAAAAAACCCACGTTTTACTAAAATTATGCCCCCAAAAGTAATAAATTAGTAAAAATCCGGCATCAGTTTATAGCAAACGACTTTGTTTTCCAATCGACTATCGCTATATATGGAAGCCAAAAGTGTCATAATTTATCATTTTTAACTTTATATATAAAAATGGTTTTGTAATAGTTTATAGAAGTTGAACAATTATTATCCTTTAATTTCTTTATTCTTTTTAAGGTTATAAACAAATTTAAGTACCGTTATTTTGTGGTAATAAAAAAGAAAATGCTTATTTAATTAAAATATTTGTGAATGTACGCATTTTATTTTTAACTAAAATGGTTCACAGTTAACATGGTGTTAGTTTTTAATTTAGTAATACTCTAAAATTATTTATGACGTCTGTTTAGCAATGTTTTTCCTTAGAATATGAAATAAAACTTTTTAAATGTTAAAAAATATTTTTACGTTACGAACTGCGTCAATTTTATCAATTTTTTTTACATGATTTAAAACTTTAGTTACTCGATTTATTCTTAACGTGTCGTAACGATAAATTACATTGATTCTTTTTAAAATAAAGTGTATTTTTTATTTTAAGTGTAGAAAGTAAATTAAAGTCATGGACTACACTGACAATTTATTCATTGAAAAACAAAATTAAAACAGTTATTTATTGATGAACAGAATAAAATTTTGAAAGAAAATGGCATGTTTGCATTCTCTTTATTTATTAATAAATAATTGTTTTTAACTTCTTCTTAATGAAAAAAGACAAAACAAATCTTTTCAAATAATTGACTATGTATTGTGAAATTAACGAAATTGTTGAATCTCTAAAAATAAAAATGTGAGGGCGTTGTAAAAGTTAGTGGTTATTTGAATGGTAATCCCAGCTGATTATTGCAGAACGAGGCTACCATACCAATCAACGTTCATCGTTAGTAGATATTATCCATTATTTATTTAGTTAAGTTCCTTGGTCTCAAATTTGTCAATTTTTGGTTTATTTTCAAGATTATAGAAAACTTTCTTGCGCTGATGATAACACGTTCATGTATGAAAAGAAATATAATTATGTCGCATTTTTAATTTTTCCAGAAACTCTAATACATTAAAATCACATGAAATATTTTTTGCAATTATAATATTTTTTTGCCGAAAATATTGATTAAACAATGCTTTATTCAATAATAATATCGCTAATAGAAAACATAATTTTTCTTCGACTTATAGTGATTTTGTAAACACGGTATTTAGGGGCCTTTTTCGTAATATATAAAAAATATTTAAAAACATTTTTTTTAATTGTTAACATCTACAATGCTTTATTTTCATGAAAAACAAACACAAATTAATGCATTTTTTTATTAATATAGAAAAAATATAACTTTAGTACAGATGTATTTTGTTTTGTAAAAAATAATACAATGTCACTCAGATTTTTAAAAAAATAATTGTTCCATTATATTCCCTAATTGTAGCTTAATAAATATTGAAAACTTCATGAAAATTGGTTGATTTCCTGAATTTTAGTGAATTTTTAAGTGAAGGGGGGGGGGAACTGTTTTTACATTTTGGGAATCGGCCATTGATTTTGCACGTACCTAGTATATGCCAATATTAACAATAATAAGGCGTTGTTTACACGAGAGAGAGAAAAAAGGGTAGAGGGATTAGTTTAGTAAAATATATCTCGCGTTTTTAAAAAAACTTTACTGGGATATTTCTCCATTGACTAAGATGTAACGCGCGTTTTTTTTTGTATGTTTCCCCTCAATTAGTTGTTTCGGTTTACAGGTAGATTTACCTCGCGTGTGACAACAGTTACAACTCAATTCTCATTGATAAAAATAAATTACTATTTCCCGCGCAATAGCATGTAGCCCTGCTAGGTTAAAGTAATCCAATTTTGAAACACGAAACATTTTGGTAATTTCGAAACTCATTTAAATGTGAGTGAAAGAAAAAAATGAAAAAAAACAAACAAATTTGCCATTTTACTGGCAATTTAATATAATCGAGTTGGTCGCTTTAAAGAAATAGCGACCGACTAGATTTTTCTGAAATATTTACACGACATTTGTAAACGTTAGAACACATGTATTAAATATCTGTCAAGAATATAAAACAACATTG
>OY744517.1:14944785-14992285 GCA_963556195.1 Sepiola atlantica | reverse complement strand
TAGCAAGAATAAATATCCCCCTGCCATATTACGCACTAGTGAATTCATAGCGTAAATACTATATTCATAACACATTATGTTTATTGAGTGCTGATAGTTTAAAAACAACAACCTATCAATTGTTTAGTTTCGGTTTTCCCCACCTGTTCATGTCACATCCTATTCAGTAAAACATATTTATCAGAATTTCCGCTTTCGTTCAAAAGATAAAATTGGCCAACAAACAAAAAATAAATACTACGTGACGAGATACCACCTTTATGATAGGACTACACTCTATGTATATATACAGGGTGACCCCCAAAAACGGTCCCAAATCTTATTAGGCCCCATTTCTTAGTGTTTCGTCCGAATGAAATGAATTTTGGGGCATAACTAGTGTATTATATTCACAACATCACATCAAAACACTCGGGTATTTGGCCTTTTTTCTCCGTTCTACAGCATGTGTTCTAGATGGACTCCTTTTAGCTCCGTGCATTTCTTGATGCGCAGAACGAAGTTGTCCATGACGTTCTTACAGACTGAATTGGGAATGGCTCTCATCTCCTCCCTAATGGCTTCTTTGAGTAATGTGATGGTTCTGGGTTTCCCTGCGTACACTCTGTTCTTAAGATAGCCCCAAATGAAATAACCTGGGGGGCTTAGGTCCGGGCTATGGGGTGACCACTCAAAATTAGTTTTGAGACTGAGCACTCTGCCTCCGAAGTTCTCTTTCAGCCAATCACGGGACAGGTTTGTGGTGTGAGAACTTGCTCCGTCTTTCTGGAACCAGAATTCGCTCAGGAGCGACGGGTAGAGGATCTGGAGCTCACTCTTGAACGTTTTGAGGACCTCCACATACCGCTCCTTGGTGACTGTCACTGCTCCGCCATATTCTGCGATGAAGATTGGTTCAATGATGCCTCTGACCGAAATTGCAGCCCACAGTGTGCAATTAGGAGAGTGCAGGGGCTTGGTGGCTACTTCATTGGGTCTGGAGGACCCCCAGAACGCATTTGTCTTGGAGTTCGCCTTTCCGTCAAGATGGAAGTGGGCTTCATCTTTGGTCCAAAGGAGGTTAAGGAAACCTGGTGTGTCCTCGATCTTATCGAACATCTTGACTGCCATAGCGCTCCTCTGCTTCTTGTCTGAGACTGTAAGGGTCTGCAGCGTCTGTATTGTGTATGGGTAAGCCCTGATATCGTTCACAAAAACTCTCCTGCAAGTCTCACGGAAGATACCGTGGGACTGACTTCGCTTACGCACAGAGCGTTTCGAACTCTCCTGGAGAGACTCTCTCACACTTTCAACCAGCTCGACTGCCCGCTTCTTGGGACGTCACGAGTGGCTTGGACGGTTCTCACTGGCAGCGTTGAAGTTCTCTACGGTCCCATACTTCTCGACGTCGTCCACCCAATTCTGAATTCTGCTTTTGGGTGAAGCCTTTTCACATCTGAACTCATGCATGAAACTGTTCTGGGTTTTCTTAAACGAGCCTGTCTTGTAGTAAACATTAACGCAGTGTATTATTTGTCCCAGCTCCCACTGAGGTCTTGGTGTACTCACGGTCGTTGATTCTGTCATGCCCTGTAAAATAATGGCAATCGGTGAATACATAAAGGAGATATAATATAAAGTGTACACGGGGCCCTTTTTTTGAGTCCAAGCAATAAACGTGACTTGTTTTGTCACAGTAACAACACCCTGACGTCGTCTTCTTCTTCTTCTTTTTCTTCTTCTTCTTATTCTTCTCCGTCTTCTTCTTCTCATTCATCATCATCATCATCATCATCATCATACGATTATTGTAATTATAATTATTATTTCTCACTAGGAGTTATCACGCAGTTCATCGTCAGTGATTGCTGACCAACAACAACCGGTGGTGTTCCCTGGAGTGTGAGTGACAACAAGCCTCCCCGGATTTCTAGTATTATCTTCCTCCTCTAGATAACCAACGCAATTGAACGTGCGGTATCACAAGAGCCGATTACCATTGATGTTTCGCTGATAAAGGTCATTGGTCTTCTCTGGGATGTGGGTGGCAACAAGCCTCCCCAAGGTATCAGCACTCTCCTCGCTGTTCGAGTAGAGTTCTCGGTTTTGCTGTCCCTCCTCGGCCTTCTCATCCTCCTTGTTCCTTTCCGACAATTTGATGTTGTGTCAGCCAAGGCCGGCGTCATCTTTTTTAGGAGAGGCGGTTATAATTTTTCTTGCAGTTTCTGTTCCTTTGTTCATGCGTTGGTGTTCTTTCTAGTGGTTTTGTTTTCTTTCAGTTGTAACTTCCATGTGACTAGTGAAAATCCGTAGCTTATGCCGGTTGGTTTCCGCATTCGAAGAGCTTCCTTAAGATTGCAGCTGTTTTGATCATTGCCGTCTTTTGTATAGTCTCAGTGATCCCTTTGATTCCAATTTTTCCCAGTATTTTCTTCATGTTTTTTAGGACTGTTTATAGTGCTCTTACGATTATGGGTATTATATTGACTTTCTTATATGCTCCATATTCTTTTAACTTCTCTGGCAAGTTGTGTGTATTTCCGTCTCTTTGATCTTTACTCTGTGGTCATCTGTAACGGCGAAGTCTACGATTGTGCAATATATTTTTTACTGGTCGATTATTGTAACATCCGGTCTCTTTCCTTGTATGAGTGTATCTGTGTGTACACCTATATTGCAGAGGCTTTTGTCTGTTTTTGTATTCTTTTTGTGCTAGATTTCTAAATCCACTTATTATATGATTTACTGTGTTGTTACTTTGTACAGACAATCTCCATTCACTGTTTTTGCAAGGTTTTATCATTTTCAGTTTTAAGGTAGTTTGACATAATCGCATTGTTTTGTGTAGCCGTCAATAAAGATTATGTTCTGTTCAAGTGTCATTTTCTTAGCCATTCCCATCTATTCTCTTGTCAGTCTTATGGAGAGTTCATGTAGTCGTTTTTCTTCCCACTTTTCTTTTCTTATCCAGAGGTATGTATTTCTGCACCTCATTTTTTGTGTCTTACACTCAATCTTCTATTCTTACCAGTCCTCTTTTCCCTTAGTTTATGTTCATGTAGAGTATGTTCGTATCGTCTATTTGGTGTAATGCGCTGTGCATGCCATTACTTTTTTAGTCCTCTGCCAAAAGTTACTGAGTTGTTCTTTAGTACTTCCTATGAATAGTTCAGAGTATCGTATTAGTGCTACTACGCAGGTGTTTAGTTAATTTACAAGATTTCTGCTATATAATTTTATTTTTAAGAATGTTCTTGTTCTTCGTAAATCTTCTCTTCCAATCTCTCTTTCATTTCTGTGCATTTCATGGTGTCTGCTTCCAGAACTCCCAAATATGTATAGCGTTTCTGTTCGCCGAGCGTCGTCATCTCCTCTTGGTCGGGCAGTTTCATGCCCTCTGTCATTTTTAGTGTTCCTCTATTCATCTCTAGTAGTGCGGACATTTTCATTTTGAATTCCATTTTATATCCTGACTGAAAAGTCTTGTTGTATTTATCGGTGTTTTCAGTACTTTATTGCCCTTTGCAAATAGTTTCAGGTCGTCCATGTACATCAGATACTTTATTCGTTGTTCTATGTGTGTAAAATTGTATGCAGCATCACAGTATATGAGTAACTTGTTGTGTTGCATCATTGCTATTATAAATAGTAGTTGCGATATAGAGAGTCTCCTTGGAAAATACTTCTCTGTATTATTTTATCTCAGTCAGGTGGTGCCCTCTGACTGTCAGTTGTAGTTTCCATTGATTTCTTAATAAGATAAATAATCCTGTCAGGTATTTTGTATATTTTTAAACAGTCTATTATCCATACTCGAGGGATTCTGTCGTAAGCTTTTTTAAAGTCACTCCATGCCATTGGTATGTTCTTTTTCTGCGATTAGCCCCTTCAGGATATTTGATCAATGTATAGCAGATCATGTGGCCCTCTTTTTCTTTTACGACATCTTTTTTTGTTCTTCGGGGAACAGTTCACGATTGTTCAGGGATTGATAATTCTCCCAGTTTTGCTGTTAGGATTTTCCACATTTTTTTGTAAACAGGTTATTAGTTTGTAGTTCCTTGGAGTCGTTCCTTTTTTTGGTATCTATTTGTATTAGCGTTGCCCTTCCCTTGGTCATCCACTCTGGTTTATCTGTTTTGTGGACACGTCTTCTCAGTTTCTGCGCTAGCATTTTCTGTAGGGTCATGAATTTTGACAACCTGTAAGTATGTATTCCATTATGGTCTGGTGATATTGTCTTATTCGTTTATTAATTAATTTCTGTTTCTGCCCATACCTACATTTCCTGTATTCATTATTATTATAATTATTATTATTTGTACTCACTAGGAGTTCTCACACAGATCACCGTCAGTGATTGCTCACCGACAACCACCAGTGGTATTTCATGGAGTCTGAGTGACAACAAGCCTCCCCAGATTTCCAGTATTCTTCACCTCTTTTCGATAACAATGCGGTATCGCAACCGCCTCTTACCATTGATTTCTCGCTTGTAAAGACAATTGGTCTTCTCTGGAATTTGGGTGGCAATAAGCCTCTCCAAGGTCCCAGCATTCTCTGCACTTTTCCAGTGGAGGTCTGGTTTGTGCTGTCCCTCCTCGGTCTTCTCATCCTCCTCGAACCTCAACAACTATTTTGTCTGGTGTCAGCCTAGGCTGGCACCATTTAAAAAAAATAAAAATAAAAATAAAATTAAAAATAATAATAATGATAAAAAATTAAAATATAAAAATAAATAAATAAAATAATTTTTAATTAAAAAATTTTTTTTTTAATTAATTAAAAAAATTTTTTTTTATTTATTTTCCTTTTTTTCTCCCTTTTTCATTTTTATTTTTTTTCCTTTTTTTTTCGATTCCTTAATTTTTTCCTTTTCTCTTTCCTTATTCTTAAAAAAATAATTTTTAATCCTTTATAATTTAAAATTCTTCTTTTTGGGGGGAGAGGGAGGAGCCTATAGTGTTTCTTGCAATTTCTGTTTCTTTGGTTCATTTTCGTGTACTGATAGCTGAGGCCGGTGTAACCCATTGGGGGGGGGGGAATTATGAAGTGCTGTATCTTGCAGTTTATGTTCCTTGGTTCTTGTTGTCGTGTTATTCGTGTGGTTTTGTTTTCTCCTTGTTGTAAATTCCTTGTGACTGGTTAGCCTTTATAGCTTATGCGTGTTGGTTTCCCCATTCGAGGATTTTCCTCAAGATTACTTTATTATTATTATTATTATTATTATTATTATTATTATTATTATTATTATTATTATTATTATTATTATTATTATTATTATGCTGAAGTAGTGATATTCTTTATTATAATCATATATATATATATATATATATATATATATATATATATATATAGAGAGAGAGAGAGAGAGAGAGAGAGAGAGAGAGAGAGCGAGAGATAGATATAATAAAGAGAATATTTAAAAAAATATTTAAAAAACCTGCACAACGCAAATTATTTGTTTTTAAAAATAAATTATTAATTTACTTTAAAAACATTTTTTCTTTTTTTCTTTTAGCTTGAGTACTTTCGGTAGTATCTACTATCGTCAGAAGATAAGCATATTTTCTTTTCCTTCTTTTTTTTCCTTCCTGACCGAGACATAGTTATCGCAGTCAAATTGAAGTTCGTCTTGATGTTACTGACGAAAATGTTGATATGGCGTGTGTACCACGAGGTTGCGTGGAAAGGGTATTTTAAAAAGTCACACATTGGAATCGTCGCTGGAATGGCAATAATAAAGAGAATTTTTTTTTGATTATATATATATATATATATATATATATATATATATATATATATATATATATATATATATATATATATATATATACGCGTAAGGAAGAATGAGAGAAATCCGACCTAATGGGAAATGGAAAAGAAAACCAAGAGATATTGTTATATATTCCTCAACGTTTCGTCTCCGTTGTAAAACTTCCCCAGGATGATAATTTAAATAAAAATGTCTGCAAGTACATCAGAATATTGGTTTAACATGATGGGTTGATTAGGAAAAGTAGTAGTTTTGGCTACTAAGAGCGCCTTACAAGGGTCCAGGCTGCGAGAAGTCAGTAGTAACAACTATTGAAATGAATATGGAAAGCTTTGAGTTAGTACCAATAAGTGAAAGAAGGGAAGGGTGATAGGCTTATTGAATTTGTCTTAGGGTGGGATCGAGGAAAGGGTGGGACTAGCCAGCTAGTCAATACTCCTACCCTCCCTCCTTTCAGCCTAAAAAAATAACAGCTGACCACAACAAAGTCTCTCCTATCCCCGCTCACCTATCTCACCCTTTTCGACTACTTCTTCCATACACTTACACAAAACCCGCCAATTTTATGTTATGTTAATTTCTCTAAATAATTTTCTAAAACTATGATACCACCTACATATTAAACCCACATAGTTCCCTTTTCCCTCCTCTTTACCCAGCCCCTCAAAATCCATTCCACATTTTACCACGACAAACACCTCAACCCTCTTTCCTATATGTATATATATATATATATATATATATATATATATATATATTTATATATATATACATATATATGTATATATATATGTATATATACATATATACACATATATATGTACATATATGTACATATATATGTGCATATATAGATATATATATATATATACATATATGTATATATATATATATACATATATGTATATATATATATATATATATATATATATATATATATGATAATTTTATTTACACAGACATGTGTAAAATCTGCGACACTAGCATGTCGATGTTATCGATAAACCGTTACTATAAACTGAGATCTCATCAGGGAGAGTTAGAATCCGATCTTAACCTCAGGTCATATTTGGGTTCTCTCCAAATATGATCTGAGGTTAAGATCGGATTCTAACTCTCCCTGATGAGATCTCAGTTCATAGTTACTGTTGATCGATAACATCGACATGCCAGTGTCGCAGATTTAGTACATGTCTGTGTAAATAAAAGTATCATATATAAAGCTCTATTTTGATATTGAGCACTTTTATAAACCCGGTTAAATTTCTCTAGATTACTACCCTGTGGATATTTTGTGGATTATTACCATTATATATATATATGCATTGAACAATTGAAATTTGAAATAAATTTGGACAATCGTCGCATATTTATCACTCTTTTTTCTTCTATCTCTCTCTCTCTATATATATATATATATATATATAAATATTAATGAAAGTAGTGAGATAAATATGTACGAATGACACATGTATTTCAACTTCGATTGTTCAATGCAAAGTGTATTCGGTAAAAACATGTTTATTTTTCTTTTCTTTAATACAAGGCTTTTCAAATATTAAAATCTTATCATTAGAAGAATTACATAGATAGATGAGTTGTCACTGGAAAAGCCAACATTACAAAATTTGAATATAATATAAGGTAATGGAGTGTAAGAGTGTGTGTGTAAACATATAAAGGCTGCCCGGTTGGTGAATGCCCGAAGATAAATGCCCGGTCAACGGAAATTTAAAGATGGAAAAACTCGTTTAGTGAAGGCAGCGTTGAAAATGTTCAAAAGTTAAATAAATCCAATAAAAATCGTAAATGGAACGCTTCTATACGGATGTAATTTTGAGAATTAGGGTCATTTTAAAATACTACTGTGCACCGAGAATGAGATTAGTTTTTCAGAGGTGAGAATAAGCTGTGTATATTACACGCAGGCAGTCTTTGATTAAAGTAGTGATTCAGTCGAGTCTAAGAAGAAAGTGGCAGCTCTTGTTGGAAACAAAGCCTACTGAATTTTTGGGGGAAGGGATACAGATAAAATAAAAGGAAAGTTGGTGATAGGGTTAGTTAAATCAACTATGACTGATGCTGGGAGAGGAGAAGAGGGAGGGTCTGTTTGGTTATTGTACATTAACAGTAAGCAATAAACAAGATGCGAGTTGAGGTGGTGTTATCATAAGCTAAATACAGAGTTGATTTGAGGGCAGCAAGTAAATTAAAAGGGTTTTTTATACAAACTTATATATAATTCTATAAAATTTAAAAGGGTTCCAATTTGGGAATTAGGCTTCAGATGGACGGAAATCTGGAATTTACGTGAATAATATGTGATAATACGGACACAAACTAGTATTTTTATATACCAATAAACAATGCTTCAAGCCAACTACATAAACCTCTTAGTATTTCAGAGTTTAATGTATAAGGACTTAAAAAAATTCCCAGTTAGTTAACTATACAATACATGACTAAATAATCAACTTTAATATATAACTTAAGTTAGGATTGGGAACGGCGTTAGTCTGCTTGCAACAATTTGATTCGAGTATAAAGATTATGTGGTAGGATTATGTTGAATATTGTAAGCTAAGTGATGCACTAGTGTGTTGAAATTATGAATACATTTTAAGGGGGCAAATGGGCCATTATAGGAGAACCCAGGGAGCGTAGTTTAAAAGTGGAACTAACGGAATCGATGAGAAAATATTGCTGGTAGAGCGAAGCGTATACAGAATCGATGGATCGAATTCAAGGGGGATAAAAGCAATGGATTAGTGTATGCTAGGGTTGGCCGATAATTGAAAAAAGGTGAGGTAAGGATTAAAGTGTTGAAGTAGGAGTGATTAAGGATTAGTGGAGTGGAGGAGAATAATATTAGATCTCAATTAACATTAAGTGGTATAGTTTCATAGAGTTATTAGGTGTACAGGGTACGCTATGCTATTGTGTTGTAATTTGTAATGTTCTAAAAGTTAAGAGGTAAACTGTTAACAACTGATAAAATTGAATAATTATTATAATGTTAGGGAGGGGGTTGCGTTCTGGGAAGAGGGGTGCCAGATAAAGTATTTTGTATGGGGTTGCTATTATAGTATTTGTGTTATTTATAGTATCGGGAATGGTTTGGGTTTTATGTTCAAGTTATGAGCCAAAGCTAAGTAGGAATTAATAGGTGAAGAAGATGGGATAATTTGAGGGATGAGGGGTGTTATTGTTATTCAGCCATGGTGGTTGGTTAGTGTAAGAGGTGTTATTTAGAGTGTAAGTTTTTAATGGTGTTGTTCTATTTCCTAGAGTTCTCCTTAGATACAGAAAGTGCTTCGTCGCTGTATAGCCCACCGTGTAAATGTACGAAGTCAAATTTTACTTTGTATAATAAGTACAACCCTACAAAGTCAGTACCATTGGTAGTGCCGGAGGCTCCCATAGCAATATCGAAATTATTGGTGGTATTTTTTCCTAGTCCAGAATTGATTGTCAGATTCTAATCAAGATATTCTGCTCAACATTATTAGTTTGATCTTTAAATCTGTGATGTCTGAGTTATACTTCGCGAAGATTAAAGCGTTGTTCAAGAGAAATATACTGATAATAAGTGTTTATGTAAAAAGTGATGAAATTAAAGTCAAAATTGGACTTGTCACTGAGGTTTAGGGACCACTTGCTAAACTCATCAGAGGATTGCCATAGCGTGTATGATGTGTTTCTGTTAAGTGATGGATGATTATATCTCAGATTTTTTTTTACTTCTAGTGTCTAAGTTAGATTAGGCTGGGCAGATTAGTCCAATGGATATTTTTCCTGAAAATTACATTTGTGGGTTTATAAGTGCAACTAACCGTGGGTGGGGTAAATATTTCTGTGTAATTACAGATATTTAAACAGGTAAGTATAGATTTAGCTTCATTGTTAATGCTATTCCGAGTGTTACTAAAGGTAGTTTTATATAATTTGTTGAGTTCTTTGAAGATTACACTTTTGTAGTCGGTGCATTTCATTTTGTAAAAGTTGTTTGCTTTATCTGCCAATACAATTATATTAGTGCGTTTCTCAATTTTGTTAGATAATTTATTCGTTTTTTATGATATGTTTGGAATGTTTATTGCATTTTCAAAAGTTGACACTTCTAATAATATATATATATATATATATATATATATATACATATATATACCAATATATACCTATACATAGATATGTATATATAACTATATATATATATATATATATATATATATATAAACATATTCATATATATATATATATACATATATATATATATATATATACATATATAAATATAAACACAAACACACATATATATATACATAAAAAGATATATATATATATGTACACATACATATATATATATACATATATATATATATACCGATATACATGTAATATATATATATATATATTAATAAATATATATATAGATATATACATATATACATATAAATATATACATAATATATATATACATATATAAGTATAAATATGCATATATATATATACATATACACACATATATACATGCATATACCCATACACACATACATGCACACCCACATATATATATATAAACATATATGTATACATATATACATAAATACACATTTAATACATATATACATACACATACCATATATATATATATATATATATATATATACATATATATAGCTATATAGATATACATATATGACACATGTAAACATACATAAATACACATATCTATTATATATACATATATAGATATGTATATGTATATATATATATATATACACATATACACATACATATATACATATATACATACACCCACATATATACCTATATACATAAATATATGTATATATATATATATATATATATATATATACATATACACATTTATATACATATATACATATATACATATATACACATATACACATGTCCACACATATATATATATATATATATATACATGTATACACACATATGTATATTTATAAACACATATATGCACATATATATATACATATACATACATATATATATACATATATATATATTAATATATGGATATATATACATATATACACACCTATATATATATATATATATATATATATATATATATATATATACGCGAAAGGAAGAATGAGAGAAATCTGACCTAATGGGAAATGGAAGAGAAAACCAAGAGATATTGTTATATATTCCTCAACGTTTTGTCTCTATTGTAAGACTTCCCTAAAATGATAATTTAAAAAAAAAATGTCTACAAGTACATCAGAATATTGGTTTAACATGATGGGTTGATAAGGAAAAGTAGTAGTTTTGGCTACTAAGAGCGCCTTACAAGGGTCCAGGCTGCGAGAAGTCAGTAGTGACAACTATTAAAATGAATATGGAAAGCTTTGAGTTAGTACCAATAAGTGAAAGAAGGGAGGGGTGATAGGCTTATTGAATTTTTCTTTGGGTGGGAGCGAGGAAAGGGTGCGACTAGCCAGCTAGTCTATACTCCGACCCTCCCTCCCTCCAGCCTAAAAAAATAACAGCTTACCACAACGTCTCTCCTATCCCCGCTCACCTATCTCACCCTTTTCGACTACTTCTTCCATACAATTACACAAAACCCGCCAATTTTCAAGTAATGTTCATTTCTCTAAATCTTTTTCTAAAACTATGATACCACCTACATATTAAACCCACATAGTTCCCTTTTCCCTCCTCTTTCCCCAGCCCCTCAAAATCCATTCAACATTTTACCACGACAAACGCCTCAACCCTCTTTCCTATATGTATATATATATATATATATATATATATATATATATATTTATATATATATATATACATATATATGCATATATATATATGTATATATACATATATACACATATATATATATATACATATATATGTACATATATACATATATGTGCATATATATATATATACATATACGTATATATATATATATATATATGATAATTTTATTTACACAGACATGTACAAAATCTGCGACACTAGCATGTCGATGTTATCGATAAACCGTTACTATAAACTGAGATCTCATCAGGCAGAGTTAGAATCCGATCTTAACCTCAGATCATATTTGGATTCTCTCCAAATATGATCTGAGGTTAAGATCGGATTCTAACTCTGCCTGATGAGATCTCAGTTCATAGTTACTGTTGATCGATAACATCGACATGCCAGTGTCGCAGATTTAGTACATGTCTGTGTAAATAAAAGTATTATATATAAAGCTCTATTTTGATATTGAGCACTTTTATAAACCCGGTTAAATTTCTCTGGATTACTACCCTGTGGATATTTTGTGGATTATTACCATTATATATATATATATATATATATATATATATATATATATATATATATATATATATATATATATATTAATGAAAGTAGAGAGATAAATATGTACGAATGACACATGTATTTCAACTTCGATTGTTCAATGCAAAGTGTATTCGGTAAAAACATGTTTATTTTTCTTTTCTTTAATACAAGGTTTTTCAAATATTAAAATCTTATCATTAGAAGAATTACATAGATAGATGAGTTGTCACTGGAAAAGCCAACATTACAAAATTTGAATATAATATAAGGTAATGGAGAGTAAGAGTGTGTGTGTAAACATATGGAGGCTGCCCAGTTGGTGAATGCCCGAAAATAAATGCCCGGTGAACGGAAATTTAAAGATGGAAAATTTAAAAGGGTTCCAATTTGGGAATTAGGCTTCAGATGGACGGAAATCTGGAATTTACGTGAATAATATGTGATAATACGGACACAAACTAGTATTTTTATATACCAATAAACAATGCTTCAAGCCAACTACATAAACCTCTTAGTATTTCAGAGTTTAATGTATAAGGACTTAAAAAAATTCCCAGTTAGTTAACTATACAATGCATGACTAAATAATCAACTTAAATATATAACTTAAGTTAGGATTCGGAACGGCGTTAGTCTGCTTGCAACAATTTGATTCGAGTATAAAGATTATGTGGTAGGATTATGTTGAATATTGTAAGCTAGGTGATGCACTAGTGTGTTGAAATTATGAATACATTTTAAGGGGGCAAATGGGCCATTATATGAGAACCCAGGGAGCGTAGTTAAAAAGTGTAACTAACGGAATCTATGAGAAACTATTGTTGGTAGAGCGAAGCGTATACAGAGTCGATGGATCGAATACAAGCAATGGATTAGTGTATGCTAGGGTTGCCCGATAATTGAAAAAAGGTGGGGTAAGGATTAAAGTGTTGAAGTAGGAGTGATTAAGGATTAGTGGAGTGGAGGATAATAATATTAGATATCAATTAACATTAAGTGGTATAGTTTCATAGAGTTATTAGGTGTACAGGGTACGCTATGCTATTGGGTTGTTATTTGTAATGTTCTGAAAGTTAAGAGGTAAACTGTTAACAACTGATAGAATTGAATAATTATTATAATGTTAGGGAGGGGGTTGCGTTCTGGGAAGAGGGGTGCCAGATGAAGTATTTTGTATGGTGTTGCTATTATAGTATTTGTGTTATTTATAGTATCGGAAATCGTTTGGGTTTATGTTCAAGTTATGAGCCAAAGCTAAGTAGGAATTAATAGGTGAAGAAGATGGGATACTTTGAGGGATGAGGGGTGTTATTGTTATTCAGCCATGGTGGTTGGTTAGTGTAAGAGGTGTTATTTAGAGTGTAAGTTGTTAATGGTGTTGTTCTATTTCCTAGAGTTCTCCTTAGATACAGAAAGTGCTTCGTCGCTGTATAGCCCACCGTGTAAATGTACGAAGTCAAATTTTACTTTGTATAATAAGTACAACCCTACAAAGTCAGTACATTGGTAGTGCCGGAGGCTCCCATAGCAATATCGAAATTATTGGTGGTATTTTTTCCTAGTCCAGAATTCATTGCCAGATTCTAATCAAGATATTCTGCTCAACATTATTAGTTTGATCTTTAAATCTGTAATGTCTGAGTTATACTTCGCGAAGATTAAAGCGTTGTTCAAGAAAAATATACTGATAATAAGTGTTTATGTAAAAAGTGATGAAATTTAAGTAAAAATTAGACTTGTCACTGAGGTTTAGGAACCACTTGCTAAACTCATCAGAGGATTGCCATAGCGTGTATGATGTGTTTCTGTTAAGTGATGGATGATTATATCTAAGATTTTTTTTTACTTCTAGTGCCTAGGTTCGATTTGGCTGGGCAGATTAGTCTAATGGATATTTTTCCTGAAAATTACATTTGTGGTTTTATAAGTGCAACTAACCGTGGGTGGGGTAAATATTTCTGTGTAATTACAGATATTTAAACAGGTAAGTATAGATTTAGCTTCATTGTTAATGCTATTCCGAGTGTTACTAAAGGTAGTTTTATATAATTTGTTGAGTTCTTTGAAGATTACACTTTTGTAGTCGGTATATTTCATTTTGGAAAAGTTGTTTGCTTTATCTGCCATGACAATTATATAAGTGCGTTTCTGAATTTTGTTAGATAATTTATTCGTTTTTTATGATATGTTTGGAATGTTTATTGCATTTTAAAAAGTTGACACTTCTAATAATATATATATATATATATATATATATATACACATATATATACCAATATATACCTATACATAGATATATATATATATATAGATATATATATATATATATATACATATGCATATATATATACATATATATATATATATATATATATATGTATACATATAAAAATATAAACACAAACACACATATATATACATAAATATATATATATATATTAGGGGAGGTCGATTTTGAAACTGTAAATTATCGCACTCGAAGAAAGTTGCCAAATAATGTCAAAAGTTTCCACAAGAAATATTTTTCTTCAAAATTTTGTATTTATTTGAGCATTGCAACTTTAAGATCAAATAAATCGAGATTTTTTCTCACTGCCGAGATTTCACCGGCAGATGTGTCGCCTTAAATTAAACCCGGGTTTTAACAAAAAAAAGTAATACATTACTTAATAATAAATATTTTAAAGTTTATTATTATTTTTCTTAACAAATTAAATGTAGATATTCAAATTAAAAAGGAATAAAACACTATGATATTTAATGTTATATATAAATAATTATTTGTTTACATAGGCGTTTTATTTATTGGATATTTTTTATGGTATTCACCGGTTGAAAATTCATCGGGCGAATTTGACTTCCCGTGTTGATTGTCTGTTTAATTATCACACATATATATTGAATTGTCGAGCGCTGGCTTATCTAATCCCACTTTCCCGACCTTTTGTCACACCTTACCTTGTGGGAGTTAGATAAATAAAAACTAGTTCAGCCAGGGGGTTTTACCCCACCAAATAAACCGGTATCGTCCGGGCCTTTGGGTCTGGATTCACGCCCGTCTATTGGGGCTTGTCCGTCCTGTGCAGTTCTAGGAGGTGCATCTCCCAGGTTTTGCCTTCCCTCTTTGGGGAGGAGTAAGTTTATTGCTTACTGTCTGAGGCGGCCCTACCGGGGAATGCCGACGAAGCTGCCCAGGCAATTTTTAAATGGCCAGAGTGCTCACCTCTCGAGCACTGGCTTTCTCATCCCACTTTCCTGACCTTTTGTCAATCTTACCTTGTTGGGGGTAGATAAATAAAATCTAGTTCAGCCAGGGGTTTTTACCCCACCAAATAAACCGGTATCGTCCGGGCCTTTGGGTCTGGATTTACGCCCGTCTATTGGGGCTTGTCCATCCTGTGTTATTCTAGGAGGTGCATCCTCCCAGGCTTTGCCTTTCCTCTTTGGGTAGGAGTAAGTTTATTGCTAACTGTCTGAGGCGCCCCTACAGGGGAATGCCGACGGGGCTGCCCAGTCAATTTTTTAATGGCCAGAGTGCTCACCTCTATAGCGCAGGGTTATCTAATCCCACTTTCCTGACCTTGTGTCACATCTTACCTTGTTGGAGGTAGATAAATAAAACTATTTCAGCCAGGAGTTTTTACCCCACCTAAAATATATGTATTGGAGTTGATGGGAGAATGGATAAGGACACATTGATGTATAAGGAAATTGTGGATGAAAATAGACAGAGAATTATGAAAAAAACTAAGGGACCAGAACACCATTTAACTTTTACAAAAGAAACACCATGTGAAAGTAAATATCTGACACATAGAGTTCTTCCGAATAGTGGTGCAACAGGTGCTGTTCATGCAGATCAAGTGGTGGATGTTTTGCATGAATTCCACAGTGAGAACAGTATCAAGGCTATACTTGTTGACAAAACTAATACCAACACAAGTTGCGATGGTGGAATGGTTGCAATTTTAGAAAAAAAACTTTTTAAAACTCTTCACACAATTGGTTGCTCTTTGCATCATGATGAACTACCTTTCAGAGCCCTTTTTAAAAACATAGATGGTTGCGCAAAGGGCCCTACAACATTCAGTATCCCTCTGGGGAAATTATGCTCAAATGATTGATATGATTTACCCCAAATATCATTTTCCACTATTAGCAATCCTCTAGAGTCAATTTTTAAAATTGATGAAATACATGATCTTAGTTCTGACCAAAGACTCCTTTATGAATACACAGTAGGTATTTCTAGAGGTAAGGTTGACTCTAGATATGCCTCCTGGAAAATTGGTCCTTTAAACCAAACAAGATGGTTAACTTTGGCCATCAGACTTATGTGTTTATGGACTCGTGGTGCATACCCACAAAGGCACACAACAAAACTACACTATGTAGTAAATTTTATTGTAAATGTGTATGCCACTTTTTGGTTTGAAATTAAAAGAAATAGAAAATTCCACAATCAGTAAGTGCACATTTTTAATATGACCCAGAGGATTAAGGAGAAGCCTCAGGAAATCCAAGATATCACATTTAGAAATATACAAGGTAATAAATTTTGTTTACTGCCTGAAAACTTTCTATATTCTATGGTTAAATCTGAGGAGATTGAAGTAAGAGAAGAAGCTTTAAAAAGAATTTTGGCCATTAGGTAAGTAATATTTATTCATATATCTCTGACTCAATTATTTATTCCAATTTATAGAATGATTTTTAAAGATTTTATCTAATTTCACCATAATTATTAAAGCAGTACAGATTGGAATTTTTTAATAATTCAATTAATTAATTTGTTCTTTCAGGAGTGAGGAGTCAACCAGAAAAAGATTAAAAAGAATACTACCTATTAATTTTAATGCCACACATTGGACACAATTAATAGATTTAAAATTATGCGGCATTTTTGAACCACCAATGACGGAAGATTTTACTGAATCTGAACTTCGAGAATCGTTGATGAATGGAACCAAGCTTGACTTGCCAGATTTGCCCTCACATTCTCAGGGTGTGGAACGGGCAGTTAAGTTAATAACAGAAGCTTCACAAACTGTATATGGTTTTGAAGCAAGGCATCAACACATTACAGCCAAAGTTTTGAGTCAGAAATTGAGACCAGCATTTTTGTCTAAGGGGTCTTATATGGAGCAATTTGACTCTCTATATTAAGCTTCATTAAAATAGTGTTAGGTTTTTCCTTATTTCTTTGCTTGTTATATTTTCACTAATAACAGAAAAAATCATTTTTTTCGGTATTCAAATATTACTGTTTAATTCATAACGTTAAAAGGTAGTTTACAAAAGCAGATACTGAAAATGAGGGGTGGGGGCAAATTTTCAATTTGAAGATTTCTTTAATTCATATAATTTTTATAAAATAAAAGGACATTCCCTGCTTTTAAATGCTAAAATTATTTGGTTTTCACACAAATATTCAAGCAAATCTTGCAAAAACGAGGAATTTTCAGTATATTCTTGTCTACGATCTTTGATACCAAACGCTCACAAAACCGCTGAAGTTTTTGATCTAATTTTTTGCATGAGTATTTAATAGGTCTATATACAACTTTCGGAACGTGCCTTTTTTTAATATTTAAAAAAAAAGTGTAAAATCGACCTACCCTAATATATATATACACACACACATATATATATATATATATATATATATACATATATATATACCGATATACATGTAATATATATATATATATATAAATAAATATATATATATAGATATATACATATATACATATAAATATATACATAATATATATATATATACATATATAAGTATAAATATGCATATATATATATATACATATACACACATATATATATACATGCATATACCCATACACACATACATGCACACACACACATATATATATATATATAAACATATATGTATACATATATACATGAATACACATTTAATACATATAAACATACACATACCACATATATATATATATATATATATATATAAATATATAGATATACATATATGACACATGTAAACATACATACATACACATATATATATATGTATACATATATAGATATGTATATGTATATATATATGTATATATACACATATACACATACATATATACATACACCCACATATATACCTATATACATAAATATATGTATATATATATATACATATACACATTTATATACATATAAACATATAGACATCTATATACATATACACATGTCCACACATATATATATATACATATATACACACATATGTATATTTATAAACACATGTATGCACATATATATATATACATATACATATATATGTATACATATATATATATTAATATATGGATATACATACGTATATACACACCTATATATATATATATATATATATATATATATATATATATATATATATATATATATATATATACGCGAAAGGAAGAATGAGAGAAATCTGACCTAATGAGAAATGGAAAAGAAAACCAAGAGATATTGTTATATATTCCTCAACGTTTCGTCTCTATTGTAAGACTTCCCCAGGATGATATTTTAAAGAAAAATGTCTGCAAGTACATCAGAATATTGGTTTAACATGATGGGTTGATTAGGAAAAGTAGTAGTTTTGGCTACTAAGAGCGCCTTACTAGGGTCCATGCTGCGAGAAGTCAGTAGTGACAACTATTGAAATGAATATGGAAAGCTTTGAGTTAGTACCAATGAGTGAAGAAGGGAGGGGTGATAGGCTTATTGAATTTTTCTTAGGGTGGAAGAGAGAAAATGGTGGGACTAGCCAGCTAGTCAATACTCCTACCCTCTCTCCCTCCAGCCTAAAAAAATAACAGCTGATCACAACAAAGTCTCTCCTATCCCCGCTCACCTATCTCACCCTTTTCGACTACGTCTTCCATACACTTGCACAAACCCCGCCACTTTTCAAGTTATCTTCATTTCTTCAAAACTTTTTATAAAATTATGATACCACCTACATATTAAACCCACATAGTTCCCTTTTCCCTCCTCTTTCCCCAGCCCTTCAAAATCCATTCCACATTTTACCACGACAAACACCTCAACCCTCTTTCCTATATATGTATATATATATATATATGTATATATATATATATGTATATATACATATATACACATATATATACATATATATGTACATATATACATATATGTACATATATACGTGCATATATATATACATATACATATATGTATATATATATATATATATATATATATATATATATATGATAATTTTATTTACACAGACATGTACAAAATCTGCGACACTAGCATGTCGATGTTATCGATAAACCGTTACTATAAACTGAGATCTCATTAGGCAGAGTTAGAATCTGATTCTAACCTCAGATCATATTTGGATTCTCTCCAAATATGATTTGAGGTTAAGATCGGATTCTAACTCTGCCTGAAGAGATCTCAGTTCATAGTTACTGTTGATCGATAACATAGACATGCCAGTGTCACAGATTTAGTACATGTCTGTGTAAATAAAAGTATCATATATAAAGCTTTATTTTGATATTGAGCACTTTTATAAACCCGGTTAAATTTCTCTGGATTACCACCCTGTGGATATTTTTCACCTGAGTTATTACCATTATATATATATATATATATATATATGTATATATATATATATATATATATGAATATTAATGAAAGTAGAGAGATAAATATGTACGAATGACACATGTATTTCAACTTCGATTGTTCAATGCAAAGTGTATTCGGTAAAAACATGTTTATTTTTCTTTTCTTCAATACAAGGCTTTTCAAGTATTAAAATCTTATCATTAGAAGAATTACATAGATAGATGAGTTGCCACTGGAAAAGCCAACAATACAAAATTTGAATATAATATAAGGTAATGGAGAGTAAGAGTGTGTGTGTAAACATATCGAGGCTGCCCAGTTGGTGAATGCCCGAAGATAAATGCCCGGTGAACGGAAATTTAAAGATGGAAAAACTCTTTAGTGAAGGCAGCGTTGAAAATGTTCAAAAGTTAAATAAATCCAATAAAAATCGTAAATGGAACGCCCCTATTCGGATGTAATTTTGAGAATTAGGGTCATTTGAAAATACTACCGTGCACCGAGAATGAGATTAGTTTTTCAGAGGTGAGAATTAGCTGTGTATATTAGACGCAGACAGTCTTTGATTTAAGTAGTGACTTCAGTCGAGTCTAAGAAGAAAGTGGCAGCTCTTGTTGGAAACAAAGCCTACTGAATTTTTGGGGGAAGGGATACAGATAAAATAAAAGGAAAGTTGGGGATAGGGTTAGTTAAATCAACTATGACTGATGCTGGGAGAGGAGAAGAGGGAGGGTCTGTTTGGTTATTGTACATTAACAGTAAGCAATAATCAAGATGCGAGTTGAGGTGGTGTTATCATAAGCTAAATACAGAGTTGCAAGTAAATTAAAAGGGATTTTTATACAAACTTATATATAATTCTATAAAATTTAAAAGGATTCCAATTTGGGAATTAGGCTTCAGATGGTCGGAAATCTGGAATTTACGTGAATAATATGTGATAATACGGACACAAACTAGTATTTCTATATACCAATAAACAATGCTTCAAGCCAACTACATAAACCTCTTAGTATTTCAGAGTTTAATGTATAAAGACTTTAAAAAATTCCCAGTTAGTTAACTATACAATGCATGACTAAATAATCAACTTTAATGTATAACTTAAGTTAGGATTGGGAACGGCGTTAGTCTGCTTGCAACAATTTGATTCGAGTATAAAGATTATGTGGTGGGATTATGTTGAATATTGTAAGCTAAGTGATGCACTAGTGTGTTGA
The DNA here is from genome assembly GCA_963556195.1 of Sepiola atlantica. Lineage (NCBI taxonomy): Eukaryota > Metazoa > Mollusca > Cephalopoda > Sepiida > Sepiolidae > Sepiola > Sepiola atlantica. The sequence continues at coordinate 14,971,339 of OY744517.1, read as the reverse complement.
AATTAGGAATACATTTTAAGGGGGCAAATGGGCCATTATAGGAGTACCCAGGGAGCGTAGTTTAAAAGTGGAACTAACAGAATCTATGAGAAAATATTGTTGGTAGAGCGAAGCGTATACAGAGTCGATGGATCGAATACAAGCAATGGATTAGTGTATGCTAGGGTTGGCCGATAATTGAAAAAAGGTGGGGTAAGGATTAAAGTGTTGAAGTAGGAGTGATTAAGGATTAGTGGAGTGGAGGAGAATAATATTAGATCTCAATTAACATTAAATGGTATAGTTTCATAGAGTTATTACGTGTACAGGGTACGCTATGCTATTGGGTTGTTATTTGTAATGTTCTGAAAGTTAAGAGGTAAACTGTTAACAACTGATAGAATTGAATAATTATTATAATGTTAGGGAGGGGGTTGCGTTCTGGGAAGAGGGGTGCCAGATGAAGTATTTTGTATGGGTAGCTATTATAGTATTTGTGTTATTTATAGTATCGGGAATGGTTTGGGTTTTATGTTCAAGTTATGAGCCAAAGCTAAGTAGGAATTAATAGGTGAAGAAGATGGGATACTTTGAGGGATGAGGGGTGTTATTGTTATTCAGCCATGGTGGTTGGTTAGTGTAAGAGGTGTTATTTAGAGTGTAAGTTGTTAATAGTGTTGTTCTATTTCCTAGAGTTCTCCTTAGATACAGAAAGTGCTTCGTCGCTGTATAGCCCACCGTGTAAATGTACGAAGTCAAATTTTACTTTGTATAATAAGTACAACCCTACAAAGTCAGTACCATTGGTAGTGCCGGAGGCTCCCATAGCAATATCGAAATTATTGGTGGTATTTTTTCCTAGTACAGAATTCATTGTCAGATTCTAATCAAGATATTCTGCTCAACATTATTAGTTTGATCTTTAAATCTGTGATGTCTGAGTTATACTTCGCGAAGATTAAAGCGTTGTTCAAGAGAAATATACTGATAATAAGTGTTTATGTAAAAAGTGATGAAATTTAAGTAAAAATTAGACTTGTCACTGAGGTTTAGGAACCACTTGCTAAACTCATCAGAGGATTGCCATAGCGTGTATGATGTGTTTCTGTTAAGTGATGGATGATTATATCTAAGATTTCTTTTTACTTCTAGTGCCTAGATTAGATTTGGCTGGGCAGATTAGTGTAATGGATATTTTTCCTGAAAATTACATTTGTGGTTTTATAAGTGCAACTAACCGTGAGTGGGGTAAATATTTCTGTGTAATTACAGATATTTAAACAGGAAAGTATAGATTTAGCTTCATTGTTAATGCTATTCCGAGTGTTACTAAAGGTAGTTTTATATAATTTGTTGAGTTCTTTGAAGATTACACTTTTGTAGTCGGAGTATTTCATTTTGTAAAAGTGGTTTGCTTTATCTGCCATGACAATTATATAAGTGCGTTTCTCAATTTTGTTAGATAATTTATTCGTTTTTTATGATATGTTTGGAATGTTTATTGCATTTTCAAAAGTTGACACTTCTAATAATATATATATATATATATATATATATACATATATATACCAATATATACCTATACATAGATATATATACATATATATATATAACCATATATATATATATATATATATATATATATATATATATATATACATATATATATATACATATTCATATATATATACATATATATATATATATACATATATAAATATAAACACAAACACACATATATATATATACATAAATATATATATATATATACACACATATATATATATATATACATATATATACCGATATACATGTAATATATATATATATATATAAATAAATATATATATATATATAGATATATACATATACACATATAAATATATACATAATATATATATATATACATATATAAGTATAAATATGCATATATATATATATATATATACATATACACACATATATATACATGCATATACCCATACACACATACATGCACACACACACATATATATATATATGAACATATATGTATACATATATACATAAATACACATTTTAATACATATATACATACACATACCACATATATATATATATATAGAGAGATATATATATATATATAAATATGTAGATATACATATATGACACATGTAAACATACATACATACACATATATATATATATATGTATACAGATATAGATATGTATATATATATGTATATATATACACATATACACATACATATATAAATATATACATATATACATACACCCACATATATACCTATATACATAAATATATGTATATATATATACATATACACATTTATATACATATATACATATATACATATATACACATCTACACATGTCCACACATATATATATATATACATATATACACACATATGTATATTTATAAACACATGTATGCACATATATATATATACATATACATATATATATACATATATATATATATATATATTAATATATGGATATACATACATATATACACACCTATATTTATATATATATATATACATATGTATAGATATGCACATATATACACATATATATACATTACCATATATATACATATGTAAATATATATATCGATATATACATACATATGCATATATACATATATATATATACATATATATACATATATATACATATACATATATACATACATATATACATTTATATACATATATATACATATATACACATATATATACATATATATATATATATGTTTATATACATATAAATATATGCATACATACATGTACACCCATATACATATACATAGATGGGTATGGGCATATATACTTATATTCATATATACATATGTACATATATATATATACATATATATGTTCACATATATATATTTATGTGAACATATATATGTATACATATACACACACACATATATATATATATGAGAACATATATATATGTATACATATACACACACAAATATATATATATATATATTAATATATATATATACATATTTAAGTACATTTTTGTGGTACAAAATGTTATAACGGTGATGAATAAAGACGTTTGGGACATATTTTGTAGGAGGGTAACATGAAATTAAACACGTATAAAACACGAGAGGAGATAATTTTTTTAAATTCATGAATGTACTAAGCCGGCGTTCGTCCACACTCATCAGAGTATTAACGTGGAAGTAATTAGATACAACTAAAAACTTTTTAAAATTTATAGTCAAAAAATAGTTACATGTTTAGGAGAAGAAATAATATGGAGAGGAGGGTCACAAGTTGATCACAGTAAGTCCTAAAAGCCACTCTTTTTTTAATAAACAGAGGGATTAATATACTTGATATATATAGCTTTCAGGACTTTGAGGTGGAATAGAGAATGCGATCTACTTATGACAGAAATTTAGTCACTAGTGTACGTTGACGCACATTCGGCGCTATTTATAAGATGGTCAGCTATAGCAAACCCGGATGTGTTGACTAAATTATTTAAATTATTTAGTCGGCCTCGGCGTATGGCAAGGGGGATTGTGTTGTTTTATTCTGGATTCAAACCTTTGCACTGTGCTTCCCACGTATACGGCATCACACCGACATTTAAATTGATAAATAATATTACTGATATGTTGGGGTTGGAGAACATCCTTATAAATAGATGTGAGCAAAGGTCGAGCAGAAAAAAAACGATTCTAGGATTAGATCCCTGGTAACACCGACGCACAGCTACAGAAATTTGACTAACAAATGTTATACTAATATTACCCAACCAAGGTAATCTGAGGTACGCCGGGCATTTTGGAGGGCCAACAAGTTTAGGCTTGTTAAAGTGAGCGATCTTAATAACGATATTAGAATTAACAATATCGAGAGGATAACCATTTTCAACGAGCACCTCTTTGATAAATTTAATCTCCGAATCAATCAGGGATTCAGAGCCACCTTTTAAGGCACGATGAACAAAACCTTTAATCAGAGTTATTTGTCTTTGTATGGGCCAAAAAGAGTCCGAGTGACAATAAAAACCAGTAAATGTAGGTGTGTGGTAAAGAGATTTTAGAAACAATGAATCAGATTTATGCACTAATACATCCAGAAAAGGAAGGGTGGAGTTGTATTCACTCTCGGACGTGAACTTTAAGGTTGGGTGTCATTGATTGAGTGCATTAAGGAATAATATGGAATCTGACTCATTGTTAAACACACAAAATGTATCATCTACGTATCGAAAATAAGTAAGTGGTTTATTGATACGGGCCAAAAGAGTATGCTCGTGAAAACCTACGAAGATATTGGCCAAGACAAGACCAAATGGGTCATCCCATAGAAATGCCGTCGATTTACTGATACATGACATTATCCAAACTGAATTCGACAGACATGGTAGGAAACCTCATCAGTTCTACGAAGACCTCCTCAGAGAACATAAGACCAAGTGAGAAACCAGGACATAAATCATCAGTACAAATATCAATGTGATCAACTTGTGACCCTCCTCCCATATTTGTGTTTCTCCTAAACTTGTCACTAGTGTTTCCTTATGATTTTTTAAAAAAGTTTTTAGTCGTATTTAATTACTTTCACGTAAATACTCTGATGAGTGTGGACGAAAGCCGGCTTAGTACATTCATAGTTTTTTAAAATTATTTCCTCTCGTGTGTTATACTGGTTCAATTTCATTCTACCCCCCCCCCAAAGAAAAATGTCCGTAACGTCTTTATTCCTCGCTCTTATATATATATATATATATATATATGTATATATATATATATGCATATACATATGTACATATATATATATATATATATATATATATAATATATATACACATATATACATATACATGTAAATGCATATATATATATACATATATATATATATGTATATATATACCTACGTATATATATACATATATGTATATATATATATATGTATATATATATATATATATATATGCACATACATACATACATACATACATACATACATACATACGTACATACACACATACATATATAAACACATATATACATATACATGTTACAATACATATATACATACACATATGTATATATACAAATATACATGTATGCATACATATATATACACATATATATATACATGCATATCCATATATATATACATATATACATATATATATACATATATATATATATATATATACATATATATATACATATGTACATATACACATATATATATATATTCATATGTACATATATATATATACATATATATATGTACATATATACATTTATACATGTATATCTATATGTACATATGTATATATGTATATACACATATGTACATACACACACATATATATATATATATATATATATATATATATATATATATATATATATATATATATTAAGTGTACCCCGGATATCAGATCACCGGATATAAGAGAAACCCGAATATAAGATACATTGTCACTGGTCCCAAATCACAGCATGTGTTAATGTCTCTAAAGTAGACCCGGATATAAGGGACCCGGATATAAGAGAAACCCGGCTATCATATACTTTTTCTCTGGTCCCGTCCTCCCTAATATAAGAGAGTTCGTTTTGAGTTACAGTGTGATGTGGTAAATATGTCAAAAGACGTTGCTAAATTTTCTCACCTCATTGGTGAGTATTTCCATGACCTTCACTACAGCCATATCCATTAGCAGCTGTGTAGCCTCCATTATTGGCTCCTGCCAGTAACATGGTAACTACATATGTAGAAAACAGACCAAAAAAATCCATAGTAAAACAAATGTGAAAAACATTGTTGTGAAAAGACATTATAAAAAGAAAAAAACGATTTGGAAACATGTGTTTTGAGAGCCAGAAAAGAATAAATAAGAGAGCAACAAGAAAAATGTGTGAGTGTATATTTGTTTGTGTAATCGGAAAAGTTGTTTTACTCACGTCTTTAAAAAAAATATTCGTAAAAAAAATGTCTTTTTTGTTGTTGTTAGAAGGTTAAGGAGTTCTCTGCATTCAAGAAAGGTGTTTCGTTCACAGTTGAATATGGTCTCTTTTTCCGAGGGGCCTTTCAAGAGAAAAATATTCGTAAAAAAAGGTTTATTTTTTTGTTGTTGTTCGAGGGGGAAAAGTGTTTAGTTTTTTTCGTCAATTAAATACACTTGATAAAGTCTATTCCTTTGGCGAAAGAAAAATAAATTGGCGCCTCAAAATCAACTTTTTCGTGGATATGATCAAAAAATGTTTGGAACTGTGATGAAACGGAACTTTTCTACAAAGCCATGCCGTCTGGATTTTTGCGATTTGCCGGCGACGAACAATCAAATGGGACACACGTTCCCAAAGACAGACTCACGGTACTTCAGTTCACAAACATGGACGGCAGTGAAAAGAAAGTTGTAATTGTTGGCAAGTCGGTAAAACCACGCTGCTTTAAAAATGTCAAAGCTCTGCCGTTTCCTTACTTCGATAATTGTAAAGCCTGGATGACTAGTCAGCTGTTTACTGACGTTATAAAAACGCTTGTTAAAAAAATGATTGCTAAAACTCGAAAGATTATTCTCTTTTTGGACAGCCTACACTGAAAAAAATAGCCGTAATCCTGATGGCGCATTGAAAATGATTTACGGACTGTATGAAAGTGTTCATGATATTAACAAATGTTGTAAAGGTCATTATTTGGCATAAATACGAAACTAACATAAAGGGAGGTAATCAGGTATTGACTATATACGAAAGTACGTATATAAGACGAGCAGTAATATCTGGACATGAGTGAAGAGTCAACGTCTTGAGTTGAAGAGTGTTGAAGTTGGGGTTGCTCAATCCTCGGATTACTTTTTTGTTTTGTTGTGTTATTCCCCTTCAAAGATCGTTAAGTATTATTGTTACCATTGTTGAATTTCTTGTTGCTGTTGTTATCGCTGCCGTTATTGTTACTGTTGTTGTTTTTGAACTGACTTTTTCGTGGTGAAGCTTTTTTTTCCTTTTTTTTACCACTGCTGTTTTTTCTGTTTGTTTTGTTTTTTGTTACTAATTTTGGTTATAAAGTTTTATAACTATAATGGCGACGGCTACTTGTAGCCCGAAGCCGGCTGACAAGATGAATATTTCCGAGGAGCAGAAAGAGCCGGCCGAGGCTACTCCTGGATGTTCAGAATGGAGTAAGCCTCCTAAAATTATTATAAATGTCAACGATTTTATTCAGAAGGCGAAACAGTGCCTACATTTAGTGACCGATACTGGACTACTGGTGGATATTCCAAAGTTGGAGGAAATTAAAAAAAAAGCATTATCATGTTTGTTGTTGACAAAAAGTCCCAAAAAGTTATAAGATCGTCTTCAGATCTAATTATGAAACTACTTTTAACGGCAGGTTATAAACCTCTACGAATTATAAGATGTAAAGGTTACAACACTTGGAACACGTTGTTTCCAAATGAAGACACTTGTGTCAAACTATCCCAGACGGAAATTATAACTAAGGATTATATTCTTCGAATTGAATATTTGGGAGAACGGAGAACGGCGGTGTCATTTTTTAACGTCCCGTTCCATGTGGATGGGGAACATTTAGGTGCTTTCTTTCTGAAATATGGAGACATAACGTCCGTAACCTGGGATGAGCATGCAGGATTATGGTCATTCGAATTTCTACTGGATAAAAAAGCATTTGACAGCATCCCTTATTATTTGATTGTAGGGAATGAAAAACTGCCGGTAATTGTGGCCGGACGAAGGCCTCTTTGTTGGGCGTGTAAGGAAGTCGGTCACCTCACCGTTGAATGCCCTAAAAGAAAGCCCACGACGATAAAGACAAGAGTGGGCCAACACTTAGGGATACCAATGACAACAAGAGTGGGGATGCCCATCAATTCACCCTCTTCAAAATCTGATAACGACGACTACCCAGCGCTCCCTGATCTGAGTAAACAGGAGGACATAGAGGAAAAAGAGTGGCTTATTGTTCCTGGGAAAAAGACACCTGGTCGTCAATCACTGGATGAAATGCGAGAGCAGGAAATGTTAACAAAGGATCCTGGCAAAGATAAATACCTCGAAGTCCGGGACCTTAAAAATAAATTGGACAGAAATAAAGTATCGGAAAGCCCTAAATCTCCCTCCCAAAATATTAGTTCACAGTCCCCCGCTAAATATCACGCTCAAAACCCAAGCCCTCAGCTCTCCCCTAAAACAAAGTCAACCTCCGAAAGTCACAGTCTTACTGTTATGCCCCCTCCAATCACCACTCTTTTTAAAAACAAGGAATACAAATTAATCCCTCTAAGCCCAGTTAAAAAAAGCAAAGTCGTCTCCTCTCCCAAGTCTTCCCCTTTAGTCACCCCACAAAACACTCCCCAAAATACTCCCCCTTCATCCCCTGCAAAACAGCTCGCTCCCGTCTCTCTCGCCTCTCCCTTTCTCGAAAACAAAAACACAACCCCTTCCCACTCCCCAATGAAAGAAGACATGCCACCTCCACCTCCACCCTCATCTCAAAAAAGGTACAGAAGCCCTTCCCTGGAGAAAAGAAGGAAAAAGACTGCTTTTCTCCCAGGAATAAACTTATGCGTAACAAATGAAGTGCAAGAAGAGACAGTAAAACATTACAAAGTTGCAGACCTAAAAATACTTTTAGAGTTTAGGGAGGTGGGAAACATGTCCGTTGAAGAACCCTTAAACTTCCCTAACGCTACCAGAGTTCTGACTGTAATTAGGAAACCTGAAGAAGCTAAGGGGCTCTGGCTTATGATAAGGGAAGCAAATAATACATTTAAATTAACTCAGCCCATGGTTATCCTTAAAAATTAGTTCTTGAAATGTTTACTGAAAGATTGTGTTGGGAGGGTCCCTGTTTAGTGCATCCCTCCCTGTATAGGATAGCCAAACTAACCTACACCTTGGATGATGGCGGCATCTCCCATGATGGCCAAATCAACATTCAGATGGGCACACAGTCTTTTGGGAGAGCATTCGGCATCCTGACGTCATCGATGTTCGTTTCTGGAACCCAACCCTAAGAACTCTCAATGGCTCTCTATCTAGCAAGCTTAAATGTACATGGGCTGAGGGCCGACTCTCGTAAATTTCGAGTTGTTACAGACCTTCAGCACCTTGGAGTGAATGTATGTTGTATTCAGGAGACCCACTTAATTCCAGGTGACTATTTGGGTGCGCTGACTAGGAGTTTTAGCATCTACTCAGCGTACTTTGATTCTCGATCAAGGGGTATTTCCTGGCTAGTAAATAAGTCTTTAGATGCGTCGTGTGACCCTTGGTTCATGGATCCGGAAGGTAGGCTGTGCGTTTCGGATATTACCATAAAAGATAAGGCATTTCGACTCATTGGGGTGTATGCGCCCAATATCCATTCTGAGCTTACTCCTTTGTTTCAACGGATCGAGCAGTTCATGAGTACAACTCGGACGGTCATATTAGCGGGAGACTGGAACGCGGTCATGGATCCCGATATAGATCGTACTCAGGGTAGGGGATCTAACAATGATCGGGATGCTAAGGCATTTCGGGATTTTGTCGATAAGTTTGATCTTATCAATAAGTTCCGGAATGAAAAGCCCCGTGATAGCGTATGGACTTGGACAGCTAGGCGCGGCTCCGGTGCAGTACAACTTTCGAGTTATATCGACCGGTTCTAAATTAGGAGAGTCGACGTAGAATTATTAGAATGTCCAAGTTTTCATAATATAGTTTACTCGGATCATAGACTTGTTCGGGTTCGAGTAAACTTAGATAAACCTAAGCCTAGATTGGCTGGCTACTGGAAGCTCAACACTTCGTTGTCCGATGTGAAGGGCTACCAGGAACAGCTATTACTAACCTTACAGCGGGAATTGACGGGGGCTGTAATTGGGAATAGGAAGTGGGTTCACTTTAAGAAGGTAATTAGGTCCTTTTCTGCTGATTTTAGCCGACGACTCAATCTAACAACAAGAACAGCTAAAGTGGCACTAGATTCTAGATTAGATCGGGCGGTGGAGGCGGTGGGGGACAGCGCTAAAGTTACTATAACTAAGGCAAAGCTTGCGTCTGTTGCTATGCATCAGCACCATGCTCTAGTGATTAGGGCTAGGTTAAAGAGAATGCCTCAAGAAGCAACAAATATGGCCCCTGAATTGCGTGCAGAGGTACGTCGATAAGCTGCTGATCGGCATATCGCACGTGTCTCATTGCCGGATGGGCGTCTCGTGACCACAAACGAAGGTATTCTGGATGCGTTTCGTTCTCATTTCCAGGATCTTTTTACCAAGGAACCCGGTCTGTCATTAATACATTTCGACCCCTATTTAGCTGACTTTTCTCGTCTCGAGGCGACCGAAGCAGCTAAATGCGAAGGTTGCATAACGGAGGAAGAAGTTCAGAAAGCCTTGAGGTGGGTTGGCCTTAGCAAGTCTCCCGGTGTTGATGGTTTGCCCTACGAGGTGTATTTGAGGATGTCGCACATTTTTGTTCCCTTGCTGACAGTTTTATTTAACTCGGGGTTTAGGAATGGGACTATTCCCGAGTACTTGACCATGGGTATAGTGAAGTTGTTACGCAAAAGCAAAAATGGTGGGGATGGGTTAGATAATTTCCAGCCCTTAACGATGCTAAATGCTGAGTTAAAGATTTTGGCCAAGATCTTAGCTAATCGACTGCAGCTTGTTTTGGCTGGTCTAATCAGCCCTGAACAGACTTGTGCTGTAAAGGGTCGGACCATTCAAGATAACTTGCACTCGATACGCCTGATCATAGATAAAGTCGACACAGAAGCCGCGCTGATCAATTTAGATAAGTCCAAAGCATTCGATAGGGTGGGCCATCGGTACTTGGAGGCTGTTTTGTCTGCGGCCGGTTTCGGTCCGCAGTTTCGCTCTTGGATTCGCCTCCTGTATGCGAACCCCGGTGTGCGGGAAGAGGTGAATGGTGTGATGTCTAATCCCTTCAGATTATCCAGATCTCTTCGTCAGGGATGTCCGCTTTCACCGATGCTTTATGTGCTTGTGTTGGAGCCCTTCCTTCACGGGCTAAGGGTGAATCCGGTCTTTAATGGGATTACTTTGGCAGGTGCTTGCACCAAATTAAAGTACTCCGCCTTTGCCGACGACTTGACTGTGCTTGTAACGAGCAGTGCCGAGATTAGTGTCGTCGACAGAGAAATCAGAATGTATGAAACGATAACAGGGGCCAACATTAATTGCGACAAGTCTGTTGGCTTGCGCATTGGTGCCTGGAGGGGTGTATCCCTGCACGGGCCCTTAAGCTGGACAGATGGGCCTTGCAAGCTACTCGGCGTCTGGGTTGGTCCTGATCTGCAGCTGGAGAAAAATTGGTCGGAAGTATTGAAAGCGATTCGGGCCGCAGCTGGTCTGTGGATCCGTAGAAATCTTTCGTTAAAGGGGAGAGCGGAGGTGTGTTGCTCTCACATTTATCCGATCATCCTATATCGACTATCAGTGCTTCCTCTCCCGTCGGATACACTGCTTGAGATGCAGCGGGCTCTTTTCAAGTTCTTGTGGCTTGGCAAGGCCCCTATGGTCCGTCGCGAGATTTGTTATCTCCATCCTTCTGTGGGCGGTCTAGGTATGCCAAATGTCGAGATTCGACGTCATACACTTCGGCTTTTTTATTTAGATCGAATGAGTTCACAAACTGAGGGAAACGGTGTCTTCTGGAAGGAAGATACTAAGAAAGCCTTTCCAGACACGCTTTGAAGTTCTTCTTAAGGGGGAAAGAAAGCCTCTCTGACACACTACTGTTGTCCCGAAAGGCATTATATCGGGTTATGGTGAGGGGGACTATTCGAGATGACAGGATTGAGGGGCTCGCTTTGGCGAGGGGGGAGCTACGCTAAATCTGGCCTTGGGAGCGTGGGTTACGGTGCTTTGATAAGGACGAGGCAACGCTAACCTGGCGTATTATAAGAAATGCCCTCTGGGTCGGTAAGAAGCTTTATTAAGCTGGCTTGGTGAGTTCACCGACTTGTGTTAGATGCGGCGATGAAGACGAGACCGTGAGTCACGCCTTCTTTTATTGCGGCATCGTTGTGCCGCTGATTAGGTTTGTTACAGATCTCATTGTTCGCATACTTAACGTATCGTCTTTTGACCTGGAACCTATCAATGTATGTAGTAACTGGGTTCCGACAACATATAGGCTGAGACGTTTTGTGTTCTTAAGCATACTAGCCGTTATGAGAGACGCGATATGGAAAACTCGTATGAAGGCAGTCTACGGAGCTGAGGCCTTCACTTCTCGCGACCTTGTTACGATTTTCAAATATTACATGAAAGCTCGCACTAAGGCCGAGCGGGTGAAACTCTCTCCGGCAGATTTTCGTGAAAGGTGGGTGAGATGTGCGCGACTGTGTAGAGTGAGAGGATCTAGAATAGAGTGGTATTTAGACGTGCCTTAGGTATAGGATTTTGGGTTACAAAAACGAACTTCGATTATGACCCAGTTATAAGTTAGCTAAAAGACATGTTTCTGTTAATTTAAGTTAATAATTTAGCTAGTGTGTGAATGAGTTCATTATGGCCCCTTTTTATTTTCGTCCTTCTCCCTCCCCCCCCCCATTTTTTTCACCCCATTTAGTTTCTTACTCCCCATCCCATCCCCAACTAGGTGACAGAGCGCTTGATTTGTAAGGATGCAGGTCACCCTTCGATATTTTCGAAGGTGGTGTTATTAAATAAAGGGTTGGGGCCTGCATCAACCTCTTTTTTCGATTTTCGATTTCGACTGGCAAATCTGCGCATCTGCCACAGTTTAGTAATGGGGGGGTCTTTTTACTAACTTCAATTTTTTCATTGTAAATATTCATATATATATATATATATATTGTACATATTATTTTTATTACCATACCCCCCCCCCCGTTGCATATTTTACATATATGGGTTTTAAGTAGGACTTTCACGGTGCACATTCTTTTGGTGATTCGAGAAGGATGTATAGTATAAATGCGGTATTTTGGTGAATGATGGCCCCGAATGAAGCTAGCTAAATTAGACTAGTTTAATTTGTTAGTGAAGACCTAACTTTTCCCATCCCCATTTTCGGCCTTGTGCAACATTTTGTACATTTTTATGTATAAATACATAATGAAGAGTCAAAGTCTCTCCTTCCTACCGGATCCCTGTTAAACGCAAATCACTCGACGTATTCTTAATTTAGTATGTCCTATGTAATTTAGGATATAACAGTGGCGAACGAGGATATTTTTTTCTCTTAACAGAGATAAATTATCGTACTATTCAAGGTATTTTTTCATAAAGAAAATTTGCAAGGACGGCAAGACAAAAACATCGACACGTGCGTCAAATAAAAGAGAATCTTACTACATAAAGTGGTAAAAATTACTGATTTCCTCGGTAAGAACTTACGGGAAAGTAAAGAAAATTGTACTCGAAACAATTTTAAGGTAAAGTGAACTGTATCTGTATGTTGACGAAAAAATATTTGGGAAGCACAAGCTGACTTCGAAACCTGCACCGTTAGATTACGAATTTCGAAAGAAAACAGTACGCTTACGATTTTTTATTAAAACAATTCAGCAATTATTGTTATATTTTTTCTCTCTCCCAAGTGCAGTCGGATTTTTGTGAAAAATAATTGTTCATTGCTTTGTGTAAAGTAATTGAAACTATTGGTTGTGCGAATTTTGGAAACGTTTTATTGTCTGAAATTATTTTGTGAAAAAGTTTATCTGGCAAAAGACTGTTGTTAAATTTTATAAACTGTGTGAAACATTTATTTTTGCAAAACTTATGGAAGTATTGTTGCTAATTTACGAAAACGCATATTGACGAACTTTTTGTGAAATTATTGTTGTAAACTTTGGAGAGATATTTTGTATTGTAATTAAGCTAAAATGGAGCAATTGGCTGAGTTGACGAAAGCGTTAACTCTAAGTATACAGCAACAGCAACAACAACAACAACAACTACATCAACAACTACTGCAGCAACAAGAATTGACACAAAACACTTTAGAGGCACAACAGGAGCAAACAAAAATACTTCAACGCCCAATGTTAACGCAACAAAAGAATTTTGAAAAATCAATTCAAACGTCGACAGATAGGAAGAAAACTATTTTTTTCTACAGAGGGTATTTCAAATTCTTTGTTAAAATTTCACTACTCTCCCGATTCTGGACCGACGAAGAAAAAGTTACGCTGTTACTACAAAAACTGGGGACGGACAAAAACACCAAGTATGCTAATTTAATTTTACCCAAAAAACCGGAGGAAGTGAATTTTGAAGAGACAATTAATACTTCATCTAGAATATTTGATAAAAGAGACAGCCTTTTTAATTCTAGATATAAATGTTTAAATTTACAGAAATCGGAATCCGAATACTATTTAGAATATGCATGTACGGTAAATTGCTTATGTGAATCATTTAAATTAAATTAAATTTCGGCAGATTTATTTAAATGTTTAACTTTTGTACAAGGACTCACAGCACCAAGGGACAAAGATGTCAGATCCCGGATCCTGAAAATTATCGAGTCAGACCCGAATGTAACTTTACAAAAAGTAACCGAGGAGTGTCAACGTCTCATTAATATCGACAGAGAAAACACCCGCATTGAAGATAAAAGCGTTTACAAGATACAACATGTAAAAAGGCAAAGGACCTCTAGAACATACAAGCCCCAGGAACAAAAGACTCCCAGAATGTACAAAGACCAAAGTTGTGAATGCTGCGGAAGTACAAGACACACAAAAAAGATCTGCTTGTTCAGGAATAGGGTATGTTACAAATGTGGATTCAAAGGCCACAAGGGAACATATTGTAACCAGAAGAAAAAAACGAAGGACCGACAAAGTTAATACGCTTCGCACAAGGAAAGAGAAAAGCTGCGAAAGGCGTAAATATGTCGATGTAAAGATAAATGGACATCTTGTAACATTACTCCTGGATAGTGGTGCGGACATTAGCATCATAGATGAAGATATCTGGAGAAGTATCGGTCGACCTGAACTAAGAGAAACCAGCAAGATGGCGAATAGTGTGTGCGGAAAAAAGATGGAATTCAAAGGAGAACTGAGGTGCAATGTGTCATTTTGTGGTCAAACACGCAAGTCCAAAGTGTACGTAGTACCAGGAAGGAACACAAGTCTATTTGGAGTGGATTGGATTGTCCTGTTCAACTTATGGGAACGACCGGTTAATTCTAAACTAAATTCAAAAAGACAGGAAAATGTGAGACGTGCGGAAATAATAACCATACAATATATACATTTTCCTGTCTTTTTGAATGTAGTTGTTTTTGGGGGGTTTATATGTTTAAATTTGACCACCCATTTTTCCTCAATTTGGGTATTATCCCACTTAACATTTATGAGACGCTGACATACTTGTGTCAGTCTTTGTAACGTTATTTTCCTTGCTTGTTCTACGATTGATTAGATTGTAGACACAATTTATTTTTACTTAGGTGTGGTTAATCCTTAAAGAAAAAATAGGTACTTGAATACATCATCGGGGAATTAATCTATCTTTACTCTCTCAACCACAGAGTTAACTGTTCCTTCGTATGCAATAACTTCCCGTTATCCGTTTTAACGATGTTTGGACATTTGTATAGTGTGTAGAATATACTATTTATTTCATCGGACCCATTTAACAGTATATTAATACTTTCTTCAAATTAAACTTTGTCTGGGTTTCTGGGCAATATCAAGTTCGTATATTTAGTATTTTCGTCTATCCCTAGTTTCTCTTATAAAAGGGTTACCCGTTCTTCATCCGACCAATGTTGGTACTTTTTAGGAAATATTGTTTCTAATCGTCTGTAATATGCTGGAAATGTTATACCAGAATCAGGTTCGTATACAAATTCAATTTTTTTTAACATAGTTCACCTCAAACAAAGCAGGCCGCCACTGTAGACGTAAAATGCTATTGAGAAAAGGGAGAATATTGTGAAGGGGGTCAGCCTAAATTGGGATCTGCACATCGAGATGTCTGTTCACATTAGTTTTAAATCTCTGCATGTCAGTACTGTCGTGGAAACAGGGATCAGAGAGGGGGTTCTAGAGGCCAGGGGGGCTAGGAAAGAAGCTATTTGAGTAGAAAGCTCTCCGGCATCTGGTGATTGGATGGGATGTAGTTGAGTGTCGAGTAGGTCTAGTGAATTTACGTTGAGGGGGCATCAGAGTAGCCAATTCATCGGAGCATAATCCATTAAAGTATTTGTAAAACAAGCACAAGGATGCTACATTGCGGCGATGGGACAGGGACTGGGCTTAGTTTACAGTGAGGGACCTATTAGGTTGGCGACTCTTTTTTTAACCTCGTCAAGGAGGGAGATACTAGTAGATGGTGCACCAGCCCAGATGTGGCAACAATACTCCATGTATGGGCGGATGGTGGCTTTGTGGAAATACAGGATAATGTCAGGTGTGAGGAGTTTACTAGCATGGTAGAGAGAGTCCACCTCTTTGCGGCAGCCTTGGCAGAGTCTTCAATGTATTTATTTCGAGTCATGTTACCTGTGAATGTTAGGCCGAGGAGTTTGAATGATAAACGTTCAGGTAGGGTGGCATTTTCCATGACAATCGATGGTTGGAGAGGTTTATTGTAGTTATTGAAGAAAAGGAGCTTTGTCTTTGCGGCATTAAAAGTTACCAACCATTTATGACCCCAATTCACTATAGACTGGATGTCATTTTCTAAGGATTCAGCCATTGCCTCGGATATGATCGCGACTGTTTTGCCAACATGGCGAGAGTAAAGCGTGGTGTGGTCAGCAAATAAACTAATCTCAGACTCTATGTCATCAGGGAGATCGTTTATATAGAACAGGAACAATAAAGGTTCAAGGATAGATCCCTGGGGTACACCAGCATGCATGTCATGTTGCTTAGATGAACGGCCATCGAGGACAACCTGGATTTTTATTTTGGTTATGAAGGATCTAATACTATTAAACTATTGCCCAGTAATACCGTATGAGCGTATTTTCAGGAGAAGCTCTTTATTCCATACTTTGTCAAAGGCCTTGGATATATCAAGCGCTACTTCCCTAGCCTCTCCTGCCTTATCTACTGTATGATACATGCGTTCAGAGATGACCGTTAGGATATTTGCAGTAGATTGTGCTTGTCTAAATCCATACTGGCGGTCAGAAATAAGTTTAGCATTAACTAAGTGCCGTACTATCGCTACTATGTAGTTTTCTTTGAAAGTCTTCTATTAATCGTTAGGCAGTTTCCGCCCCGTTTACGTCCCGGCTCGCCAGCTCTCGGGCGCTTACGCGATCTGCCTAATATTTGCCGACGCGAAATCATTGAAATATGCCGCGTCAGCTATAAGAGATTAAAAAACACCCAAAACGTTTTAATGAAACAATCAAAGTAAATATATCATTTTTGAGCGACTCGTAAACGTGTGTCCATCACGATCCCTCTCTCTCTTTCTTCTTTCTCTCTCTTTTGGTATCTCTTTCTCTCTTTCTGTCTCTCTCTTTTTAATACTCTCCCTTTTTCTGTCTGTCTCTCTTTTTCACTTTCTGTCTCTCTTTTTTTCTTGAAATACATATTTCTGTGCGTTCGAATAATTAGAGGTCGGTTAATCAAATGTTTTTATTGCCGCCAGCTGTTCCGTCATATTCCATTACAATATAATTTAATTACGTAACTCAATTATATAGAGTTTTAAAAAACAGTGTATTTAATTAATTATATGTATTCTTTTTATTTAGATCGTTATTTTCGAAGAAAATATTTTAAATGTATCTGGAAATTTGAAAAATACCCATGAGTTTATATTCGCGAATATTAATTGATTAGAAGATTTAAAACAAATAAATTATGTAAATTTGAAAGATGCGTACTTTTGGGAGGCGCTTTTAAATGAGTATACATATATATATATATATATATATATATATATATATATATATATATATATATATATGAAGCTCCTCGTTAAAAAGTAGAGCACTGTAAACTGGTAGTAGTAACACAGCGTAGCGTCACTTGCTCTATGCATCGTTCCTTCACTTATAGAAGTTTGAATGGCTGTTCGCTTCGCCGCCGTTAATGTGTTAAAATTATCATTGTTTATAAGCTGTTCAGAACTGGCCTAGCGGTTAGCGACGTTGGAAGAGGTTGGAAAATACTTGTAGTCCAGGGTTTCGAATCGGTGGTGAATAGTCGTGCTTCTATGCTAATGAGTCTTGATTGAAAAAGACGAAACGTATACGTCCATAGATAAACAATATAAACAATAACAAATATATATATATATATATATATATGTATATGTATATATATGTGTATATGTATATGTATATATATGTATATATATATATATATATATACATATATGTATATATATGTGTATATGTATATGTATATATATGTATATATATATATATATATATATATACATATATGTATATATATCTATATATATATATATATATGTATATCTATATATATATATATATATGTATATCTATATATATATATATATATGTATATCTATATATATATATATATATGTATATCTATATATATATATATATGTATATCTATATATATATATATATATGTATATCTATATATATATATATATATGTATATCTATATATATATATATATATATATATATATATATATATATATGTATATCTATATATATATATATATATATATATATATATATATATATATAAAAAAAAATATACATCCCTGAAGATGAAGTTTGTAGACTTCGAAATTGATTGGAAAAAGAAAAAAAAGAAATAAATTCTTTCACGCATTGTTAAAAAGGGCTTCTTACGTCATTTTATTACATTTTATTCAATGCTTAAAAAAAAAAAAAAAAAAAAAAAGAACGAACAATATCTTTATAACTCCCGGCTTGCCCCTGGCATAATCGTTCTTAATATTTTTCACTTCCGCCCTTTTCCATCTTGGCGGAGAGCGTCACACTATCTCGATGCTACTTATAAACAAAAGTTTGTTTATTTTATAAAAAAAAAAAAATACATCCCTGAAGATGAAGTTTGTAGACTTCGAAATTGATTGGAAAAAGAAAAAAAAGAAATAAATTCTTTCACGCATTGTTAAAAAGGGCTTCTTACGTCATTTTATTATATATATATATATATATATATATGAGCTTATAAGTAGATATAAAAAGAGAGTGATACAAACTAATAATGTAGTTTCGGCTTCAGAAAGATAGATCGACAGACTAACACGTAAATAATGCCCATTATTAGTAGATTATTAGTTTATTCATTTTATTTTCAATCAATATATTAAAAAAAAATTCACCGCTATATCAACCTATTTTTAACTACAGACTTTATTTTTAAATTAAAAATTACTTATTATTTTGTAATTGTTACCGAGAAAATAGTTTTTTATATAATCACGTAGTATATTTTTCTTTTTTACTGTTATATTTATGTGTGTATTTATGTAAGCAACCTCCTAAAATTTCACTTGCCTTGGTTACATTCTTTCCTTTATTTATTAGAATTATCACTGATATAGCACGACCTAGGTTACATCTTCTACAATAACTTGATGAGTATTTGTTAATTTTAGTATCCCATGGCGTATTGTATGTTTCAACGTTCATGTTCTTTTATATATGCAGTTAGGAAAGTTGATGATTTCTTAATATGCTATATTTATAAATGCTATATGGTTGTTTAATCTAAATTTAATTGCGCCACCTGCTTTGTGGCGCTTAATTTCGATGGTAAAACATTACTTGATTATGCTTTTTAAAACATATGTGTTTTTATCAAGTAAATATTTGTTTTGAAATGCGCAGAAACGAGTGTTTTGAATTAATATCTTGTGGGTTTTAAACTAATTCGGAAAACTTACTAAATTGTCATTATATCGTTTTAGCTATGGTGATGTATACACTATTGAATATTACCCCAAAGTGTTTGTGACGTTCAATGAATTTAAATAAAATACATATACATGTATATATCATATATATTTCAAATATGTATATAAATAAATATAAATGTATATAAATAAATATACATCTTGATAAGCTAGCGAGTCAAAGGCGCGTCTTGTTTATCCCCACCTGCGACGAAACTATGTAAATACGCACGGGGAAGCGATAAAGCAAATATCAAGTCACCCGAAACGCTGCCTAATATGAATGTGAAAAAAATCTTCCACTGTAAACTGACTTTCTAAAGTGACTTATTTTTTTTAGGTCATCAGAAATGATAATGATAATGTATATATGAAAACTTAAAGAATTTACATAATTCTGACTTTACTTAAAAATAGATGAAGATACATTAACAAAAAAAATAAAAAAAGATTTTAAAAAGAAATCAAACAATATTTGCCCGGAACAGAGTCATATAGGTAGATATTTATTTATAACGCGTTTTCGTTTCTCATAACAAAATTAAGATATTTAAATTTATGATATTCTAAAGTAAAACCCATTGTGTAAAAATAATGTATAATTGGAATATATACATTATTATGAGTGTCTGTTTCTTAGAAAAAAAAGCCAGACATGTAAAGTAATTGCTTTTATAAAGGAGATAAGTGTAAACTTTCGATTTGTTTCTGAAGAAGTTGAGAAAGCATATTGCACTTTAAAATGGGTCTTCTCACATTGATTAGTGGCATGTACAGCTGAGATAAACATTAATCATCTTCTCTCAAAACATATATATCTTTAATTTTACTTTCCTCTTGTGGATTCAAGTGAATAGGGAACATGTAAAGATTGACCTGTGCCATTTTATTTAGACTCCCCATTGTAGCTACCACTGGTGATATCACTCGTCAAACATGACTGATTATTTCGTATTTATTGTATCACTTTGATCAAAAAGCAAAATAACTGTTTGTTCATACTGCACGAAGATTAAAAACAATAGATTAGTACAGAAATGGATCATACAATTTTGCTTAAAGAGATAGATGTAAACATTCGATGCATTTCTTAGCACCTTGAAAGTACGTATTGTTCAATACAGTAATACCGCTCCTGTTGATTCCAGGCGTGTATTTTCTTCGAGCAGAGAGAAGTAATTTTTTTTAATGCATTGCAATTTCTTTGAACACAGTTCATACATTTTAAAAGTGTTACTTCGTAAAGTTCAAATCGTAATAAAAACAAATAATTTATTTACAAGAGAATATTTTATAATTGGACTATATCCACGATTTTGCATGTCGGTTTCTTAGAAACAAGTCTATCATTTTAATTACTAGTAAAATTGTATTCTATTTCTGGCTTTAAATATGTTTGCTAGTCCTTATGCATTATTACAATAAAATAAACTTAATTACTGGGATGTGGCAGGTAGAAAGAGTACACCTCTCTCTCTGTATCTCTCTCACTCTCTCTCTCTCTCTCACTCTCTCTCTCTCTCTCTCTATATATATATATATATATATATATATATATATATATTATATGAATATATGTGTGTGTGTTTATTTAATGTTGGAAACTGCTTCCGGCAGTATACAGTATGTGATGTACAAGCTGCTTTGTTGGTTGATGCTATTGGTTTTGCGGTTAATATTTATAAAATAAGATTCATTTTGTCCGCAGAAGTTGATATGAACTAATAACATCGCAAAGTGTAAAATAAGACTCGTACAGAATTCTAACCTGTGCATTACAAGCGGAAACTTCTAATATAGCTGAAGTCTTGGAAATTAGGAGATGATATGCATCACATTAAAGTTGTCAAATAAAAATTAAACATGGTTAATTACAAGATAGAAAAGTTCAGATTCAGATGGTATACACATTGTGTCAAATTAACAAATGGAAACATCGAACTAAAAAATACTATCAATCAACAAAACTTAACCATAAATGTTTAAATATCAACGTAAAATTAACATCAATTGCTTAACATAAAGAATATGAAAAGTTCACATGTTTAACCATTTAACTTTAAATTAACAATTACACATTAGAGTAGCTTGTGATCAGAGTGTTAAAATGGTACACATGAACAAAGCTGAAATTAAAATTCACAAAACCCAACTTCAAAATTAATCAATATCAGATTTACAATTTTTGTTCAATTTTTACAAAATCATTTCAAATTAACACATATGCACTTCAGCAAAGAATAGATCATTTCTAGATTTAAAAAAAATACTAACCAGCAGACTAACAAAACATACTTCAAAATAAATATCAGCAAACTACAATTTTGAAAAGTTTAATTTCCAAATGATAACAATGTATAAATAAAAATATCGCAATACTGTAAATTAAAAAGGTCGAATTCAATTCCAATCTATGAAGCTTAAATTACAAACGCGTAACTCGATAGAAATGTTAGAGAAAATAAATATTTTAAATTATTGGCTTATATAGAAGTAAAATTACAGCTTCTTAATATATGTGGTAGTTTTGTAAGCGTTTGTCTTGTAGAACAATAATACAAATGTCATTTTATTATGTCTGTTTGTAATTAATTAGCTTAGTTATGTAATTTTGTAATAAGCCGCTTGAAATCATGCGTAATCAGGATATATAACAGAAGAGTTGATTAGTCCGTTAACATCGAATGATCAAAAAGATGAGACAGAACAACAAAAACTGACTTTCCAAAAATATCGAATTCAATATTAGGCAATTTCTAATCCATTTTTTGCAATTAAACGTAGAGCCGTTTAACTTTATAGTTAGTCTTTTTTTTAATTGAAGTAAATTTATTTAAATCGTTAGTCGAGTTTTTTTTTTAATGTATATTCCGAGTGTTTAAATTAATAGTTTCGCAGTTTGAAGTCGCGATTGTTTTACTTTGATTTTGAGTTTTTTTTAATTTAAAGTTTTGTAAAATAAAACTACAACTAAAAGTAAACATTCAGTTTTAACATGCGTACACTCAGTTATGTTAGTTTAGCGATTAAAATACGATTCGTTGCTGGAAATAGGGTTGAACTATTCTTACAGATTCAAAACAAACCTGACTATTGATGCGATTTACTATAAAGTAGGATAACTCTTAAATCAGAATACACCATCCGAGTCAAGGGAAGTGTCACTTAGAGAACTATTTCTTGTCGTACCATATGACAACATTTAAAGTGTTGGATAGTATCTTCTATTCCCTACATCTTCTTTCTCAGAGAAAATAGGTTGCTAGTTTATCGTTATTTTCATGATTGGGCTCGACTGAGCTCCAAACCCTGGTTCCGCACCGGAAAACGGTAATCGATAGAACTCGTCTAGTTACAAAAATTGCACATAATTTTTATTTCTTCTTCGGTGTTCACAAAAAGTTTCGTTTAAAGAACTTCACATGTGTTGAATAAAATATTACGAAACTGATTCGCTACTTACTGCATGGTAGTCGTCTTCAAGCCCAATGTCGTACTTTTAATTAATCTAATCATTCCCATTCAACCGAGCATTTGCAATCATCTCATTGTATTGTTCATTATCCATCTGCCAATCTCAGTGACTTTTATCCTCGGGTTTCATTAGTCCTTACTAAGTTACATACAATTAGTATAAATATTAAGCGTTAAAGGTCAAAAACATTACTGAGCAACCGACCAACAGTAAGCATGATCTTAACAACTCAAGCGTTACAAGCCGGAAAAATTACTGACGCACCAACAACTCTAACGTCACAAGACGCATATATAATCATATGTGTTAATTCGAAACAAAAATAAGTTCCATAAATTCGAAACAACAATTAGCAACCGAATTTTGAAGCGACAATTAGAATCAACTTCACTCCTGGGTTTCTGTTCAATTTGGATTCGGATTTTTATAATATGAATTATAATTTCGAATAATAATAAGAAAATTAGATAAAATAATATAAAAAGCCGTGAATTGGATGCGAAAAAAAAGATAAAAAGAAACATGTTGAAACCCAACTCAAATATAAGAAAAACAACTGATAATAATAGTGACTTTGCAAATAAATATGTGCAATATCGAACATTATATAAATAAAATTATGAAGAAAAGAAAAAAAAACGAGAATAATAAAGCCATAATGCTAAACGACGATAAGATATAGAGAAACATTTCAAATACAAGTAAATTAAAAAAACGATATATCAGAAAAAGCATAAACAAAATAATTCAAAATCAAATCATGTAAAACTGCAAGAAACATATAGAAAAATAGAATATATGATAAATATATTAAAACAAGAATAATTTATCAATGGTTGTATTGGCGACTAAACACAAAATAATTTGGAAATCAGTAGTCAATATGCAAAATAATTTTACTGCACTTTATCAGCTAATTGAGAACAATAACATTTTCAAATATATTGAAATTTATTACAGTAATGATTTCAATGGCATTGTCTTGTGTACTGGATAACATTGCATGAACGATTCTGATCACTTGTTAACATAGTTGACCATGAAAGATGCTGACACATTATATTAGCATCACACTGTAAAAAATATACCCATCTTTACCAAATGAAAAATACATTGAACTATTTAAGATAAATCAATCTGAAGGATATTTTATGAAAGACAACAATACAAAATGGGGGTTTATGTGCGTTCCCATTTTGTTTCCTATCGGTAAAAATGGAACGGTTCAAGATGAAAAATATACAAATTTCAGACGTTATATGATTTTTAGAAACAGACTTATGCATTCTGACCGTAGATTTAGAAAAAATATCTGTGTTACAGTATTGACAAGGCAGACAAAAAAGGTTTAGATGCTGGAATTTTTGCCATGGGGAAGTCAATTAAAACAGGGGAATCACTTTGGCGGAATTCAATTGAAGAATACAAAATAATTACACAGCTCTAGATGTAAACATTTCCATGCGGATGACAAATGTCAAGGGTTCGAAAATGTTGGAATAGAAAATCATATGTGTATTATGCTACAGGTGAACGATTATTCTGTTCATTACATTATCTTGTGCTGAATATTACTGAGCTGATTTGAGAGAATATTTGGAAAAATTGAATTATTACATTGCAAATGTCAAAACATCCATTTTTGTGTAAATGTTGTTGCTGTAAGTGATTTTTTTTACTATAGGCTTAACTCTGTTATGAATGAAGTTATATTTTGCATAAAATAACCCAATTTTTCGTAAAGTTTCACATTATTCTGGAAAATTGAGTATCAACAAAAAAGGTGCCCCAAACACGCAGATGTAATTATCGTGTGATCAGAGACTTTTTTATGAGAAAGACCCTCCAGAAAAAAATCCAGCAATTCGTTGAGCAATATCTCACATGCGGAATCCTTTGTTCTGTATCTAATTCGTACAGTGCATGATGTGTTGTCTAGAGTTAAGATGCATTCTTGTAGCAAGACTTGTTGGAAAGTATTTAGCAAATTAAAAAATGTTGCAAAAAAGTGCAGATTTAAATTTTCAAGATCTAATGCAGTATTTATTTTTTTACTGTGGATAATAGTGTACAACTAAGAACAAAGGTATCAGAAAACTTTACGAACTTCAAAGAAAATCAACTGAAAAATATATCAATGATTACAATCTTTTGCTTCTTTTGATTTGGCAAACTGGTGTTGATGTTCAAGACATTGGAGAAAATAGCTTGATTTTGACAAGATACGTGACAAGTTATCAAATAAAAGGTGAAAACAATGTAGCTGAAGGTTTTTGGGAACATTTTCATCAAGCTAGATCAATATATGGAAGATATGAGTCAGATCGTCTTCAGCTCTTTGGAAAAATATATATTGGCGCATATGAGTGTGATGTTAATCCACCATTTATTTACTTCATCTTATCACGTTATTTGGATTGATGCTGATATTCCTAGCAATAAGACACACTAGGGTCAAATCTAAACAAGAATTACAAGAAATGCCACAATATTCCGTAAACACATTTCTTGAAACTATTGTGGAAAATTATTATTCTTATAGACCATTGTTCTTAGAAGAAACTTCATTATATAATGTTGCTGGTAATTATGAACAGGTGGCATATGAACACCTGAGAATAAAGAAGAAGCAACAAGAATAGTCATGGCAAACAATAAAGGTTATTTTTTTAAAGTCAAAAACAAGTTGTGCATACTCTATATATGCTTCTGAAAGTTACAACAAAGTTCGACACGATATATTCATGCTTTATAAGCCTTGGACAAATAAGGAGATTCTTTTATTAAGTTGTTTTGTTGTTATGTAAAAGCATTTCAAAAATATTATTCTGAATTTCCAGCACCGGCTCAATATGGAAATAGTAAAAAAAAAGAATTATTGATTCTATTGAATTGACAAAACCATTGGAAAAGTCAGTTAGGAAAAAAGTAATTTAATCAAATGATTAAAAAGTAGCTGTTGATGGTTTTAACGAAATTCCAATTGGAAAGAAATGTGACTCATGTACAAGTGGCTGAAAAATGATCTCAACTTAATCAAGATCAAAAACAATTGTTTCAATTATCAGAAAAGAAGAGCTTTGTTGAAATCAAGACAAGCGGCTACTCAGATTAAGATGTTGTGAATGCTTACAGTTTCCTAAATTTGTTTCTGGTGGAGGTGGAACATGCAAGCGTGTTTTGACTGACACACTGTCTGACAAAATAC
>OY744517.1:14924785-14937285 GCA_963556195.1 Sepiola atlantica | reverse complement strand
TCAAATACTCGATGTTGTCCGGGAGAAAAGTGCTCAATATCCTAGATAGACCTACTTTAGTGATAGGTTTGGATAATATTTTAACGCCATCTTCGTTCTCCTTTGGATAATTTGGCAGATCAGAAGGAGAGAGGATACCTAAGTGATTTCAGTAGTCCTCAGGAGGACTCCTTGATTTTCAAAGTATTATGCGTTGTCCGGGAGAAAAGTGCTCAATATCCTAGATAGAGCTATTGTAGTGATAGGTTTGGAAAATATTTTAACGCCATCTTCGTTCCCCTTTAACCTATTTTGCAGATGAAAATGAGGGAAGATATCTAAGTGATTTCAGTAGCGCTCAGGAGGCCTCTTTGATTTTCAAAGTACTCGGCGTTGTCCGGGAAAAAAGTGCTCAATGTCCTAGATAGAGCTACTTTAGTGATAGGTTTGGATGATATTTTAACAGCATCTACGCTGAAAAGGATGGGGGAATCGATAAAAGTTATTTCAGTAGTGCTCAGTAGGCCTCTTTGATTTTCAGATACTCGGCGTTGTCCGAGATAAAAGTGCAGAATATCCTAGATACAGCTACTGTAGTGATAGGTTTGGAAAATATTTTAACGCCATCTTCGTTCCCCTTTGGACTATTTCGCAGATCAGAAGGAGAGAGGATACCTGAGTGATATCAGTATCGCTCAGGAGGCCTCTTTAATTTTCAAATTACTCGGCGTTGTCCGGGAAAAAGTGCTCAATGTCCTAGATAGAGCTACTGTAGTGATAGGTTTGGATAATAATTTAAGAGCATCTACGCTGAAACCGATGGGGGAATCGATAAGACATATTTCAGTAGTGCTCAGTAGGCCTGTTGGATGTTCAAATACTCGGCGTTGTCCGCGAGAAAAGTGCTCAATGTCCTAGATAGAGCTACTGTAGTGATAGGTTTGGATAAAATTTTAACGCCATCTTCGTTCCCCTTTGGACTATTTCGCAGATCAGAAGGAGAGAGGATACCTAAGTGATTTCAGTAGTCCTCAGGAGGCCTCCTTGATTATCAAAGTACTCGGCGTTGTCCAGGAAAAAAGCGCTCAATGTCCTAGATAGAGCTACTGTAGTGATAGGTTTGGATAATATTTTAACAGCATCTACGCTGAAAAGGATAGTGGAATCGATAAGAGTTATTTCAGTAGTTCTCAGTATAGGGACCCGGGAGGGGGGGTACTTGTACAGTAATAGGAACCTGGGAGGGGGTACTTGTACAGTAATAGGGACCCGGGGGGGTACTTGTACAGTAATAGGGACCCGGGGGGGTACTTGTACAGTAATAGGGACCCGGGGGGTACTTGTACAGTATAAGGACCCGGGGGGTACTTGTACAGTATAGGGACCCGGGGGGTACTTGTACAGTATAGGGACCCGGGGGGTACTTGTACAGTATAGGGACCCGGGGATTACTTGTACAGTATAGGGACCCGGGGGGGGG
The DNA here is from genome assembly GCA_963556195.1 of Sepiola atlantica. Classification (NCBI taxonomy): domain Eukaryota; kingdom Metazoa; phylum Mollusca; class Cephalopoda; order Sepiida; family Sepiolidae; genus Sepiola; species Sepiola atlantica. The sequence goes on along the minus strand of OY744517.1, from coordinate 14,935,826 downwards.
TACTTGTACAGTATAGGGACCCGGGGGGGGTACTTGTACAGCATAGGGACCCGGGGGGGGGTACTTGTACAGTATAGGGACCCGGGGGGGGGGTACTTGTACAGTATAGGGACCCGGGGGGGTACTTGTACAGTATAGGGACCCGGGGGGGGGGGGGGGTACTTGTACAGTATAGGGACCCGGGGGGGGTACTTGTACAGTATAGGGACCCGGGGGGGGTACTTGTACAGTATAGGGACCCGGGGATGGGGTACTTGTACAGTATAGGGACCCGGGGATGGGGTACTTGTACAGTATAGGGGCCCGAGGGGGGTACTTGTACAGTATGGGGACCCGGGGGAGGAGGGGTACTTGTACAGTATGGGGACCCGGGGGGTACTTGTACAGTATAGGGACCCGGGGATGGGGTACTTGTACAGTATAGGGGCCCGAGGGGGGTACTTGTACAGTATAGGGGCCCGAGGGAGGAGGGGTACTTGTACAGTATAGGGACCCGGGGGGATACTTGTACAGTATAGGGACCCGGGGGTACTTGTACAGTATAGGGACCCGGGGGGGGGTACTTGTACAGTATAGGGACCCGGGGGGGGGGGTACTTGTACAGTATAGGGACCCGGGGGGGGGGGTACTTGTACAGTATAGGGACCCGGGGGGGGGGGTACTTGTACAGTATAGGGACCCGGGTGGGGGGTACTTGTACAGTATAGGGACCCGGGGGGGGGGGGGTACTTGTACAGTATAGGGACCCGGGGGGGGTACTTGTACAGTATAGGGACCCGGGGGGTACTTGTACAGTATAGGGACCCGGGGATGGGGTACTTGTACAGTATAGGGGCCCGAGGGGGGTACTTGTACAGTATGGGGACCCGGGGGAGGAGGGGTACTTGTACAGTATGGGGACCCGGAGGGTACTTGTACAGTATAGGGACCCGGGGGGTACTTGTACAGTATAGGGACCCGGGGATGGGGTACTTGTACAGTATAGGGGCCCGAGGGGGGTACTTGTACAGTATGGGGACCCGGGGGAGGAGGGGTACTTGTACAGTATAGGGACCCGGGGGGTACTTGTACAGTATAGGGACCCGGGGAGGAGGGGTACTTGTACAGTATAGGGACCCGGGGGGATACTTGTACAGTATAGGGACCCGGGGGAGGAGGGGTACTTGTACAGTATGGGGGCCCAGGGGGTACTTGTACAGTATAAGGACCCGGGGGGTACTTGTACAGTATAGGGACCCGGGGGGGTACTTGTACAGTATAGGGACCCGGGGGTACTTGTACAGTATAAGGACCCGGGGGGGTACTTGTACAGTATAGGGACCCGGGGGGGTACTTGTACAGTATAGGGACCCGGAGGGTACTTGTACAGTATAGGGACCCGGGGGGGTACTTGTACAGTATAGGGACCCGGGGGGATACTTGTACAGTATAGGGACCCGGGGGGATACTTGTACAGTATAGGGGCCCAGGGGGTACTTGTACAGTATAAGGACCCGGGGGGTACTTGTACAGTATAGGGGCCCGGGGGGGTACTTGTACAGTAGAGGGACCCGGGGGGTACTTGTACAGTATAGGGACCCGGGGGGTACTTGTACAGTATAGGGACCCGGGGATTACTTGTACAGTATAGGGACCCGGGGGGGTACTTGTACAGTATAGGGACCCTGAGGGTACTTGTACAGTATAGGGACCCGGGGGGGTACTTGTACAGTATAGGGGCCCGAGGGGGGTACTTGTACAGTATGGGGACCCGGGGGAGGAGGGGTACTTGTACAGTATGGGGACCCGGAGGGGGTACTTGTACAGTATGGGGACCCGGAGGGGGTACTTGTACAGTTTAGGGACCCGGGGGGGGGTACTTGTACAGTATAGGGACCCGGGGGGGTACTTGTACAGTATAGGGACCCGGGGGGGTACTTGTACAGTATAGGGGCCCGGGGGGGGGGTACTTGTACAGTATAGGGACCGGGGGGTGGTACTTGTACAGTATAGGGACCGGGGGGGTACTTGTACAGTATAGGGACCCGGGGGGGTACTTGTACAGTATAGGGACCCGGGGGTACTTGTACAGTATAGGGACCCGGGGGGGTACTTGTACAGTATAGAGGCCCGGGGGGTACTTGTACAGTATAGGGACCCGGGGGAGGAGGGGTACGTGTACAGTATGGGGACCCGGGGGGTACTTGTACAGTATAGGGACCCGGGGGGTACTTGTACAGTATAGGGACCCGGGGGGTACTTGTACAGTATAGGGACCCGGGGAGGAGGAGTACTTGTACAGTATAGGGACCCGGGGGGATACTTGTACAGTATAGGGACCCGGGGGAGGAGGGGTACTTGTACAGTATAGGGGCCCAGCGGGTACTTGTACAGTATAAGGACCCGGGGGGTACTTGTACAGTATAGTGACCCGGGGGGGAACTTGTACTGTAGAGGGACCCGGGGGGGTACTTGTACAGTATAGGGACCCGGGGGGGACTTGTACAATATAGAGGCCCGGGGGGGTACTTGTACAGTATAGGGACCCGGTGGAGGAGGGGTACTTGTACAGTATGGGGGCCCTGGGGGTACTTGTACAGTATAAGGACCCGGGGGGTACTTGTACAGTATAGGGACCCGGTGGGTACTTGTACAGTATGGGGGCCCGGGGGGTACTTGTACAGTATAGGGACCCGGGGGGTACTTTCTAACACTATTGTTTATTTTTCAATTATAAAGAATCCCCGTGTTGAGTTTATGAACATCCCACCCCCTACCGTTTTAACTGAACACCAGGTTTGTTTTGAAAAAAAAAAAAAAAAGTGTTTAAATAAGTTAAACACATAAACGCATCCAGGTTGGAAGAGTACCTTATATTGTTTTGCGTAACATTTATTTGTTGCCTATGTTTTTTTAACCCCCTTTTCGTTGTTAGCGGTCGTTATAAATGTCCGTCATAAGTTTTGGGCATCTAAGTTTTTAGTGTAAGACGATTTATTCGAATTTGATGTTTTTTTTCAGTAATCAAGTAAAAAATTAAAAGCTGATGTCCAAGTCGATAAAAGGAAATTAAAAAGGTATCCAAAATATTTAAAATTTATGGAAAAGATGTGACATAATCTTTAGTATTGATTACATGTAAAAGAGTTCAATTGAAATATTTTATAATTAAAATGTATTACAATTTGTTGAAAACCCAAATAATTTCAATAAACCGTTCCACGGATTCGGAATAAGGGTGTCAGATTTGAGGGCAGAAATTCAGCATTACTCAATACACCATCACCCTACCACTAACCCTAAGTTCAAGGGGGGGGGACGAACTTGGGTTTGGAGTAGAATAAGTTCTTACAAGTTTTCATAAAATTACGGTCTACTCCTCAGTTAAGCGACAAACCACCATTTTTTAAAAAGACCGCTTTTAAAAGTATACAGGTCGGTAGATAAAGTAATTTGTTTGTTTATCAATTTAGACATGACTATTCTGCACTTCTAACAAGAGTAATATTTTTAAAATACGGAGGGATGGGGCTTAGTCCTATTTAAAACTTAAGGGGGAGTGAGCTTAGTCCGCTCCCTTAATTTTACGTTACCGAATTGTATTTATGCCAAACCGGAATATTAACAGACTTTAGAAGTAAAATAAGCAGCAGTTATTACACTTCCGTAATATTCAGTTCCAAATTAAGTTTTATAATAATTTGGTTCAATTAATAATTTAATTTTATTACGGTATTGTACGTTCATTAAATTAACCAAACTGTTATAAATCTAAAATTTGGTTAATACTTCAATGATAACCATTTTAAAGCTGAAATTTTCAATATAACTGAATTTTGTAAGTAACAATAAAAATTTCTAATTCCAAAAATATACAAAGATTTCAAATTAATAAATAAATGATGAACACCAAAACATACATATTTGTAATCCTTAATCATCCAGTAGGTGCTTCTACAGAATTTGAAGCAAACTGACTTCTTTCGAATTTAAAAAAAAAAAAAAAAAATTATATTAGTTAGGGTTTAATGAAATTAAAACAGTTCTTTAAGTACCATGCAGTAAAATAATCAATACGACCACACCCAAAAATTGGAAAATCTGACCTCAAAGAAGAAAATGACAAATTAAAATGAGTAAATTACCTGTTAGAAGTTGGAATTCAAGACTTTCTCCTTTGTATATTTTGTTTTGGGTTGCTTTCTCTTTTGTCAAAAGAGACAAAAATCTGAAACGGTTCTTCCGATGATAGTCGTTTTCATAACACACAGTTGCTCTTTAAATCCCGCATTTTTATAAATATTTAGGTTATTTCCAAAAAACTGGCTAAATAAATATATTTCCATAAAAAATAAATTTAAATAACAGGGGGCGGGGAATTGTTCAGAAATTAAACAATTGGCGAATATGAAAAATAATCTTCGTTTCGTCAAATGTGAAAAAGTATCCGGAAAAGCTTTTTGTTTTTTTGTTCCCCAAAGACCAGGTCTCTCGTGTTACGACGGTTTTATAATTGTAGTCTGACACTCCGAGTTAATTACAATGGTGTATGTAGTGTACAGACGACATTAGGCTGCCAACTGAGCTAGTCTCTTATATAAAGGGCAGTTGTCTATATGTATGTATGTATGTCTGTATGTGAAGCTTCTCCTCAAATACTAAGCGGCGACATGTCAAAAAGTTTATATCTTCAGCACCGTACATATCCTGGGATCATAATATCTCAAAATCGCAAATAACGATTTTTTTAACTAAATATATTTCTCAGGGTTGGGAGAGAATAAAAAAAAAGTTTGGGGGTTCTGGAGAGATTGGGGGCTCGGGGAAATGTTTAGCGGCGATATAAACGTATTTACCATTCGCACCGGGACGGCGATAGGTACCTATTTAGCATTCGCTCCAGGGAGGCTATAGGTACGTATTTAGAATTCACACTGGGGCGGCGATAGGTACGTATTTAGCATTCGCTCCAGGGTTGCAATAGGTACGTATTCTGCAATCGCACAGGGGCGGCGATATGTACATATTTAGTATTCGCACTGGATCAGTGATAGGTACATATGGTGTATGCACACCAGGCGGCAATATGTACGTATTTAGCATTCACCCTGGCCGGAGATAGGTACTTATTTAGCATTCAGCGGTGGCGATAGGTACGTATATAGCATGTGCACATGGGCGGCAATAAGTATGTATATAGTATGCGCACCGGGGTGGTGATAGGTATGTATTTAGCATGCGCACTGGGGCAGCGATCAGTACGTATTTAAAATTCACACCGGAGCGGCGATAGGTACGTATTTAGCATTCACACTGGGGCGGCGATAGGTATGTATTTATCATTCACACTGGGGCAGCGATAGGTATGTATTTAGTATTTGCACCGGGGTGGCGATATGTACGTATTTAGCTTCCGCACCGGGGCGGCAATAGGTACGTATTTAGAATTCACACCGGGGCGGCGATAGGTACGTATTTAGAATTCACACCGGGGCGGCGATAGGTATGTATTTAGCATTCGCACCGGGGCGGCAATATGTACGTATTTAGCTTCCACACCAGGGCGGCGATAGGTACTTATTTAGCATTCAGCGGTGGCGATAGGTACTTATATAGCATGTGCACATGGGCGGCAATAAGTACGTATATAGTATGCGCACCGGGGCAGTGATAGGAATGTATTTAGCAGGCACACTGGGGCATCGATCGGTTCATATATAGCACGCGCACTGAGGCGGCGATAGGTACGTATATAGCATGCGCACCAGGGCGGCGAAAAATACGTATTTAAAATTCACACCGGAGCGGCGATAGGTACGTATTTAGCATTCACACAGGGGCGGCGATAGGTATGTATTTAGCATTCGCACCTTGGCGGCGATATGTACGTATTTAGCTTCCACACCGGGGCTGCGATAGGTACGTATTCAGAATTCAGGGGTGGCGATAGCTACGTATATAGCATGTACACATGGGCAGCAATAAGTACGTACATAGCATGCGCTCTGCGGCGGCGATCAGTACATATATAGCACGCGCACCGGGGCGGCGATAGGTACGTATATAGCACGTGTACCGGAACGGCGAAAGGTATGTATTTCGCATTCGCACCGTGGTGGTGATAGGTACATATTTAGCATTCGCACCGGGGCGGCTATAGGTACGTATTTAGCATTCGCACCAAAGCGGCGATAGGTACGTATTTAGCATTCGCACTAAAGCGGCAATATGTACATATTAATTATTCGCACTAGGGCAGCGATAGGTACTTATGTAGCATGCACACCGGGGCGCAATAGGTATGTATTTAGCATTCACACCGGGGCAATGCTAGGTACTATTTAGCATTCGCACCGGGGTGGCGATAGGTACTTAAATAGTATCTGCACTGGGGCGGCGATAGGTACGTATATAGTATGTGCACTGGGGCGGCGATAGGTACGTATATAGTATGCGCACCGGGGTGATGATAGATACGTATATAGTATGAACACCGGGGCAGAGATAAGTACCTATATAGAAGGCGCAGATAGAGGTGTTACTTTTTATAGAAATAAGTCATACTATTGCCCTGGGCAACGTAGGAGAAATGGTGGGGAAGAAACAGCTTTCGCAAAAGGCAAAATTAGAAAGTAGCAGTGAAATGGGGCGACCAGGGAAGAGAAAAGTAGAAAGAAAAAGAGACGGCTATAAAGAGAGGGGGGACATAGAAGTTTGAATATAAAGATGTTACACACGCGATTTCTCTTCAATTATATGTTTTTATGACCCCGAGCAACGCCGGGTAGCCCCGCTAGTCTATTATATAAATCCCACCTGTCTGTATGTATGTATGTATGTATGTATGTATGTATGTAAAGCTTCTCCTCCGAAAGTACCCAACAAACGGTCACACGGGTAGCATCATTCCGACCGGCCAGCCCAGGCGCGTCTAATATCTCGGAACCGGAAAAAAAAATTGACACATGAACAAAGCTGAAATTAAAATTCACAAACCCAACTTCAAAATTAATCAATATCAGATTAAGAATTTTTGTTCAATTTTTACAAAATCATTTCAAATTAACACATATGCACTTCAGCAAAGAATAGATCATTTCTAGATTTAAAAAAATACTAACCAGCAGACTAACAAAACATACTTCAAAATAAATATCAAAATTTTGAAAAGTTTAATTTCCAAATGATAACAATGTATAAATAAAAATATCGCAATACTGTAAATTAAAAAGGTCGAATTCAATTCCAATCTATGAACCTTAAATTACAAACGCGTAACTTGATAGAAATGTTAGAGAAAATAAATATTTTTAATTATTGGCTTATATACGCCACTATATAGAAGTAAAATTACAGCTTCTTAATATATGTGGTAGTTTTGTAAGCGTTTGTCTTGTAGAACAATAATACAAATGTCATTTTATTATGTCTGTTTGTAATTAATTAGCTTAGTTATGCAATTTTGTAATAAGTCGCTTGAAATCATGCGTAATCAGGATATATAACAGAAGAGTTGATTAGTCCGTTAACATCGAACGATAAAAAAGATGAGTCAGAACAATGAAAACTGACTTTCCAAAAATATCAAATTCAATGTTAGGCAATTTCTAATCCATTTTTTGCAATTTAACGTGGAGCCGTTTAACTTTATAGTTAGTCTTTTTTTTAATTGAAGTAAATGTATTTAAATCGTTAGTCGAGTTCTTTTTAAATGTATATTCCGAGTTTTTAAATTAATAGTTTAGCAGTTTGAAGTCGCGATTGTTTTACTTTGATTTTGAGCTTTTTTTAATTTAAAGTTTTGTAAAATAAAACTACAACTAAAAGTAAACATTCAGTTTTAACATGCGCGCACTCAGTTATATTAGTTTACCGATTAAAATACGATTCGTTGCTGGAAATAGGGTTGAACTATTCTTACAGTTTCAAAACAAACCTGACTATTGATGCGATTTACTATAAATTAGGATACCTCTTAAATCAGAATACACCATCCGAGTCAAAGGAAGTGCCACTTAGAGAACTATTTCTTGTCTTACCATATAACAACATTTAAAGTGTTGGATGGTATCTTCTAATCCTTACATCTTCTTTCTCAGAGAAAATAGGTTGCTAGTCTATCGTTATTTTCATGATTGGGCTCGACTGAGCTCCAAACCCTGGTTCCGCACCGGATAACGGTCATCGATAGAACTCGTCTAGTTACAAAAATTGCACATAATTTTTATTTCTTCTTCGGTGTTCACAAAAAGTTTCGTTTAAAGAACTTTACATGTGTTGAATAAAATATTACGGAACTGATTCGCTGCTTACTGCATGGTAGTCGTCTTCAAGTCCAATGTCGTACTTTTAATTAATCTAATCATTCCCATTCAACCGAGCATTTGCAATCCTCTCATTGTATTGTTCATTATCTATCTGCCAATCTCAGTGACTTTTATCCTCGGGGTTCATTAGTCCTTACTAAGTTCCATACAATTAGTATAAATATTAAGCGTTAAAGGTCAAAAACATTACTGAGCAACCGACCAACAGTAAGCATGATCTTAACAACTCAAGCGTTACAAGCCGTAAAAATTACTGACGCACCAACAACTCTAACGTCACAAGACGCATATATAATCATATGTGTTAATTCGAAACAAAAATAAGTTCCCCAAATTCGAAACAACAATTAGCAACCGAATTTTGAAGCGACAATTAGAATCAATTTTACTCCTGGGTTTCTGTTCTATTTTGATTCGGATTTTTATAATATGAATTATAATTTCGAATAATAATAAGAAAATTAGATAAAATAATATAAAAAGCCGTGAATTGGATGCGAAAAAATAGATAAAAAGAAACATGCTGAACCCCAACCCAAATATAGGAAAACAACTGATAATAATAGTGACTTTGCAAATAAATATGTGGAATATCGAACATTATATAAATAAAATAATGAAGAAAAGAAAAAAAAACGAGAATAATAAACCCATAATGCTAAACGACGATAAGATATAGAGAAACATTTCAAATACAAGTAAATTAAAAAAACGATATATCAGAAAAAGCATAAACAAAATAATTCAAAATCAAATCATGTAAAACTGCAAGAAACATATAGAAAAATAGAATATATGATAAATATATTAAAACAAGAATAATTTATCAATGGTTGTATTGGCGACTAAACACAAAATAATTTGGAAATCAGTAGTCAATATGCAAAATAATTTTACTGCACTTTATCAGCTAATTGAGAACAATAACATTTTCAAAGATATTAAAATTAATTACAGTAATGAGTTCAATGGCATGGCCTTGTGTACTGGATACGACTGCATGAAATATTCTGATCACTTGTTAACATAGTTGACCATGAAAGATGCTGAAACATTATATTAGCATCACACTGTAAAAAATATACCCATCTTTACCAAATGAAAAATACATTGAACTGTTTCAGATAAATCAATCTGAAGGATATTTAATGAAAGACAACAATACAAAATGGGGGTTTATGTGCTTTTCCATTTTGTTTCCTGTCGGTAAAAATGGAACGGTTCAAGATGAAAAATATCCAAATTTCAGACGTTATATGATTTTTAGAAACAGACTTATGCATTCTGACCGTAGATTTAGAAAAAAAAACATTCAATATCTGTTTTACAGTATTGACAAGGCAGAGAAAAAAGGTTTCGATGGTGGAATTTTTGCCATGAAGAAGTCAATTAAAACAGGGGAATCACTTTGGCGGAATTCAATTGAAGAATACAAAATAATTACACAGCTCTAGATGTAAACATTTCCATGCGGATGACAAATGTCAAGGGTTCTAGAAAATGTTGGAATAGAAAATCATATGTGTATTATGCTACAGGTGAACAATTTGGCCCTGTTATTCTGTTCATTACATTATCTTGTGCTGAATATTACTGAGCTGATTTGAGAGAATATTTGGAAAAATTGAATTATTACATTGCAAATGTCAAAACAGCCAAACACTACACATTTTGTGTAAATGTTGTTGCTGTTAGTGAATTTTATTTACTATAGGCTTAACTCTGTTATGAATGAAGTTATATTTTGCATAAAATAACCCAATTTTTTGTAAAGTTTCACATTATTCTGGAAAATTGAGTATCAACAAAAAAGGTGCCCGAAAAACACAGATGTAATTATCGTGTGATCAGAGACTTTTTATGAGAAAGACCCTCCAGTAAAAAATTCGTTGAGCAATATCTCACATGCGGAATCCTTTGTTCTGTATCTAATTTGTACAGTGCATGATGGGTTGTCTAGAGTTAAGATGCATTCTTGTAGCAAGACTTGCTGGAAAGTTTTTAGCAAATTAAAAAATGTTGCAAAAAAGGGCATATTTAAATTTTCAAGATCTAATGCAGTATTTATTTTTTTTTACCGTGGATAATAGTGTACAACTAAGAACAAAGGTATCAGAAAACTTTAAGAACTTCAAAGAAAATCAACTGAAAAATATATCAATGATTACAATCTTTTGCTTCTTTTGATTTTGCAAACTGGTGTTGATGTTCAAGACATTGGGGAAAATAGCTTGATTTTGACAAGATACGTGACAAGTTATCAAATTAAAGGTGAAAACAATGTAGCTGAAGGTTTTTGGGAAAATGTTCATAAAGCTAGATCAATATATGGAAGATACGAGTCAAATCGTCTTCAGCTCTTTGGAAAAATATATATTGGCGCATATGAGTGTGATGTTAATCCACCATTTATTTACTTCATCTTATCACGTTATTTGGATTGATGCTGATATTCCTAGCAATAAGACACACTAGGGTCAGATCTAAACAAGAATTACAAGAAATGCCACAAGATTCCGTAAACACATTTCTTGAAACTATTGTGGAAAATTATTATTCTTATAGACCATTGTTCTTAGAAGAAACTTCATTATATAATGTTGCTGGTAATTATGAACAGGTGGCATATGAACACCTGAGAATAAAGAAGAAGCAACAAGAATAGTCATGGCAAACAATAAAGGTTATTTTTTTTAAAAAGTCAAAAACAAGTTGTGGATACTCTATATATGCTT